>CM070875.1:83251627-83624127 GCA_036365515.1 Torymus aiolomorphi
GTTAACATTGTCGTAGTACGTTAGCTTTAAATCTTTAGTCTTAAATAAGTATTTCAAAATTCTCAATGCATATTTAAAGTGTCTTTGGTCATAACAACTTTGGTAACGACTTAAATAATTAACGCTATATGTTATATCTGGCCTTGTGCCTGTACTGATATATAATAATTCGCCGATTAAATTTCTGTATTTTATTCTTTCATCTATTTCATTTGCTTGTTCTAATTTTAGATTACTCTCCATTGGAGTATCGTATAATTTTGCATTTTCAAGGTTGTATTTTATAGCCAAAGATTCGATATATTTCGTTTGACTTAAAGTCATTTTACCTCTGTCTTCACTATATTCAATATCGATGCCAATATATTGGTTAATTTTGCCCAAATCTTTCATTATAAATCTTTCCATTAAACTTGCTTTTACTTTGTTTATTTTATTTTTGTCTTTGCAACAAATCAAAAGATCATCTACAAAGACTAGTATATATATTGAATCTTTGCTTGTATTATTTACATATAGACAGTAATCATAGTTACTTCTTACAAAATTTAATTTCTCGACATATTCGCTGAAACAATCATACCATGCTCTAGGACTTTCTCTGAGACCATAGAGAGCCTTTTGCAATTTGCAAACTTTATTGTCTCCAGTTTCGTAACCTTTTGGTTCATTAATGTATACTTCTGATTTTACATTGCCATTTAAAAATGCCGTTTCAACATCCATTTGTTCTATAAACAAATTATTTTTACAACTGTAAGACAATAAAATTTTCAACGTTTGCATTTTACCTACAGGTGAATAAACATTTTCAACATATTCCTTTTGTTGGAATCCTCTTACAACTAATCTCGCTTTATAAGTATCGTTATTTTTCTTTTTATAAACCCATTTAACGTCAATGACTTTTTTATCTTTTGGCCTTTCAACAATTTGCCATGTGTGATTTTTCTTTAAACTGTTTATTTCGGAATCCATTGCTAGTTGCCATTGTTTATATTCGCTGGAGTTTATCGTCTCCTCGAATGTATTTGGTACATTTGCATCAATATAATTTACATAAATAAAATGAGTAACTGGATTTCCGTATCTATTTACTGGACTTTTCTTTCTTTGAGATTTTCGCGGTGTTGTTAGTCTATCTCTGTTTTTGTTGTCTTCGTTATCAGATTCGTTATTGTTTACGTTATTCGCATCGATTAATTCAATTTGCTCTCCTCTACTTTCCCCGAAGGTCGTAGTAGAGTGAGAAGGATATTCAGAACCGCTGTTGTTCGTTTCATTTAATTCTACGTTAATTTCAGAATCACTATTTTCGCTTTCTAAACAGATTAACTTTATGCTTTCTTCTATTACATCAACATGCCTTGCAGTAATTACTTTATTATTAACTAAGACTTTATAACCGTTTTCAACGTATCCTACTAATACACCTAGTTGTGCCTTATTATCCCACTTACTTTTCCTTAGAGCTTCCGGAACTCTTACGAAGACTCTACTTCCGTAAATTTTTAAATTTTTAACATTTGGCTTTATCCCAAAAAATATTTCATAAGGAGTTTTATTCTCTGACGTATTTGCAATTGTTCGATTTTTTAAGTAAGCTACCGTTTTCATTATTTCCGGCCAATATCTTCTATGAATTTTTGCTTCCCTCATTAAGCATCTACCTATATCCATTGCTGCAACCTTCACAGGGCACACATCATGGGTCCGCCATTTAGCAAGCAGACACCAGAGGATAAACAGCCTCTCATCGATAAAGAAAAGAAAGATTATTCGTCGACAGATAAAGATTCATCGCGATATAAATGTTTTTCCACCAATACAAATTTCTTTCCCAAAAAACAAGGTTATTCACGATGTAATTAAAACTTAACACAAAAACGGCCCTTTTCAGGGCCATAAACTCATTATTACGTATACAAAACTATTTCTTATACTTTGACCACTTGGGACTCCTGCTGCGCAGTTCGACGGACCAACGATGGAGTAGGGATGCTGACGCATACCTGCACCACACAAAGGAACTCTCTCTCTCTCTCTCTCTCTCTCTCTCTCTAGTACATGGACTGGTATAGCGCGTATCATATTACACGGAGCTGTCAAGAGGGTATAACTGTTATGTAAACAGTAGCTAATTACCCATTGTTAATGGATGGCTTGTTTACAAAACAGTAGCGGTTTTGAAAACAATAGCCCCATTGACATGGGTCATTGACATGGATCATTAGCTACCGTGAAGCTACTGTTTACATAACACTTAACTTAATGACCCTACCCGCGGCGCCGCCACGGGGCGCTCCCCTCCCCCCTTGTAATATGATATGTCTCGCTATACCAGTCCATATACTACTATTATTGTCTGGCCATCCACGGTAATACCGTCATTTGTATACAAATACGATTGCTGGTATTACTGTGGCATTGGTCCAATGTAACCTCAAAACAGTGAAATCAATAAGTCTACAATATATCGACGCCCCGTACGAAGAAAAGCACTGCTCCCGGGGCTGGATGAAGACTAGCACAGCTCAAACTCTCGGACGAAAAGTAGCACAGCTTTAAATCTCAGACGAAAAAAAACACAACTCGCTGCGCGCAGATGAAGAGAAGCACAACTCGCGGTGCCCAGACGAAAAAAAGGACAACTCGGACGAAAGGACTAGTACTATTTATTGCATTCTCATAAATAGTACACCTTACGAATAGCAAAAATAAAAACTGCTGCAAACTACATGAGCAGGTTTCTTTCCCAAAGAGAATCTGTGCTCAAACAATTTTATTTTATTTATTATTGCATTTAAATGAAGCTAATAAAAGAGCGATTGAGTTGTGCTTTTCTTCTGCCAGGCACCACGAGCTGTGCTTTTCTTCGTCCGCTTGCCGCGAGTTGTGCTTTTCTTCGTCCGCGCGTCGCGAGTTGTGATTTTTTTCGTCTGAGATTTTGAGTTATGCTACTTTTCGTCCGGGCGCCGCGAGTCGTGCTTTTGTTCGTCCGCGCACCGCGAGTTGTGCTAGTGTTCGTAACGGTCTGAGTTGCGCTTTTCTTCATACGGGGTGTCGATATATGAGAACATTTGCCAACTGCTATGTTCTAAATGAAATATGATGTAAAAATATACAGATATGTTCATTTTTTCGGTTGTAAAATTATAAATAATATAACAAGCTCAAGGTAAAATTCCGCAGTAATACCCCCGCGGTAATCCATCATACACACGGTAAAACCCCCGCGATAATTCGATCATAACCGCAGTAATATCAGCCCTGGATCTATTTTTTAGATTATATTTATTAATTAACTATATGTTTTTTATCATATGATAAGAGTCATTTTTGCATTTCTGGTAAGTTAAAGAAGAGTTAAAAAAAGAATTCAATTTGAATCATCGAGGCAAGCTTTGAATTCGTGTACTATAAGACGCCCGTGCTGAAAAACCGCGGTAATACCCACTCTTACCCTATATCTTATGTCACGCATTTTCGCTTAAATTTTTGTGATTAATATGAAATAACTTTTCCAAATCTTCGTTGAATCATATATTTTTTCATTGATTCTTTTTCCTGGTGGTTTCTAGAATATATATACATTTTTTAACTGGCTAAAATAGACTGGAAGTATTAAAATTATGCAAACATACAAAATAAAATCACATTATTCAATAAGGCAATATGTAGCAGTATAACCTCAAAACTCGATTTTTATTAATGTCATACTCATTTGATTTTTCGTCAAACTACATTGAAATTTCTCACTGAGATTGTAATAATCATTATTTATCACGTATTTCAATTTTATTTTAAAATGTTGGTTTTGATTAGCAAGTATAATCTAAGTTTTGTCGAGCGCCAGCTGGGACGTTTCCAACATTCAAATTAGGGACTATCTCCATAAGTGTGCCTGTGCCTGCCCTGTTAAAAAAAATCATATGACAATCACTTGATGAATCACGCCAAAAAGTCAATTGATTTTCATATGATTGTCATATGATTGTCATATGATTGTTATATGATTGTCATATGATTTTCATCTGACTCTCATGTCCCTAATTTATTAAATATATATTCAAATAATTTTGTATAATTAGTCAATAGAAGATTAGGGAAATAAAATCAATGGAAATGATTTATTTAAATCTACTGTAATACAGAATTCAGGATCGGCCGGTCTTAAATACCAAGGTAAAGAATATAACGGAAACAAATGCCATAAAAGGCTTAAACGTTAAAGGAAATATCCAAATCAGACTGGTAAAAGCAGGAATAGGTCAAGTCATCATAAAGCACATCCAACAAAACAAAATTTTTATACATTGAATACCGTGGGGAAGGATGTTTAAAAAAACAACAAAAAAAGGGACTTTTATATGTATCTATTCTCTTCATTGTCCTTTTCCGTTCTGACGTTTCTTCTGCCTGCAGGAGTCCGCCACTGGGCGGGAGCCGTGTCAAAAACCGCGAGCCTTCTTTCTTTTTCCGTATACACCGTTATTTTTTTAAACATCCTTCCCCACGATATGCAACGTATAAAAATTTTGTTTTGTTGGATGTGCTTTATGGTGACTTGACCTATTCTTGCTTTTACCTGTCTGTTTTGGATATTTCCTTTAATCTTGAAGCCTTTTATGGCATTTGTTTCCGTTAAATTCTTTATCTACTTAAAAAAAAAAAAAAAATTGAAACGGATTGAAATGGACCTAAACTGTTCAAAAAAAAGATTGGAAATATTTTATGAAATATCCGTTTCAATCAGTTTCAATCCAAGTACGTGAAAAAATATATGTTACAGATTGCAACAGATTTATGATGGATTAGAACGGACTTAAACGGAGTCAAAAAACGGATTGAAACGGATTGGTTTTCTCAATCCGTTTCAATCCTTTTTTATTTAAGTAGGGATTTAAGATCGGCCGCTTCTGAATTCTGTATTACAGTAGATTTAAACAAATCATTTACATTGATTTTATTTCCCTAATCTTCTATTGACTAATTATACAAAATTATTTGAACATATATTTAATAAATTAGGGACATGACAGTCACATGAGAATCATATGACAATCATATGACAGTCATATGACAATCATATGACAATCATATGACAATCATATGACAATCATATGACAATCATATGAATATTAATTGACTTTTTGGCGTGATTCATCAAGTGATTATCATATGATTTTTTTAACAGGGTAGGCTCATAGACTGGCTCAACAATGAACCAATCGGAGCTAAGTCTCCAAACTCGAGGTTTGACTTTGAATACTCCGATTGGTGTAGAGTTGAGTCAGAGTCAGTGAGCCTAGGCACACTTATGGAGACAGTCCCTTAATTACTTAAATTTTGATAAGTATTAAATGCGGTACAATGGCCGACTGTTTCGGCAGAACATGATACGGGACGCGAATCCAAGCGCTACGTTTGCGAATATATGTTTCGGTACCGTATACAGACGATGATGAAGACAACGGTCTCCGGCTCTAGCCTCTAACCTAGCAAAAAAAAATAGTGAAGACAATTGAATAAAACTGAAGAAAACAGTTATTCACTGCAGATAACTGCAGAAAAAGGTCGGAATTGAGACAAAGACAACAGCTATCTGTAGTTTTCATTAGTTATTTTCAGTTATTAACTGTTATGTTCAAATTCCAATCGCAAAAAATTTAAAAAAATTGTTTTATTCATTTTTCTTCACTTTTCTTCAAAATTTTCTTCACTTTTAAGCAGTTTAAAACTGTTTTCTTCGTTTATTAATAGTTATTATCAGTTTTCTTCAATTATTAACTGTTATGTTCAAGTATCGAATTAAGTTGTATATAGCAAAATTTTCCAATATTTTTATTACATTTATAAACAGTTTTCATCCGTGTATAACTGTTGTCTTCAGTTTTATTCAGAATAAAACTGTTATTTTCAGTTTTTTACTGATTTCTTCGCTTCTTAAAGTCGCTTGCTTTTCCGAAAACAGAACATAACTGTTGATAACTGAAGAAAACTGTTTATAATTGCAAATAACTGTAGATAACTGTTGAAAACTGATACAAACTGAAGAAAACTGATAAAAACTGAAGATTACTGTTGTCTTTGTCTCAATTCCGACATTTTTCTGCAGTTAATTTCTGTTTTCTTTCATTTTCTTCAGTTTTTTTCTGATAGCTGCAGATATCAACTGTTATGAGCATTAAATTTTTTTCACTAGGGTAGGTGACGATTACAGACGGTGCGCGCGACGCAAGAGAGAGCCGCTAAATTGTGTTGAAGCCGCAGCCTAAAGACTGCACTCGTCTCAGCTCGAAGCTGAGACGAGTGCGCAGACGAAAAGAAGCCGGCGGTGGTTCAGCGGCTGCGTTGGTGCTATGCAGCAGGTAGTGGAGTCGTCAGCAGCACCGGAGGCCAAGCGCGGTGTAGTTGACGTTGTATCGGCCGGCGACTGCTTGCCACGGACGCCGGGTGCGACGATGGCGGTGTGGCTTCGGAGCGGAAAATATCTGCTTCACATGCAAGAATACAATTACATTAGTTACAAATGCACTTAGTTACTGATTTTTTATTGTTCACACCTGTTACTGTAAGCATGACCCACTTAACGCGCCAAGTGTGCCGCCGTATATGCCCCGACTCGGAGGTAGTGGTGGGGGGGAGAGACATTTGGCTGTATCCGCTATACCATAAGGATCCATAGGGTGCTGGAGCAAGAGGCCTCACACTACATAGACAGTGCGTACGTGCGTGCATACAAGATCACGCGCGTATTCTTAACGAATATTACAAAAAAAATTTTACTTAAATTCTTATTTTCAATTTTAATTATCTATAAAGTCTGCATAGGTAATTTAATAGTGAGCTCAAAAATGTGGAACTAGTTACGAAATATAGAGGTTTAAAGATGATCTAAAAATGATGAAATGCAATGGCCATATCACAGATCGCCAATAAAACCTAAATCATCATTTATATCAGTGTATTTTTTTTCTTAAAATTTGAAGAAAGACAAAAAAATGAGACCTCACCGATCTCATTTTGTTAAAATTTCAGCCTTTTAGAATTTTTTGAAAACTGGCTAAAAACAGGTCAAAATCAGGGTTTAAAATAATTCCAGCAGGAATTAGGAATGAGATAAGGGGCTGAAATTTTGCACAAGCTATTTTTTTTATATGTACTTTCATAAAAAAAATCGTCGACAAAATCGACGACCCCCCCGCGCACACTTTTTAAAAAACGTACAGGAACGACCCATATATATATATACATTTCTTTTACCAGATTTATGGAGCCCGTTTTCTTTTATGGAGCCCGGGTCCCATAAAATATTCTTATACGGCGTTTATGGAGCCCGATCTAGAGTTTCTATACCTAGAGAGGGATTATTTCTTTAGTCACTTTGTTTGAGTAAGCCATAATTATATGTGAGTAAACATGCTGTGGGTGTTAAAATAAATTTAATTCACACACAGAAGTAAATTGAAAGTAGAAATTATATTCACAAAAGTCACTTCTTAAATAAATTACAAATTTGGTTCATAAATACATTTCAACGACGACTAATAAATTCAAAATCTGTTCAATAATTAACATAAATTACAAAGGGTGTTTAAATTACATTTATTTGAATAAGTTGTAGGTGAGTAGTGTGTCAGCAATTCCAAAATATGCGTGCTGTCAATAATGGAGTAGTAGTCTCTCACTAGAGACAACTAACCTGTGATATTTGAGTATGTCTTCGAGTGTAATGAGATTGTCCGTTGAGAGTTCCTTGAGTTTTTCCTTAAATTCCCTCCTGGGCTCACGCACAATGAAGCTGTCAAAAATGAGGAATGGCAAACAATTGTAATTGAATTGCTGCCTTGAGTTTTGCTAATTCACACATGTTCACTGTTACACTTGCCGCCGGTGCCAACACGTGGTTGGCAACATAACCTCTAGTATGGTGAGAGTTTTTACCTTGCAATAGAGTCGATTTTACTAATCGTCGTTGCACCTTGAGTATTGCGTGAGTGAGGAGTGATGTGAGTTTTCAGTGAGAGATGGAGTAGAGCCTGTTTGAGTTGATCCAGTGTTGAGTTGAGCCAGTGAAAAACTTGAGAACAACCGATGAGATTTTGCAGGTGCGCAGCGGAGAGATGCTTCTCGTGGCACGGCTGATGAAAAAGAGAGCGAGGCCTTGATCTACTTCCTTCTTCTTGGTCTTGACGATTCACTTCGCGAATCAAACTAATTCCTTTCACATTTACATGTGAGAGCGCGAGAGAGACCGAAACAGCGCGAATATACCTTGTTAATCAGTGTAGCGTCCCGGCTGTTCCGCCGGGAGGCCGCGAGGTGCTGCCGCGCCGCGGCAGTGCCGTGAGTCGTGCCGAGCTGAGTGTAACCGCGGGAATTCAAATTATTGAATTCCCAAACATTCCGCCCGCCATCAACCGCCAGGTTGATTTAATTTCCGATTGGCACTGGCAAGATGGCGAGTTTTGCAATTGGGCGGGTGAGTTGAGTGGTGGCCGTCTTTATTGTTACAACTCTGGTGAGATTGTCAGTTCCAGGATGAAGTTGAGTGACTCTTGCGAGTGGCCATTTGCTTGGTGGTGAGTGTTCATCCGTGAGTAGTACCATGGAACCCACTTTTATCTCATGAGAGGGATGATGCCATTTTGAAATTGATTGAAGCCGTTGAAGGTATTGAGTTGACCATTGCTTCCAAAATTGCTGAGTGATCCGTTGAATGAGTTGCCATTTGGAAAGCCTTGATTCCTTGAGGGTGAGTAAGCTTGGTTCAGGCACTGAGTTCAATGCCTTGCCGATGAGAAAGTGTCCGGGTGTGAGTGCATTTATGTCTTCTGGGTCTTCACTGAGTGGTTCTAGCGGCCGTGAGTTGAGTAATGCTTCTATTTGAGTGAGCAAGGTCGCTGAAGCTTCAAAGGTGAGTTGAGTGTCCCCAATGGTCCGTCGCAGGTGAAATTTGACTGATTTCACTACTGCTTCCCACTTGCCTCCCATGTGAGGTGCAGCAGGTGGGTTGAATATCCATTGGGTTCCCTCGTTGGCTAGTGAGTTGTACAAGATTGAGTTTTCATGTTGTTGTTGAGAGAATAGTCTTCAGTTCCCTTGCTGCTCCGATGAAGTTCGTTCCACAGTCTGAGTATAGTTCGGAGGGTATCCGTCTCCTTGAGGTAAACCGTCTATATGCCGCTAAGAAACCGTCCGTTGAGTAGTCACTGACCAGTTCTAGGTGAACAGCTGACGTTGAGAAGCACACAAAGATACAAATCCAGCATTTGTATGTTTTGGATCCACGTCCTTTCCATGAGTTAATGGTGATTGGCCCGGCGTAATCGATCCCAGTGTGAGTGAAAGGTGGTGATGGGGTGACCCTGGCCACGGGTAATTGCCCCATGTGTTGCTGAGCCCGTTGAGTCCGATACCTTGCACAAGTCACACACTTTAAAATATGTGACTTGACCGGTGCTCTGCCTCCGATTATCCAAAATTCCTGCCGAGTGTGTGCCAGCATGAGTTGAGCGCCACCGTGCAGAGTTGAGAGATGAGCGTTCCGAATGATCAGTGTGGTGAGTTGACTGCTCCGTGGTATAATTGCTGGGTGTTTTGAGTGATGATCGAGTTGAGTTTTTTGAAGCCGCCCTCCTACTCGAACAATTCCTGTTGAGTCTATGTAGGCAGTCAATCGGTTGAAGACATGGTGTCTTGGGACTTGAGAATTTTCTAGCATAGCAATTTCTGAGTGTAAATGAACCTGCTGAATTTTCTTGACCCAAAAGAGTTTTGCCTTGATGAGTAAATCCGTAGTGAGTTTCGATTCATGGTGAGTTTTTCCTTTAGCCTTAAATCGATCACATGCGAGCATTACCCATCCAGTTATTCTTATGAGTTGAGTGAGTGATGAGTAATGATCGATGATGTCCCACATTTTGCTTGAGTTTGTCTTGGCTGCGGTGAGTATGACCTTAGCCCTCATTTCTGGAAGGTTGGTTTCTTGGATAAAGGTTGCTTGAGAAGGCCAAGCTGATTCTTCCTGGCAGAGCCAACTTGGTCCATGTCACCATAAGTGATGCTCTCTGAGTTGTGAAGTGAGTAATCCGCGCGAGGCACAATCCGCTGGATTGTCTGCTCCAGGCACATGTCTCCATTGTGCTGTTGGAATGAGTTCTTGAATTAAGGCAACTCTATTTCCAACAAAGTCCTTCCATTTTGAGGGGTGTGAGCGTATCCATGTGAGTGCTACCTTTGCGTCTATCCATAAATGTATGTGTGAGATTGGCAATCGTGAGTAGTCCAAAACATGTTTTGCCAGCTTAGTGAGTAGTACTGCCGCTCCCAATTCCAATCGTGGGATTGACAGTCGCTTGAGTGGTGCCGCCTTTGTTTTGGAGATTAGAAATGATGATGTTGAGTGAGAGTTTGGTGTTGTAGATTTAATGTATAGAACTGCAGCCATTGCTTGTTGTGAAGCATCCGAGAAGCCATGAAGTTCTACAATTGAGTTCTCCTGAATTCCTAACCACCTGGGTAGGGCGATTGTCTTCAGGTGAGTGAGGTCTTCTCGGATGTGCAGCCATTTCTTCACGATTGAGTTTGGCAAAGCTTCGTCCCAAGAAAGCTTGTGTAGCCACAGTTCTTGTAGGAGGATTTTTGATGTGATATGACCGGTGAGATTATTCCAATGGGATCGTATAGTTGAGATACTTCTGACAGTATAATCCGTTTTGTTATCATTTCCTGAAGAGGTGGCAGAGTTGTTCTGAATGTGAGTTTGTCCGAGTTCGGGAGCCAGTTCATCCCGAGTATATTTGTCGTGCAATCATCTAAAAGCACAGCTTCTTCAGCTGTTGGCTCTTTGAGAAATTCCTTGAGGAAGCCGGATGAGTTTGAGTTCCATTTTGCTAATGGAAAGCCGCCCGCCTTGCATAGTGCGGTTAACTGCTTGGTCTTGTCAATGAGAAGTTCCTTTGATGCAGCTCCACCGAAGATGTCATCCACATACCTTCCGAATAGGAGCGATTCAATGGCAAGTGGATAGTTGTCTCCTTCATCCTTTACCAGCTGAAGAAGTGTCCGAATTGCTAAATTAGGAGCTGCTCGTGTTCCATAGGTGACTGTAGTCAAATGGAAGTGAGTGAGTTGACCCCTTTCATCTACCCACAAAATGCGTTGCAGATTCTAATCTTGAGGGTGAACCTTGATCTGACGATACATTTTTGTAATGTCAGTTGAGAAGACAAATGGGTGAGTTCGAATCCAGATGAGAACATCCACAATGTTGGATGAGAGATTAGGTCCAGTATGCATGATGTCGTTGAGTGAGTTTCCATTTGTTGTGAGTGCTGAACCGTTGAATACTGCTCTGAGTTTTGTCGTTAAACTATCTTCTCGTAATACGAGGGTCATTTGACAAGTACGAAGCCTCACCGCCAGATGGTGCCACTATCGCACCAGAAATACACTACAGTGCAGTATCTTCCTGTAAACGGTTACAGACGAAATTTCAGCCGGATCGGAGTTGTAGTTTATTTTTGAGAGCGTGTGAAAGCAAATGTGTCCGTTGATTTTTGAAAAAATGGAGAAAGAACAATATCGGTCGGTGATTCGATTCTTGTTTTTGGAAGGGAAATCGCGCAGTGAAATTAAAGAACGCTTGGATGCAGTGTATGGGGATGCTTCTCCTTCGATGGCGACCGTTAAATTTTGGTATAACGAGTTTCGACGTGGTCGTACGTCGGTTTTTGATCATCCACACCCAGGTGCTCCGAAAACAGCCACTGCGGAGGAGAACATGACAAAAATACACGATATCGTTTTGTCAGACCGCCGATTAAAGGTGCACGAGATAGCTGCGATAGTAGGCATCTCAGAAGAACGCGTGTGGCATATCCTACATGAGATTTTAGGCATGAGGAAGCTGTCAGCAAGGTGGGTGCCGCGTTTGCTGACTGCAGACAACAAGCGCATCCATGTGACCAGTTCAGAGCAGTGTTTGGAGCTGTTTAATCGCAATCCAAAAGAGTTTTTGCGTCGTTACGTGACCGTCGACGAAACATGGATTCACTACTACACTCCAGAGACCAAGGAGCAGTCAAAACAGTGGACCTTACCCGGTGAACCTGCTCCGAAGAAGGCGAAGACGGTCCCGTCGGTCGGAAAGGTGATGGCCACTGTTTTCTGGGATTCTCAAGGTGTGATTTTTATTGACTATCTGGAGAAGGGCAAAACGGTCACAGGACAGTACTACCCCGAACTATTGAGCCGATTTGACGCCGCGTTAGAAGAAAAACGGCCCCATTTATCTAAAAAGAAAGTGCTTTTCCACCACGATAATGCACCGGCTCACACTTCTGCACTCGCCACGGCTAAATTGGTCGAATTACGCTACGAACTGCTGCCCCATCCACCGTATTCTCCAGATTTGGCTCCGTGCGACTTTTTTTTGTTTCCGAACCTAAACAATTCGCTCGCCGGGAAGAGATTCCACTCCAATAACGAAATAATAGCCTCCACGGAGGCCTATTTTGCAAACCAAGAGAAAACATTTTTTTCAACGGGGTTAAAAAAATTGGAACACCGCTGGACCAAGTGTATTCAACTAAAAGGAGACTACATTGAAAAATAAATTTTATTTTTTGTAAAATTTTGGTGTTTTCATTTGTAGGCTAGGTACTTATCAAATGACCCTCGTACTCCATGGAGAGGAAGATAGTAAGATGGTTTGGCGGAGATTTCCTGTTGAGGGATCTGCACCATGTGGCCCAATTTGCAGTATTCATCCATGAAAGCGTAGTACCTTTCCTTGTAGATGCTTTCTTGATTGCATTTTGTGAGTATTCTCCTGAGGCACGCTTGAGCTTTTCCAAATAAGTTTCCAAGTACGTCTGCAGATTTTGTGAGAGGTAATCTGACTTGGTAACGTCCATGAGTATCTCTCGTGTGAGTGTCAACAAAGTGTTGTTCACACAATGCTTCTTCCTTGTTGAGTTTGACTGCAGACGCTGGCGGTGGTTCTTCTTGAACCCAAAGGCGTGTGAGTAGTTCCTGCAAATCTTCAGTGTTGAGTGAGGCCGTTGTATGATGGACTACCTTGGATTGCACAGCTGAGTTTGATGGACCTATTAGCAGCCAACCGAAAATTGACAATTGTGCGACAGGTTCAATCGCACTCCTCTTTATTAGGTTCGGTTTGATGATTTGGCCGTAATAGTCCGCTCCGATAAGTACATCTACTGGTTGAGGTTTCCAGAATGTCGGATCAGCCAAGTTGAGGTTCTCTGTATGTTGCCACTGACGTTGCTCACATTCTTCTGATGGTAATAGTGTTGAGACTTGGCGTATAATATGAGCTGTGATCCGAAACGTGAGATTTTTGTAGATGGTGCGTAAGGTGAGTTGAGCCTTTCCGAGAGTTTTTGTTGATTGCGTGCCGCCAACTCCAAGGATTGGTATAGTTGAGTGTTGCCGCTTAATGTTGAGTAAATCCACAGAATCCTTGGAGATGAATGAGAGTTCCGAGCCTGAGCCAATGAGTATTCTTAATTTATGAGATGTCACCGGTGAGTCGTACCATGCCAATGCAGTTGCAAGTAAAGTCAGTTGAGGAGTTGAGTAATCATGTTGAGTTTGACCGTGATGTAAGATGATTGCGCCGTTGTCCTAATTTTCAGTTGATCCGGATGCTGAGTTGGTTTGAGTTTTCCTTTCAGAGTCTCTTGGCCCATGAATCATGGTGTGATGATTTCCATTGCAATGCCTGCACTTATATTGTGACTTGCAGTTCTTGGCTGAGTGCAGACCGAGGCAGTTATAGCACAGCGTCTTCTCCATTACAAATTTTCTCCGTTGTTGTTCAGTCAGCAGTTTGAACTTTTGACAAGCCACAATAAAATGCGAGTCACCACAATACGTGCATGGATATTGAGCAATCCGAGGTGAGTGTGTCACCTTATGTGAGTCTTGACGTGGTTGAGTTGGACTAGTGACGTGAACACTCCTTGATGTCTTTGAGGTTTGAGTGTTAGCCGGCTTTTGAGTGGATGTTGGTGAGTCTGCTGCGATTTCCAACGCACGTACCCGCGCGATCAGGAAGGACTCAAATTCCTCAAATGTTGGCAGCTCAGTGTTGGAAATTCGAGAAGTCTCCCATGCTTCTCGAGTTGACCTGTCAATTAGCCTTGACAGGCGATGAGCAAATATGCAGTCTCCTAGCTGCTCTTGCGGTACCAACATGTTGAGTGATTTCCGAATTTTTGAGATCTCCGAGATCAATGTGTTGAGTGTGACCGGGTTTTTTGATGTAACAGCAGTCAATTCAGATAAATGATCAAGCTGATCATTTAATAGCACCCGTTTATTTTCAAACCTTGTCACTAATGTAGTCCATGCAGGTGTTAGAGACACATCGCTGAGTGAAAATCCTTGTATGAGTGTGAGTGGTGTTCCACTGAGAGAGCTGCGCAGGTAGTGTAGCTTCTCATAATTTTTGAGTCCAGGCCGATTCAGAATTAATCCAGAGAACATTTCCTTATATGAGAGCCACTCAGTATATGCTCCGCTGAATGTGGGCAGCTTTATTTCTGGCAGCTTGCTTAAATGAGTGTGTTGAGTTTCTCCGATGCTTGGTTGAGTGACACGATGCTTGGACTTCCAGTCTTCCTCCAAATTGCTAACCTCGAACACAATTGTATGGTACGATTCATTGATCGACTTGTGAAAGTCTGCCTTGAAGTAGTCGTTGTCTGCGAAGGCTGCTGGACAACTTGTCTCTATGAACGCATGATCCTTTTTGTATAAAGCGTAGAGCTCCTCAGCATCCTGCTTCCAAGCCGTTATCACTGGAAGAGTGGCAGTTTCCTTCCTAATCCTGATGTAAGCAATGATCCGTTCCAGTGAGTCAAGCCGCAGGTACTGGGAGTTCACTTTGCAGAGAAAAGAAGCCGGAATTGACCCTGGAGATTTTGAGCGAGTCCTTATGTGAGTGTCAACCACAGTGAGTCCAGGCATGGTGAGTGGGCGGCTGCCAGTCCGCTTTACTGCCCCCTTCGTTGCAGCTGAGATGGCTGGAGTCGCATCATCCTCCTTCTCCTTCTCGATGACATCCTCCCTTTCAGCAGCGACAGCGCCTGCTTGCTCCAACTCCTTGAGGTCATCCTGGTTTGAGTGTGCCATGATGATAATCTGTGATAAATTTCCATAATGAGTGTTTATTCACTGGCTCGAGTCACACCACAGCATGTAAATCCGGCTCGAAGGACCAAATTGGTTGAGTAAGCCATAATTACATGTGAGTAAACATGCTGTGGGTGTTAAAATAAATTTAATTCACACACAGAAGTAAATTGAAAGTAGAAATTATATTCACAAAAGTCACTTCTTAAATAAATTACAAATTTGGTTCATAAATATATTTCAACGTCGACTAATAAATTCAAAATCTGTTCAATAATTAACATAAATTACAAAGGGAGTTTAAATTACATTTATTTGAATAAGTTGTAGGTGAGTAGTGTGTCAGCAATTCCAAAATATGAGTGCTGTCAATAATGGAATAGTAGTCTCTCACTAGAGACAACTAACCTGTGATATTTGAGTATGTCTTCGAGTGTAATGAGATTGTCCGTTGAGAGTTCCTTGAGTTTTTCCTTAAATTCCCTCCTGGGCTCACGCACAATGAAGCTGTCAAAAATGAGGAATGGCAAACAATTGTAATTGAATTGCTGCCTTGAGTTTTGCTAATTCACACATGTTCACTGTTACACTTGCCGCCAGTGCCATCACGTGGTTGGCAACATAACCTCTAGTATGGTGAGAGTTTTTACCTTGCAATAGAGTCGATTTTACTAATCATCGTTGCACCTTGAGTATTGCGTGAGTGAGGAGTGATGTGAGTTTTCAGTGAGAGATTGAGTAGAGCCTGTTTGAGTTGATCCAGTGTTGAGTTGAGCCAGTGAAAAACTTGAGAACAACCGATGAGATTTTGCAGGTGCGCAGCGGAGAGATGCTCCTCGTGGCACAGCTGATGAAAAAGAGAGCGAGGCCTTGATCCACTTCCTTCTTCTTGGTCTTGACGATTCACTTCGCGAATCAAACTAATTCCTCTCACATTTACATGTGAGAGCGCGAGAGAGACCGAAATAGCGCGAATATACCTTGTTAATCAGTGTAGCGTCCCGGCTGTTCCGCCGGGAGGCCGCGAGGTGCTGCCGCGCCGTGGCAACGCCGTGAGTCGTGCCGAGATGAGTGTAACCGCGGGAATTCAAATTATTGAATTCCCAAACACACTTGTATACGGGAACTCTGGGCGTAGGTACTAGTATAAAGGGATGGGCTCCATAAAGGGGTTAAGTGATAATTATATACATATATATGTATATATATATATATATATATATATATATATATATATATATATATATATATATATATATATATATAAAGACCTATACACGTTATTTCTGGTAATCTACAGGGTCCTATAGTTTATCTCTTCAGAGTTCCCTATATAAGCGCGTGACTAAAGAAATAATATCCTGGGGTTATTGACTCTAGACGCGTCCCAGAAATAACGCTTACGTACAGAAAAATTTCCGGGACGTCCCGGAAAAAACAGCGCGTTCCGGAAATAACAGCGATGTACAGTGTAAACGTCCCGGAACGAACCGTTGCAGATAAATATATATATATATATATATGGGTCGTCCCTGTACTTTTTTTAAAAAGTGTGCGCGGGGGGGTCGTCGATTTTGTCGACGATTTTTTTTATGAAAGTACATATAAAAAAAATAGCTTGTGCAAAATTTCAGCCCCTTATCTCATTCCTAATTCCTGCTGGAATTTTTTTAAACCCTGATTTTGACCTGTTTTTAGCCAGTTTTCAAAAAATTCTAAAAGGCTGAAATTTTAACAAAATGAGGTCGGTGAGGTCTCATTTTTTTGTCTTTCTTCAAATTTTAAGAAAAAAAATACACTGATATGAAATGATGATTTAGGTTTTATTGGCGATCTGTGATATGGCCATTGCATTTCATCATTTTTATATCATCTTTAAACCTCTATATCTCGTAACTGGTTCCACATTTTTGAGCTCACTAGGTCTCATTTTTTTTTGTCTCAACGAGGCCTTTAATTTCTTTTTTTGAGGACCTAAATTGATTGAATAGACTTCAAGATACAGCCTTTTGAAGTTGACGTTTTTATCAAAAATCGCGAAAATCAACCGTGTTCATGGTCACAGTGTCAACCGAATTTTAATTAAAAATCATTAACAAAAGTATTTTTCATTAGAATATGATGTTATCTAACTATACTCTTTTCCTATCATAGGAAAAAGTCAAAAAATAATTTTTTGTCGAGCATTATAATATCTAATTTTTCGATACCTAAAATAATCAAAAATGGCTCTCTACTGACATGAATTCTACCATCTTATAACAATTTTTGACACGTATACGTAACATAGATACGAAGGTGATTCCTAGACCTTTAAAATCCGTAGTCGCTGATTTTTCTAGGACCACTAGAGCCAAAGTTATAGCCGTTTTTATAAAAAAATATTTTTCAAGTGGTAAAATTAGAGCTTGTGAAATATAGGAAAAGTTTTATTTACAAGATCAACCATAAGTTTGGCATAACTGTCCTAAAAAAAGTGCTGAAGCTGCATATTTTGAAGATCTTAGGCCGTGTCTACACTATGCGAGAAGCACGTGCGATCAGCCCAAGCGAGGCGAGCAAGCAATGCGTGTTGGACAAAATATTTAAAATACTTAAAATGATAAATAATATCATTTCACTACGATATTATTGACGATATTATTTATCGCTAAATATAGATCTACTAACTGATCTACTACGATTGTTCGGGATTGAAGTATCCAAAGTGCCCGCTAGATGGCAAGCGTCAGATGCGCTCCCACTATGAAAAACATCACCCAGCGGGCTTAAATAGAGTCCTGCGGCGCCTAGTCGCTACATGCTTTATGCACATTCCTTTTACCTTATCACTTTCCGCTTTACCTATACAATGCCTTATTGCCTGTTTACTCGTATGCATAAGCGTTCATACCTTTTTCTGCAATCAACTTTCACTTTCGAGTAGAGTTGATTGCATAGACTCTTGAAGTCTAATTTTCCCGTTTATTTCTTCTCGCTGACAAACCCTAATAATATAAACTCACGTTTACGTTCAATCGTATACAACGATGTTATTTATCATTTTAAGTATTTCAAGTACTTTGTGCAAAACGTATGGCTTGTCGCATGCGCGCACTGGTTGCGCTTCTCGCATACCTAGTATAGACATGGTCTTAAATGCAGGTTTTCTATAGTTTTACGTGCGTTATACGTATAAGCTCAGGTTAAATGAAACATACATAGATAGTTTCATTTAACCTGTGTTGACGTAAGTTAATAGATGACAGACATCCATTTTTCTGCGCGAGACACCCGTGAACCCGTCATCCGTTACACGACACACGGCACGGGATGTCCTTAAACAATGAGTACAAGTTACAATAAAAAATGAAATGAATATTTCTAAGTAGAATTGTGAAGGTAGTTGAGCAGAACTATTACCAAGTATATCAGTATTGGTTCGGTTGAGTTTTATAAATTGCACAATTGTGTTCTGTAAGTGTTATCTTCTCAGGAATTGAAAGAAAATGATGTGCTATATTGGTGAATTGCATGAGGATGATAAATGTCATTTAGAGCATTACACAAGAAATAAATCTCTTAATATAATTAGTAATCTTAGTAATGAATTAAAGCTGTATTTATCATTCAGGATTAAAAATTTTGATATTAATGTAGAAAATAAATTTATTTGCGACCATCATCTTCATAAATATGATACTCGATATACAAGTAGACAAAGGAAGTGTTGCAATTGTTTTAATAATCATTCAAAATCCATTGAGAATAATTTAGTAATGATTAGTGCTGATAAATGTGATAAATTTCGTAACATTTGTAATATAAATTTAGATCCAGGTAATAAGTACTGTAAAAACTGTGAGTTCAAAATTACATCAATAATATCAAAAAATGCAGAAAAAGATGAAAACACTGGGAATGATGGTTTAAACGTAAATAATAATGAGCAGCTTTCTTCAAGTAGTCAAGTTTCTTCAAGTAGCCAAGTGCGTACATCAGAAAGTTCAGAAGATATATTATTGAGCCAAGGATTTCAACGTTTAAATAAAATGCTCGATGGATTTGATGAACCTCCTCTTAAACGAGAGAAACTTAGTGATTATCGCTTGGAAAATAAAACATACAGTGTTTTAGAATCAATGAATACGAAATTTTGTACAACAGTTATTAAAACATTAAATCTTAATTTGCCAACTCAATGTAATCTTAAACAGCTACAAGAGGATAGTATGTCATTTCACGGAATGATTGGAAACATAATTAAGTGTTATAATGAAGAAACTAATTTTGGTAAAAAGATATCGTTATTGACATTACTTCCAAATCATTGGAAATTTGAACAGGCAAAACATTATTTCCAATGTTCACGTTATATGTTTAATAAAGCAAAAGAACTTAAAATTACTGTAGGTAAGTTAAAAAATGGGTTGTAATAAATCCTTAATATCTTGATTATAGACATAGTGTAAACATATAAAATCGATAATCCCTTATACATTAGGTTACATATATTATATTACACTTGAGAATTATTAATAGAAAATTTTAGTTTAATTTATTAAAATCTATGTAATTTTTGTTCAAGCAACTATAATGATAAAGGGTACCCCTATAAAATATTTAATTTAAAATCCTCATAATTATTTATTTATATTACTCATGTATTATTACTTAAGTATTATTATTTATGTATTACTTACGTATTGCTTACGTATTGTTTAAGTATTGTTTACGGATTAAGTAAAATAATACATGAATTGTAATTTAAACATTTAAATGAAATCCGATTTAATTAGAAAGAATCTATATTTGAGATATCTCAATGTTCT
The DNA here is from genome assembly GCA_036365515.1 of Torymus aiolomorphi. NCBI lineage: Eukaryota > Metazoa > Arthropoda > Insecta > Hymenoptera > Torymidae > Torymus > Torymus aiolomorphi. Next base: position 83,271,607 of record CM070875.1, read on the forward strand.
CTCTGTTTACAAGCTGTAATCTCATATTTTTTTTTTTTATTTTTTAACATTGAGGAACGGGAGAAAAAAATAATTTCCAAAAAATGCGATTTTTAGGCCTTTCTGGTATAAGGAAGGGAGATAGGTCCCCGGAAAAATCGTAGAAAATTCTTTTTTTATTATACTTCTATGAAATCACTGTCATTTTTCGCTTTCATTAATAGTGGCATTTTGCCTATCTTAACATGGGGTACCCTTCGTTAATCAGTATTAGATAAAAAATAATAAAGTAATTATTGGATTTTAAAAGAACAATTAAAATTAATATAAAAAAAAAAAAATAAAAAAAATAAATTAATTCTAAACTATTTCTTTTCTTCCAATATAACAAGTCATAGTAATTAAAATAGAATAAACATTGAGCTAAATTTTATCGTCTTGATAACCGTTAAATTAAAAAAAATAATATTGTTATTATGATTTTATTTTGTGATTAAGTATACACTATTTGAAATTAATTTCAAAATATATTTTTCCAGGTGTCTTAGGAACTATTAAGCGTAAAGTGTACAGCATTCATTCTAATGAATTTAGAGAATCTGTAACTCAGTACTATAGAGATGAAAACAATACTAGAATATGTAGCGGCATCAAAGATTGCATCAGCGTTAAAAATCCTATTACTAATATCACAGAGAAGTTACAAAAAAGACTGTTGATGTATAATTTGAAGGATCTATACAACAATTGGGTGGAAGAAGAATATGAACAGCATTTTAAAGATCAGCGCAAACCAGGTTTCAGTATATTTGCTTCTTTAAGGCCAAAAGAATGTATTAGTGCTGGAGCACCTGGTACACATACAATTTGTGTATGTCCTATACACCAAAATGTCAAATTATAATTGTCTGCCATCAACAAAAATTTAGCCTACCGAGTAATTTTAAATGATTGTGTTTGTTCAACAGATTGAAGCGATTGTATGCTACATCTTTGTGAAAACTGTCCTGGTAAAGCAGAAATTCTGAAAATATTGGAATCAAGCTCATGCGAAGATGTTTCAGAGGTTGAATATCATAATCGGGTAAATAATGCTGAATCACAATCTAATAATAGAGTCAGTCTTATTATGGTAAAAGAACCTACAAGAAATTTTATTATAAATTTAGCCAATGACTTATGGGAGTTAACAAAGCATCATTATGTGTCTGAAATGCCAAAATGTTATTTAAAACATTGCAAAACAATTATTACTCCAGATACATGTATTATACTTCAAGATTTTGCTGAAAATTTCTTATTTGTTTGTCAAGACTCGATCCAAGCATTTTATTTTAATAATACACAAGCGACTGTACACCCGTTTGTAGTCTATTATAAAGAAGACAATAACGACAAATTACAAACCTTATCTGTATGTGTTATTAGTGATTGTTTAAAACATGATGCTTGTGCAGTTAACACTTTTCAAGGGCAACTCATTGCACTTCTAAAACGAGATTTTCCGTTTATTGAGAATGTATATTATGTGTCAGATGGAGCACCTACCCAATACAAAAACAAGTAAGAGTACTTTTATTGTAGTATATTAATACGTATTATATGAACAAAATAGACACCTTTAGATTTTTGTTCATTAAATGACCTGAAAAAATTTAATTTTAATTATTAAGAATATGTCAAAGTAATATTCTGAAAGTATATTTAATTTGTGTGAAAAACTATTTTGAGACCCAGAACATCAAAATCCATAAAGATCCTGGACCTGCAGGTTACACTCGAGTTAAAATTTTACATTATGTAGAAAACAGCTTTAAACATAAAATTACTAAAACAGTTCTTTATTTTTTCTGTATATCAAATTTAAAAAAAGCAACAACTTCTACGATGCAAGTTCAAATAATTTGTATTATTATGTACACAATATTAAACCGATTTATATAATTTTTACCTTCAAGATAGTATTTATTTACTGTAGGAACAATTTCATTAATATCTGCCATCATGAGGAGGATTTTGGCTTAAAAGTTAAGTCGCACAACTTTTTTTCTACTAGCCATGGGAAAAGTCCGTGTGATGGATGTGGAGCAGTGGTTAAACGAACAGTACGCAGGGCATCCTTACAAAGAACATCAGAAAAACCAATTTTAAATCCAAAAGACATGTATGATTACGTTAGTGAAAATATTGATGGAATAAGGTAAAAATAATATAATTTAGATTTTTTGACTATATTATTTGATTATGTATTTGAATAATAAATCATTATGTGTTATAAAAATATAGAGTATTTGGTTTTTAGATCTATTTGGGTGAGTCAAGAAACAATTGAGAGAAGGCGTAAAGTACTAGAATGCCGTTTTAAATTGATCCGAACTATACAGAATACAAGAAAATATCACTGCTTTATACCCATTGATGATTCAACATTAAAAGCAAAACTTACTTCGTTTGATAATGATTATAAAATAGTTAAAATAAAATGAATATTACAAAAAAAATTTTACTTAAATTCTTATTTTCAATTTTAATTATCTATAAAGTCTGCATAGGTAATTTAATCAACCTAAAGCCATTACTATCGCTTGCTCGCGTCGCATGCGCGTATGGCTTGCTCGCATCGCTTGGGCTGATCGCACGTGTTTCTCGCATAGTGTAGACACGGCCTAAGATCCTCAAAATATGCAGCCTCAGCACTTTTTTTAGGACAATTATACGAAACTTATGGTTGATCTTGTAAATAAAACTTTTCCTATATTTCATAGGCTCTAATTTTACCACTTGAAAAATATTCTTTTATAAAAACGGCTATATCTTTGGCTCTAGTGGTCCTAGAAAAATCAGCGACTACGGATTTTAAAGGTCTAGGAATTACCTTTGTATCTATGTTTCGTATACATGTCAAAAATAATTATAAGATGGTAGAATTCATGTCAGTAGAGAGCCATTTTTGATTATTTTAGGTATCGAAAAATTAGGTATTATAATGCTCGACAAAAAATTATTTTTTGACTTTTTCCTATGATCGGAAAAGAGTATAGTTAGATAACATCATATTCTAATGAAAAATACTTTTGTTAATGATTTTGAATTAAAATTCGGTTGACACTGTGACCATTAACACGATTGATTTTCGCAATTTTTGATAAAAACGTCAACTTCAAAAGGCTGTATCTTGAAGTCTATTCAATCAATTTAGGTTCTCAAAAAAAGAAGTTAAAGGTCTCGTTGAGACAAAAAAAATGAGATCTAGTGAGCTCAAAAATGTGGAACCAGTTACGAGATATAGAGGTTTAAAGATGATCTAAAAATGATGAAATGCAATGGCCATATCACAGATCGCCAATAAAACCTAAATCATCATTTCATATCAGTGTATTTTTTTTCTTAAAATTTGAAAACTGGCTAAAAACAGGTCAAAATCAGGGTTTAAAAAAATTCCAGCAGGAACTAGGAATGAGATAAGGGGCTGAAATTTTGCACAAGCTATTTTTTTTATATGTACTTTCATAAAAAAAATTGTCGACAAAATCGACGACCCCCCCGCGCACACTTTTTAAAAAAAGTACAGGAACGACCCATATATATATATATATATATATATATATATATATATATATATATATATATATATATATATATATATATATATATATATATATATATATATATATATATATATAGATATATATATATATATATATATATATATATATATATATATATATATATATATATATATATATATATATAGATATATATATAGATATATATATATTTATATATATATATATATATATATATATATATATATATATATATATATATATATATATATATATATATATATATATATATATATATATAATTATCACTTAACCCCTTCATGGAGCCCATCCCTGTATATTAGTACCTACGCCCAGAGTTCCCGTATACAAGTTACTAAAGAAATAATCCCTCTCTGGGTATAGAAACTCTAGATCGGGCTCCATAAACGCCGTATAAGAAAATTTTATGGGACCCGGGCTCCATAAAAGAAAACGGGCTCCATAAATATGCTCATGTGTATAAAAGGGCTCCATAAATCTGGTAAAAGAAATGTACATATATATATATATATATATATATATATATATATATATATATATATATATATATATGGGTCGTTCCTGTACTTTTTTTTAAAAAGTGTGCGCGGGGGGTCGTCGATTTTGTCGACGATTTTTTTTATGAAAGTACATAAAAAAAATAGCTTGTGCAAAATTTCAGCCCCTTATCTCATTCCTAATTCCTGCTGGAATTTTTTTAAACCCTGATTTTGACCTGTTTTTAGCCAGTTTTCAAAATATTCTGAAAGGTTGAAACTTTAACAAAATGAGGTCGGTGAGGTCTCATTTTTTTAGCCAGTTTTCAAATTTTAGGAAAAAAAATACACTGATATGAAATGATGATTTAGGTTTTATTGGCGATCTGTGATATGGCCATTGCATTTCATCATTTTTAGATCATCTTTAAATCTCTATATCTCGTAACTGGTTCCACATTTTTGAGCTCACTAGATCTCTTTTTTTTGTCTCAACGAGACCTTTAATTTTTTTTTTTGAGAACCTAAATTGATTATATAGACTTCAAGATACAGCCTTTTGAAGTTGACGTTTTTATCAAAAATTGCGAAAATCAACCGTGTTCATCGTCACAGTGTCAACCGAATTTTAATTCAAAATCATTAACAAAAGTATTTTTCATTAGAATATGATGTTATCTAACTATACTCTTTTCCTATCATAGGAAAAAGTCAAAAAATAATTTTTTGTCGAGCATTATAATATCTAATTTTTCGATACCTAAAATAATCAAAAATGGCTCTCTACTGACATGAATTCTACCATCTTATAATTATTTTTGCCACGTATACGTAACATAGATACAAAGGTAATTCCTAGACCTTTAAAATCCGTAGTCGCTGATTTTTCTAGGATCACTAGAGCCAAAGATATAGCCGTTTTTATAAAAGAATATTTTTGAAGTGGTAAAATTAGAGCCTATGAAATATAGGAAAAGTTTTATTTACAAGATCAACCATAAGTTTGGCATGATTGTCCTAAAAAAAGTGCTGAGGCTGCATATTTTGAAGATCTTAGGCCGTGTCTACACTATGCGAGAAACACGTGCGATCAGCCCAAGCGATGCGAGCAAGCCATACGCGCATGCGACGCGAGCAAGCGATAGTAATGGCTTTAGGTTGATTAAATTACCTATGCAGACTTTATAGATAATTAAAATTGAAAATAAGAATTTAAGTAAAATTTTTTTTGTAATATTCATTTTATTTTAACTATTTTATAATCATTATCAAACGAAGTAAGTTTTGCTTTTAATGTTGAATCATCAATGGGTATAAAGCAGTGATATTTTCTTGTATTCTGTATAGTTCGGGTCAATTTAAAACGGCATTCTAGTACTTTACGCCTTTTCTCAATTGTTTCTTGACTCACCCAAATAGATCTAAAAACCAAATATTCTATATTTTTATAACACATAATAGTAGATAGGCTATGCCGGTTCTGGCTCAAAACAAATGACGTCATCGTGAGCCAGAACCGGCATAGCTTTTTTGGGATCCCCTCTCCTCCCCTCTCCCCCTCCCACCATTTCAGGGCGTGGTGAGCCAGAACCGGCATAGCTTTTTTGGGGGATCCCCTCTCCTCCCCTCTCCCCCTCCCACCATTTCAGGGCGTGATGACCCAGAACCGGCATAGCTTTTTTGGGGGATCCCCTCTCCTCCCCTCTCCCGGAGCGAGCCGCCGGCAGCGAGCGGCCAGCGACAGCCTGCTGCGCACGGGCAACGGTAGTGGTCCGCAGCGGGCGGTCGGCGGCGGGCGGCCTGCTGCTTGCAGTCGGCGGCGGGCGGCAAATTTTTTGCCAAAGGAAGTGGCTGTGATTGCATTGCAAGAGCTCATAGTTGGCCATTGGATAGTAGGCCCACCTTGTAATTTTTTGCATTTGCCACCAGACATAAAAACGACAAACACCTATTGCACAGTTCACTTACACGGAATACATTGGTTCGAAGGTGACGTATCATTGCGACGCTTGCGCCATCATCTTTACAAAGTTGTCAAGAAGGCGAGAAATATATACGTGCGCGGGGATGACAAACGAAGATATCTCGAGAATGTGCTTGGACGTTGCTTTATAAACCTCGAAGAATGGAGGTCGCCAACTTTTAATAAATTAGAAGCAGTGTTTCCGAATTCCTTAGTATGTGCAAGTCATATCGAAAAACACATAGAAAATAAGAAAGACTTTTGTGCGCTTTTCAAAGCAAATATACTAAGAAAATGGATGTACAGTATACTTCCAGAAGAGTGGCGCGAAGCAAATGAAACCATACAAAGCGAAAGATTTTACGCAGCTCTTTGCAATTATCGTAACGAACGCAGAAAGGCTTTTCGCTTTGGTCAACCAGGAGGTGTAGATGAAGTCGACGGAGACGACGACAACGAGGAGGAGGAGGAGGACGACGACGGCAGCAACATCGTATTCAGTGAGAAGGTACCCAGTGAAGAGTTTTCAAATCAATTACAGGATGGACACGAGAACAATAATCCATGCGATACGTGCACTAAGAGCGAATACAATACGTGTGTATGCTGCTGATCACATTCCAAAAATTTTAAGTCCACCTGTGGCCATCATAACCAATCTCGATACAGCAAATAAACCAGGATCGCATTGGATTGCCATTTACATAGATAAAAATGGATACGGAGTATATTTCGACAGTTACGGGCTCGCCCCCACCTCATCACACCATCTCGATCGCTTACGAAGGAACTGCGTGCGTTTCCAGTGGAACAAGTAACTATTACAAAGTTTTGATTCAAAAGTGTGCGGTGAATATTGCATTATGTTTTTGCATCATATGTGTAGTGGTAGTTCTTTACGCGCGTTTTGTCGCATCTTTTCATATAATACACGCAGAAACGATGACATAGATGCTAAATTTTACAAAGTTATTTCACAAAAGCAATCAAGAAAGAGAAATCCTTACCGGAATCGTTTTCTTCCGAGAGAGACTTCATTGGGAAATGGGCAGAGCGATCAAACATGTAACGCAAAATTATAAATTTTTTTTGTAATCTTAGATGTAAGAGTGAAATATGTATACTTTTGTAAGATACTCGTAAAATAAAAAATGTATTAGTAAAAATTTACATTTAGTGTTAGACTTTTATTCACATCCTTACCTACCTAATTCCCCATGCATACTTACAAGAAATTATCGATCTTTCTTATTTTTATCTCTAACCCTACGTGATTCCAACGTAATTTCTTTATCGCGAATACGACGCGAAAGGTTATGCAAAAAGTAAGGTTAGGATATATATATAATAATTTCTCGGAAACCGTTATTTTTATCTCGTTTGCATTGCTCTCTAAGCCAACGTGATTCCAACGAACTTTCTTTATCGCGATAGGTTATGTTACATCGTATCGGTCACTGTTCAAAGCATGCGTCATTTCAACGTACTTTTTTATCGCGAATACGAAACGGTGAATAAGGTTATGTTACATTCATTGCCTTGCTTGAATTCTTTATATTACTACGTCATCGCCCTGTTCGCTGATTGGTTGAGACGTAACGAACTCGTCGTCCATTAGGGGGAAAAACAGAGTAGGGTGGTGGGGATAACCGTGTAAATGCTGGAGCCCGACATGTCATCCTTCAGTCACGAGTAGCCATTCCATTTGAGAGTACGCTCCCACGTGGATATTCCAGTCTCCGTACAATCTCTAAGTAATATTGCTTTAAAAAATGGACAATAACGAAGCATCAGCAGTACCTCCTGCATCAACATCAGCAGCAGCTCCAGCAGCAGAAGCAGCGCCGGTAACTCCGCCACCACTACCTCCACCATCAACAGCGCCACCGCTACCTCCGTCAGCAGTAAGACCGCGAGTTAATAAAAACATGGATCTACCAAATCTCTTTCTATCTACAACCTATGCTATCAATAAATCACATTCCAAAAGAGTCGCTGTCGGATTGGAACACCACGCTGGATTTTATAGAGCTGTAGTGAAACTCTGTAGTACGGGGGCTCCTGCAAAGTACGTAACTCTCGAAAAAAATAGTTGGGAGCTGATCGTCGATCAAATGGATGCGATGATGGGATATCTGCTAGATTCCTTCACATTTTACAAAGACTTTGGTAAACCTACAAAAATATATCTTCCAACCCACGACATCAATTTTACAACGGCATACGGTGTGAAGTCCATCCTTATCGACGAGAGACCCTGTGTACTGACACAGAAACTCGTCAGAGACTTCCCCGAAGGCCAACCAATAGACGAGGAGACGCAGTTTCCAGACAGTTCTTCACAGTACGAGACACCGCAGAAGAAAAGAAAATATGAGAGTCCACCCGGAATTGTCATGCAACAGGCTACTTTGAGCGGACTACGTGAAGTGCGCGAATGTGTCGATGCGAGGTTAAAACGTTTAGAAGATAGTGCCGGATTTATAAATCGAGGTATGGATAACATATTCGACTTTTTAAAAGATGAGTTAAAGAAAGAAAGCACCGAAAAAGCGAAAAATATTTTGAAAGACATTGCTGCGTTTAAACAGTATTATGTATTGCGTAAAAATGAAATTAATAATAGAGCAAAGTTGCACATGGAATTCGGTAATATGAGTGAAGAATTGTACGACATTTTGCTCATGGAATTTCATGCATTTGGCTTATTCAACTTGGCTAATGATTTGTACGATTATATGTTCGCAAATTAATTTGTATAATTTTTTGTAAAATATTATTTGTATGCTTTCACAAATATATGTTCAAAACTTTTAATTAAACACCGACTATCTTTTTTATTTTACCACCTATCCTCCAATCCACTCTTATAAAAATTCGTAAATTTGCCTTTTTATTTGCTCTTTTTTATTTTTATATATCATGCAATTGATAATAATAAAATTATAGTAGTGGTAATTTGCAAATTCATCCTAAAAAAGAATGCTCAATGAATAAGTTGTAAACTCTGTAGCATGCGTTAAGTATATCGAAAAAATAAGCGACTTTTGATTCTCTTGCGAGAACATCTTACGAGTCTAATGATGTTGTAAATTTTTATTAATAATTCCAAAAAATTTTTAATTTTGTGAGGCGAAAGAGCATGTATAAGGAACACACAATTGAAATACTCTGGAGTTCTCAGAATTAATAGCGATAAGGCTTCTATACGAATATCGGAACAAAGAAGAGATGCGATAGTTCAGTGCAGGCCCCCGAGTGTACGATCAGCTAACGTGTAGACTATAGCTTCGTGCTACAGTTAACACTTAATCCCGGAGCCGAAATTTAGAGTAGGCTCCGCGATACCGTGGAGTAGGAACACACACACACACGCACACACACACACACACGCACGCACACACACAACCAAACTCTTCGTAAGATAAGGTTTTTCATCTGTGGGGTTACGGCTGCTGCGACAGGGCCGAGTTCGCAAAGCTGACGTACGCTATAGCATACCCCGGACTCTTCGAAAAGAACGCGCTATAATGGTATGGAGTAGTTGTGAGTCACCGATTCCCGTACGGGCCTAAAAGCACGGCTCGTACTTCTCCAAAAATCCCGGGGGAGAAGCAAGAAGGCACCGGTGAGAGCGTGGGCAACACCAGCGGTGGGCAGTGCGATAGTCGCTCAAGGTAGGCGGCTCTTTGATACGCAATCTAATATAGCGCTCAAATACTCTAAATCGCTGCACAAACGTAAACGCCGTCGCCATGAATCATCGCCACACGGATTGATTATAAAAACGTAAGGTAGAAGCGATACGGAAAATAATGTCATGCAAATCGCTATGTTCGTCGATTTGCATCTCTGGCAAAAAACCGATACTTCTCGCCATGATTCGCATTGGCACACTGACCTGATGCGTATGCGATGCAGGGCGTTTTATAATGCTTACGGATATTAGCTCCAGACAAAAAATATATAATTCATCCTTCTTATCTCTCGCTCAAAGTAAACAATGTAAGAACAGAAAACCGTTACATTTCGACGAAATAATGAACACATGAGAAGTACACTAGGCATGGGTTTCATATTCCACACAGCGACAAATTTTGATCGAAGCTCAAGATATAAATATCATTTCTTCGAACAAATTCAATTTTATTTTGGTGATGCGAACGCAAGGCCAGCTTTGATAATGCTTACGGATATTACCTCTAGACAAAATATAATTCAAATGACTCGGGCATTCGCTATTCTCATTCATCGCTCAAAGTACACAGCGTAAGGACAGGAAACCGTTATGTTTCGACGAAATAATAAAACATGAGAAGCACACGAGGCAGGATTTTCATATTGCACATAGCGATAAATTTTTATAGAAGGTTCAGATAAAGATATATATGTATGTAATTAATACCCTAACGTACACGTTACACACTATCGCAAAAAAAAATATCCTCCGCACTTGTTTGAATTATAAAACGAAATTGATATAACGTGAGGAGATTAGTTCAGACGGAGCGCTTTTGGTGTATTCTCTTACACTGCCTATTGATTCACACCGCGCGCTTTTGTTATGGAAAAAGCGATAAGGATGTGGCCAGGCATTGCGCTGGACCCAAAATCGTGAATCTGACACTGTCTCCGCTCGCTATCGCGCTACATTTTTATTTGATAATGCTTACGAATATTACCTCTAGACAAAATATAATTCAAATGACTCGGGCATTCGCAAGTCCGAAAATCGCTGGCTTGAACAAAATTTTCACGGAATTATGTGGAGAGCGGGCAATATTCCATACGATGAACTAAAAAACACTCTAAGTGGTGTACTCTTCGGAGCGGAGATTTACGTAAAAGGCTTGGAGAAAAGTAAATGGTTGAAGAGATTTTTCCCGGATCAGTAAGCTATTTTTGGTTATAAAATTATTTTCATAAAAAAAGTTTTCTCATAATAATTTTTTCAGATTAGTTACTAATATTGAAGAGATGGGATGTCCTTCATTGAAAAGTCTACCTGCAGAATCAGTCTCGTGTACCAACCATACTGCCTGTAACTTTCCAGTATGCGCACTTCGAAACGCACTAGTTATAAAAAGATGGATGCTTGAGCATCAACATAGCAAAAACATGAAGGAAATATCAGAATCCTATCACTTTATGTATATTTGAATTATAATTTGTTCATTTATTATGAGTTAATAAACATTTTTTATTAAATTTTGTGGTTATATTAATTTCTTATAATTATATATATATATATATATATATATATATATATATATATATATATATAGGCTAGTAAGTTTGAGGAGCTCAACCCCGGTCGGTCAGAGTGGCTAAAGAAATAATAACCCTCAGGTTACCGACTCTAGACAAATAGACTCTAGAAAACCCCTCAAACTTCCGCTCGGATGCTGAATATATAGATTGGAAGTTTGAGGAGGCTCCTCAAACTTCCCATAACCCCTCAAACTTCCAAGCGGGTGCTGAATATAATCCTCAAACTTCCAGAATTTCATATTTATATATATATATATATATATATATATATATTCTTCTCTCTTAAAAAAGTGAACTATCCTCACAATAAAGCGTCAAAATCGATTATGTTTGAATATTTAAAAACAATAACCTTACTACCCTTTCGTATTCGCGATAAAAAAGTACGTTGGAATGACGTGAGCTTAGAGAGTAACGAATACGCGATAAAAATAACGGTTTCCGAGAAAGAAATCGATGGATGTAACATAACCCCACTTTCCGTTTCGTATTCGCGATAAAAAAGTACGTTGGAATGACGTGCGCTTAGAGAGTAACGAATACGAGATAAAAAATAACGGTTTCCGAGAAAGAAATCGATGAATGTAACATAACGTCACTTTCCGTTTCATATTCGCGATAAAAAAGTACGTTGGAATGACGTGAGCTTAGAGAGTAACGCGAATACGAGATAAAAATAATGGTTTCGGAGAAAGATTATGATGAAAGAAATCCTTGAATGTAACGTAACCTCACTTCCCGTTTTGTATTCGCGATAAAAAAGTACGTTGAAATGACGTGAGCTTAAACAGTAACGAATACGAAATAAAGATGATGACGAACCCTAACGTACTATCGTGAAAAAACATCCTGCGCACGTGTTTAAATTATAAGACGAAACTGATATAACGTGAGCAGATTCATTTAGGCGGTGTGCTTTTGGTGTATTCTCTTACACACCCTATTGATGCGGGCTTTTATAATGGCAAAAACGATAAGGCTGTGGCCAGGCATCGCGCTGGACCTAAAATCTGACACTGTAACAAATATCACGATATTTTCTAGTTGTTTGAATCTAAAATTTATACACTCGCGTAATTTTTTCAAGCGCGCAAATGTCTTTAACTGCATCACAACACTCGGTAAAATGTCGATATTTCTCTTCTTTTTGGGTGGTTCGTCGTCGTAGGTGGCTGCAGCGGTGGTGGTGGCGGTGGTGGGGGTGGTGCTGGTGGTGCTGGTGCTGGTGGTGCTGACGGTATCGTCGTCGTGTATTATGCCGTGCGTGAGGCAGGGACTGCGTCCATCGGCGGTATCCCAGTCCTGGGCCTCGTGTTCGTAGCAGCTCGAGAAGTCAGGTGGTGTAATTTCCCGACTATGGTTGACGGATACGGCTTTTGAGCTGTAGCAGAGCATCAATGAAATGTCGTGGGCGGGTAGGATGATTTTTCTAGGTGTTCGATTCTCGTTGATCAGATATTCTTGAATGGTGACAAAATGTTCCGTGAATTTTCCCAGCTAGGTTTGTCCATAGTGACGTATTTGTGAGGTGAAACGCCGCCGCCAAATTGAATAACAGGGCGAAACTGTTTGCCGAAGTATTGTAAGCCGAGATAGACAAACTTTGAGTGCGATTTATTGAGAGCGTAGCACGTGCTGAATAGCAGCGTGTGCGGAATATTCTCTTGATTCATTTTAACACTTTTTACGCGCACTTTTAATAAAAAAATACTGACGGCAACGCCCGAGATGATGTGTTTTTTTAGATAGTGTACAGTGCGGTTCGTGCTTTCTTTTTAAGAAAATACTGCTCGCCGGCAGAGGTGTCGTGCTTTCCGCTGCTCCGCTTCTACTATATTATCCCGCTCGCGATGCCCTATGGTTCTCTATACGCGTACGAGCGCGTACCTCCCTCCGGTGGCGGTGGTGGTGGTGGTAAGCATTTATCCAATGACAGATCGCGACGTATACATGCTGTTGGAGCGTGGTGGTGGTGGGGGAAGACCTTGTGCGAAAAATTATTCTCAAAGAGAAAGATATCTTTGTTTTGAAAATATTTATCGATAAGCGCGATTTTAACGGTGCCTTTGATAAATCGACACATATCGTAGTTCAAGAGGTATTTTATTACGCGTGAGTTCATCGGTAACACCGGAAATGTACAAGAGAGAAACACGATCTATTCTCAAAGAGAAAGATATCTTTGTTTTGAAAATATTTATCGATAAGCGAGATTTTAACGTTGCCTTTGATAAATCGATGCATATCGTAGTTCAAGAGGTATTTTATTACGCTTGAGTATTCGGTAACAGCGGAAATGAGGTCATCAATTTTAGTCACGTACGTGTAGATAAGTTTTGTTCAATAGAGAGCGGCGCGGGCGACGGGCGGCGCGCGCGCGGGACTAGCATCTTACCGCGTTGACAAGCTGGACGACCGCGGGGATGAGCTGATTCGCGCGGAGATGAGCGTATCATCGCGGTGGTCAGCTGATTTCCGCGGTCATTAGCATATACCGACCCGCGTGTAAGTATATTTACCGCGTTGATGAGCGGACTTTCGCGGGCATTAGCCTACCGTCGCTGGTAAGATATTTACCGCGCGTTTATTTTTTTCGACGTGACCTGCAGGTTTGATGTGGCTCTAAATCAGTAAATGTATTTCGGCTATAGCATGCTATCGCATCTCTTCGTTGTTCCGATATTCGTAGTTGCCTTATCGCTATTAATTCTAAGAACTCCAGAGTATTTCAATTGTGTTCTCATGGCACGGAAAATACTCGCACGAGAAGGCACGTTTCAACCTGCACAGCATGCGATAACGTCGCCCGTGTCTCGTTGCGAAGTATCCTACGCTAAACAGCTGGAAGCGTATCGCAACGATTGAGAAGACTAGATCCGCGTGCGCGACGCAACTGCCGATCGGAGGAGAGCATGCTATTTATATCGCACTCCGCGGAGCTGCCCCGGCCCAATCAGCAAGCAGCAGGCCGCTCACGCTGCGCAGCCGATGTGCGCAGTCGTCTGGTCGCGGGCTGTCACCCGCCGCGCCGATATGACTCAAAACCCTATGCCGATTTTAGACCAAACAGGTCACGACATGAATTGGTCCAGAATCGGCATAGGGTTTTGGAGTCCCCCTCCCCCCTCTCCTCTTGCCCCTCCCCTTCCACCTCCCCTTCCCCTCCCCCTCCCCCGCTATTGCACGGGGTGCCATTAACCCAAAAACAGGTCCTGACCTGTTTGGTCTAAAATCGGCATAGGGTTTTGAGTCATATCGGCGCGGCGGGTGACAGCCCGCGACCAGACGACTGCGCACATCGGCTACGCAGCGGCGGGCGGTCAGCGGCGGGCGGCGAGCGGCGAGCGGTGAGCGGCCTGCTGCTTGCTGATTGGGCCGGGGCAGCTCCGCGGAGTGCGGTATAAATAGCATGCTCTCCTCCGATCGGCAGTTGCGTCGCGCACGCGGATCTAGTCTTCTCAATCGTTGCGATACGCTTCCAGCTGTTTAGCGTAGGATACTTCGCAACGAGACACGGGCGACGTTATCGCATGCTGTGCAGGTTGAAACGTGCCTTCTCGTGCGAGTATTTTCCGTGCCATGAGAACACAATTGAAATACTCTGGAGTTCTTAGAATTAATAGCGATAAGGCAACTACGAATATCGGAACAACGAAGAGATGCGATAGCATGCTATAGCCGAAATACATTTACTGATTTAGAGCCACATCAAACCTGCAGGTCACGTCGAAAAAAGTAAACGCGCGGTAAATATCTTACCAGCGACGGTAGGCTAATGCCCGCGAAAGTCCGCTCATCAACGCGGTAAATATACTTACACGCGGGTCGGTATATGCTAATGACCGCGGAAATCAGCTGACCACCGCGATGATACGCTCATCTCCGCGCGAATCAGCTCATCCCCGCGGTCGTCCAGCTTGTCAACGCGGTAAGATGCTAGTCCCCGCGCGCGCGCCGCCCGCCGCCCGCGCCGCTCTCTCTATTGAACAAAACTTATCTACACGTACGTGACTAAAATTGATGACCTCATTTCCGCTGTTACCGAATACTCAAGCGTAATAAAATACCTCTTGAACTACGATATGCATCGATTTATCAAAGGCAACGTTAAAATCTCGCTTATCGATAAATATTTTCAAAACAAAGATATCTTTCTCTTTGAGAATAGATCGTGTTTCTCTCTTGTACATTTCCGGTGTTACCGATGAACTCACGCGTAATAAAATACCTCTTGAACTACGATATGTGTCGATTTATCAAAGGCACCGTTAAAATCGCGCTTATCGATAAATATTTTCAAAACAAAGATATCTTTCTCTTTGAGAATAATTTTTCGCACAAGGTCTTCCCCCACCACCACCACGCTCCAACAGCATGTATACGTCGCGATCTGTCATTGGATAAATGCTTACCACCACCACCACCGCCACCGGAGGGAGGTACGCGCTCGTACGCGTATAGAGAACCATAGGGCATCGCGAGCGGGATAATATAGTAGAAGCGCAGCAGCCGAAAGCACGACATCTCTACCGCCGAGCAGTATTTTCTTAAAAAGAAAGCACGAACCGCACTGTACACTATCTAAAAAAACACATCATCTCGGGCGTTGCCGTCAGTATTTTTTTATTAAAAGTGCGCGTAAAAAGTGTTAAAATGAATCAAGAGAATATTCCGCACACGCTGCTATTCAGCACGTGCTACGCTCTCAATAAATCGCACTCAAAGTTTGTCTATCTCGGCTTACAATACTTCGGCAAACAGTTTCGCCCTGTTATTCAATTTGGCGGCGGCGTTTCACCTCACAAATACGTCACTATGGACAAACCTAGCTGGGAAAATTCACGGAACATTTTGTCACCATTCAAGAATATCTGATCAACGAGAATCGAACACCTAGAAAAATCATCCTACCCGCCCACGACATTTCATTGATGCTCTGCTACAGCTCAAAAGCCGTATCCGTCAACCATAGTCGGGAAATTACACCACCTGACTTCTCGAGCTGCTACGAACACGAGGCCCAGGACTGGGATACCGCCGATGGACGCAGTCCCTGCCTCACGCACGGCATAATACACGACGACGATACCGTCAGCACCACCAGCACCAGCACCACCAGCACCACCCCCACCACCGCCACCACCACCGCTGCAGCCACCTACGACGACGAACCACCCAAAAAGAAGAGAAATATCGACATTTTACCGAGTGTTGTGATGCAGTTAAAGACATTTGCGCGCTTGAAAAATTACGCGAGTGTATAAATTTTAGATTCAAACAACTAGAAAATATCGTGATATTTGTTACAGTGTCAGATTTTAGGTCCAGCGCGATGCCTGGCCACAGCCTTATCGTTTTTGCCATTATAAAAGCCCGCATCAATAGGGTGTGTAAGAGAATACACCAAAAGCACACCGCCTAAATGAATCTGCTCACGTTATATCAGTTTCGTCTTATAATTTAAACACGTGCGCAGGATGTTTTTTCACGATAGTACGTTAGGGTTCGTCATCATCTTTATTTCGTATTCGTTACTGTTTAAGCTCACGTCATTTCAACGTACTTTTTTATCGCGAATACAAAACGGGAAGTGAGGTTACGTTACATTCAAGGATTTCTTTCATCATAATCTTTCTCCGAAACCATTATTTTTATCTCGTATTCGCGTTACTCTCTAAGCTCACGTCATTCCAACGTACTTTTTTATCGCGAATATGAAACGGAAAGTGACGTTATGTTACATTCATCGATTTCTTTCTCGGAAACCGTTATTTTTTATCTCGTATCTCGTATTCGTTACTGCTCTAAGCGCACGTCACTCTCTAAGCGCACGTCATTCCAACGTACTTTTTTATCGCGAATACGAAAGGGTAGTAAGGTTATTGTTTTTAAATATTCAAACATAATCGATTTTGACGCTTTATTGTGAGGATAGTTCACTTTTTAAGAGAGAAGAATATATATATATATATATATATATATATATATATATATATATTATAAGAAATTAATATAACCACAAAATTTAATAAAAAATGTTTATTAACTCATAATAAATGAACAAATTATAATTCAAATATACATAAAGTGATAGGATTCTGATATTTCCTTCATGTTTTTGCTATGTTGATGCTCAAGCATCCATCTTTTTATAACTAGTGCGTTTCGAAGTGCGCATACTGGAAAGTTACAGGCAGTATGGTTGGTACACGAGACTGATTCTGCAGGTAGACTTTTCAATGAAGGACATCCCATCTCTTCAATATTAGTAACTAATCTGAAAAAAATTATTATGAGAAAACTTTTTTTATGAAAATAATTATATAACCAAAAATAGCTTACTGATCCGGGAAAAATCTCTTCAACCATTTACTTTTCTCCAAGCCTTTTACGTAAATCTCCGCTCCGAAGAGTACACCACTTAGAGTGTTTTTTAGTTCATCGTATGGAATATTGCCCGCTCTCCACATAATTCCGTGAAAATTTTGTTCAAGCCAGCGATTTTCGGACTTGCGAATGCCCGAGTCATTTGAATTATATTTTGTCTAGAGGTAATATTCGTAAGCATTATCAAATAAAAATGTAGCGCGATAGCGAGCGGAGACAGTGTCAGATTCACGATTTTGGATCCAGCGCAATGCCTGGCCACATCCTTATCGCTTTTTCCATAACAAAAGCGCGCGGTGTGAATCAATAGGCAGTGTAAGAGAATACACCAAAAGCGCTCCGTCTGAACTAATCTCCTCACGTTATATCAATTTCGTTTTATAATTCAAACAAGTGCGGAGGATATTTTTTTTTGCGATAGTGTGTAACGTGTACGTTAGGGTATTAATTACATACATATATATCTTTATCTGAACCTTCTATAAAAATTTATCGCTATGTGCAATATGAAAATCCTGCCTCGTGTGCTTCTCATGTTTTATTATTTCGTCGAAACATAACGGTTTCCTGTCCTTACGCTGTGTACTTTGAGCGATGAATGAGAATAGCGAATGCCCGAGTCATTTGAATTATATTTTGTCTAGAGGTAATATCCGTAAGCATTATCAAAGCTGGCCTTGCGTTCGCATCACCAAAATAAAATTGAATTTGTTCGAAGAAATGATATTTATATCTTGAGCTTCGATCAAAATTTGTCGCTGTGTGGAATATGAAACCCATGCCTAGTGTACTTCTCATGTGTTCATTATTTCGTCGAAATGTAACGGTTTTCTGTTCTTACATTGTTTACTTTGAGCGAGAGATAAGAAGGATGAATTATATATTTTTTGTCTGGAGCTAATATCCGTAAGCATTATAAAACCCCCTGCATCGCATACGCATCAGGTCAGTGTGCCAATGCGAATCATGGCGAGAAGTATCGGTTTTTTGCCAGAGATGCAAATCGACGAACATAGCGATTTGCATGACATTATTTTCCGTATCGCTTCTACCTTACGTTTTTATAATCAATCCGTGTGGCGATGATTCATGGTGACGGCGTTTACGTTTGTGCAGCGATTTAGAGTATTTGAGCGCTATATTAGATTGCGTATCAAAGAGCCGCCTACCTTGAGCGACTATCGCACTGCCCACCGCTGGTGTTGCCCACGCTCTCACCGGTGCCTTCTTGCTTCTCCCCCGGGATTTTTGGAGAAGTACGAGCCGTGCTTTTAGGCCCGTACGGGAATCGGTGACTCACAACTACTCCATACCATTATAGCGCGTTCTTTTCGAAGAGTCCGGGGTATGCTATAGCGTACGTCAGCTGTGCGAACTCGGCCCTGTCGCAGCAGCCGTAACCCCACAGATGAAAAACCTTATCTTACGAAGAGTTTGGTTGTGTGTGTGCGTACGTGTGTGTGTGTGTGTGCGTGTGTGTGTGTGTTCCTACTCCACGGTGTCGCGGAGCCTACTCTAAATTTCGGCTCCGGGATTAAGTGTTAACTGTAGCACGAAGCTATAGTCTACACGTTAGCTGATCGTACACTCGGGGGCCTGCACTGAACTATCGCATCTCTTCTTTGTTCCGATATTCGTATAGAAGCCTTATCGCTATTAATTCTGAGAACTCCAGAGTATTTCAATTGTGTGTTCCTTATACATGCTCTTTCGCCTCACAAAATTAAAAATTTTTTGGAATTATTAATAAAAATTTACAACATCATTAGACTCGTAAGATGTTCTCGCAAGAGAATCAAAAGTCGCTTATTTTTTCGATATACTTAACGCATGCTACAGAGTTTACAACTTAGTCATTGAGCATTCTTTTTTAGGATGAATTTGCAAATTACCACTACTATAATTTTATTATTATCAATTGCATGATATATAAAAATAAAAAAGAGCAAATAAAAAGGCAAATTTACGAATTTTTATAAGAGTGGATTGGAGGATAGGTGGTAAAATAAAAAAGATAGTCGGTGTTTAATTAAAAGTTTTGAACATATATTTGTGAAAGCATACAAATAATATTTTACAAAAAATTATACAAATTAATTTGCGAACATATAATCGTACAAATCATTAGCCAAGTTGAATAAGCCAAATGCATGAAATTCCATGAGAAAAATGTCGTACAATTCTTCACTCATATTACCGAATTCCATGTGCAACTTTGCTCTATTATTAATTTCATTTTTACGCAATACATAATACTGTTTAAACGCAGCAATGTCTTTCAAAATATTTTTCGCTTTTTCGGTGCTTTCTTTCTTTAACTCATCTTTTAAAAAGTCGAATATGTTATCCATACCTCGATTTATAAATCCGGCACTATCTTCTAAACGTTTTAACCTCGCATCGACACATTCGCGCACTTCACGTAGTCCGCTCAAAGTAGCCTGTTGCATGACAATTCCGGGTGGACTCTCATATTTTCTTTTCTTCTGCGGTGTCTCGTACTGTGAAGAACTGTCTGGAAACTGCGTCTCCTCGTCTATTGGTTGGCCTTCGGGGAAGTCTCTGACGAGTTTCTGTGTCAGTACACAGGGTCTCTCGTCGATAAGGATGGACTTCACACCGTATGCCGTTGTAAAATTGATGTCGTGGGTTGGAAGATATATTTTTGTAGGTTTACCAAAGTCTTTGTAAAATGTGAAGGAATCTAGCAGATATCCCATCATCGCATCCATTTGATCGACGATCAGCTCCCAACTATTTTTTCGAGAGTTACGTACTTTGCAGGAGCCCCCGTACTACAGAGTTTCACTACAGCTCTATAAAATCCAGCGTGGTGTTCCAATCCGACAGCGACTCTTTTGGAATGTGATTTATTGATAGCATAGGTTGTAGATAGAAAGAGATTTGGTAGATCCATGTTTTTATTAACTCGCGGTCTTACTGCTGACGGAGGTAGCGGTGGCGCTGTTGATGGTGGAGGTAGTGGTGGCGGAGTTACCGGCGCTGCTTCTGCTGCTGGAGCTGCTGCTGATGTTGATGCAGGAGGTACTGCTGATGCTTCGTTATTGTCCATTTTTTAAAGCAATATTACTTAGAGATTGTACGGAGACTGGAATATCCACGTGGGAGCGTACTCTCAAATGGAATGGCTACTCGTGACTGAAGGATGACATGTCGGGCTCCAGCATTTACACGGTTATCCCCACCACCCTACTCTGTTTTTCCCCCTAATGGACGACGAGTTCGTTACGTCTCAACCAATCAGCGAACAGGGCGATGACGTAGTAATATAAAGAATTCAAGCAAGGCAATGAATGTAACATAACCTTATTCACCGTTTCGTATTCGCGATAAAAAAGTACGTTGAAATGACGCATGCTTTGAACAGTGACCGATACGATGTAACATAACCTATCGCGATAAAGAAAGTTCGTTGGAATCACGTTGGCTTAGAGAGCAATGCAAACGAGATAAAAATAACGGTTTCCGAGAAATTATTATATATATATCCTAACCTTACTTTTTGCATAACCTTTCGCGTCGTATTCGCGATAAAGAAATTACGTTGGAATCACGTAGGGTTAGAGATAAAAATAAGAAAGATCGATAATTTCTTGTAAGTATGCATGGGGAATTAGGTAGGTAAGGATGTGAATAAAAGTCTAACACTAAATGTAAATTTTTACTAATACATTTTTTATTTTACGAGTATCTTACAAAAGTATACATATTTCACTCTTACATCTAAGATTACAAAAAAAATTTATAATTTTGCGTTACATGTTTGATCGCTCTGCCCATTTCCCAATGAAGTCTCTCTCGGAAGAAAACGATTCCGGTAAGGATTTCTCTTTCTTGATTGCTTTTGTGAAATAACTTTGTAAAATTTAGCATCTATGTCATCGTTTCTGCGTGTATTATATGAAAAGATGCGACAAAACGCGCGTAAAGAACTACCACTACACATATGATGCAAAAACATAATGCAATATTCACCGCACACTTTTGAATCAAAACTTTGTAATAGTTACTTGTTCCACTGGAAACGCACGCAGTTCCTTCGTAAGCGATCGAGATGGTGTGATGAGGTGGGGGCGAGCCCGTAACTGTCGAAATATACTCCGTATCCATTTTTATCTATGTAAATGGCAATCCAATGCGATCCTGGTTTATTTGCTGTATCGAGATTGGTTATGATGGCCACAGGTGGACTTAAAATTTTTGGAATGTGATCAGCAGCATACACACGTATTGTATTCGCTCTTAGTGCACGTATCGCATGGATTATTGTTCTCGTGTCCATCCTGTAATTGATTTGAAAACTCTTCACTGGGTACCTTCTCACTGAATACGATGTTGCTGCCGTCGTCGTCCTCCTCCTCCTCCTCGTTGTCGTCGTCTCCGTCGACTTCATCTACACCTCCTGGTTGACCAAAGCGAAAAGCCTTTCTGCGTTCGTTACGATAATTGCAAAGAGCTGCGTAAAATCTTTCGCTTTGTATGGTTTCATTTGCTTCGCGCCACTCTTCTGGAAGTATACTGTACATCCATTTTCTTAGTATATTTGCTTTGAAAAGCGCACAAAAGTCTTTCTTATTTTCTATGTGTTTTTCGATATGACTTGCACATACTAAGGAATTCGGAAACACTGCTTCTAATTTATTAAAAGTTGGCGACCTCCATTCTTCGAGGTTTATAAAGCAACGTCCAAGCACATTCTCGAGATATCTTCGTTTGTCATCCCCGCGCACGTATATATTTCTCGCCTTCTTGACAACTTTGTAAAGATGATGGCGCAAGCGTCGCAATGATACGTCACCTTCGAACCAATGTATTCCGTGTAAGTGAACTGTGCAATAGGTGTTTGTCGTTTTTATGTCTGGTGGCAAATGCAAAAAATTACAAGGTGGGCCTACTATCCAATGGCCAACTATGAGCTCTTGCAATGCAATCACAGCCACTTCCTTTGGCAAAAAATTTGCCGCCCGCCGCCGACTGCAAGCAGCAGGCCGCCCGCCGCCGACCGCCCGCTGCGGACCACTACCGTTGCCCGTGCGCAGCAGGCTGTCGCTGGCCGCTCGCTGCCGGCGGCTCGCTCCGGGAGAGGGGAGGAGAGGGGATCCCCCAAAAAAGCTATGCCGGTTCTGGGTCATCACGCCCTGAAATGGTGGGAGGGGGAGAGGGGAGGAGAGGGGATCCCCCAAAAAAGCTATGCCGGTTCTGGCTCACCACGCCCTGAAATGGTGGGAGGGGGAGAGGGGAGGAGAGGGGATCCCAAAAAAGCTATGCCGGTTCTGGCTCACGATGACGTCATTTGTTTTGAGCCAGAACCGGCATAGCCTATCTACTCATAATGATTTATTATTCAAATACATAATCAAATAATATAGTCAAAAAATCTAAATTATATTATTTTTACCTTATTCCATCAATATTTTCACTAACGTAATCATACATGTCTTTTGGATTTAAAATTGTTTTTTCTGATGTTCTTTGTAAGGATGCCCTGCGTACTGTTCGTTTAACCACTGCTCCACATCCATCACACGGACTTTTCCCATGGCTGGTAGAAAAAAAGTTGTGCGACTTAACTTTTAAGCCAAAATCCTCCTCATGATTGCAGATATTAATGAAATTGTTCCTACAGTAAATAAATACTATCTTGAAGGTAAAAATTATATAAATCTGTTTAATATTGTGTACATAATAATACAACCCACACAGAATGTATTAATTCTGAAAGGATTCTGAAAGAATACATGAAATAATTTTATTCTTTCCGAAATCATTCAGTGAAAGGTTTCTGTAATAATGCTATGTCCGGGGTATTTTCCTTTCAGAATTAATTCACTGGAATAATTCAAAAATAATTTATATTATCATTGCAAAATTTTTTCAATCAAAGATTCCTGAAAGGATTCATGGATTATTACCAAAAGGTTACTAAAAGATATTTCAAAATTATTTCTGAAATTATTTCTGAAAGGACATAGTATTATTACAGAATCTTTTCAATGCAAGCTTTTTGTAAGAATTCATGAAATCATATTAAAAATTAATTAGAAAATATTATGGAAATATTACTAAAAACAAAAATTTCGAAGAGTATAAATCCAGTATTATTGCAGCATCCTTTCAATGAAAGATGTCTGAAAGGATTCAGGAATTAATTTTGTGGATTGATTACAAAATATTATGGAAATATTACTAAAAAGAAATTTCGAAGAGTATAAATGACGTATTATTGCAGAATCTTTTCAATGAAAGATGTCTGAAAGGATTCAGGAATTAATTTTGTGAATTAATTAGAAAATATTATGGAAATATTACTAAAAAGAAATTTCGAAGAGTATAAATCACGTATTATTGCAGAATTCTTTCAATGAAAGATGTCTGAAAGGATTCAGGAATTAATTTTGTGAATTAATTAGAAAATATTATGGAAATATTACTAACAAGAAATTTAGAAGAGGATAAATCCCGTATTATTACAGAATCCTTCTAATGAAAGATGTCTGAAAGGATTTAGGAATTAATTTTGTAAATTAATTAGAAAATATTATGGAAATATTACTAACACTAAATTTGGAAGAGGATAAATCCCGTATTATTACAGAATCCTTCCAATGAAAGATGTCTGAAAGGATTCAGGAATTAATATTGTGAATTAATTAGAAAATATTTTGTAAATATTACTAACAAAAAATTTCGAAGGTTATAAAATCCTGTATTATTGCAGAATCCTTTCAATGAAAGATTTTTGGAAGGATTCAGGAATTAATATTGTGAATTAATTAGAAAATATTTAGTAAATATTACTAACAATACATTTCGAAGGGTACAAGGGTATAATCCCGTATTTGAAGGTACATTTTTATATTTTAGAATATTATTTAAATAATATTCTAACTATTTTTACATATATTCACATTGTTAATAATTTTACACTATTTTATCGCAGAAAAAAACGCAGAAAAATTTTTTACATGATGGAGATTCGAACCCGGGTCGCTCGGGTACTACGC
Source organism: Torymus aiolomorphi (assembly GCA_036365515.1). NCBI lineage: Eukaryota > Metazoa > Arthropoda > Insecta > Hymenoptera > Torymidae > Torymus > Torymus aiolomorphi. The sequence goes on from CM070875.1 coordinate 83,296,316, forward strand.
AAATACGCTATCCATTACGCTATCGCTCGCTTGCTAGATCACTTCATTTTCATCATTATATACTGCAACATGAGTGACACGATAAATTAGAACATTTATTCTTAATATTACTTTATTTTTTAATATTAATTTTGATCAATTAATTCATAGTTATTTAATATTTTTAGTTTATTAAATATTGTATTAAGTGGATGTGAAACATGTATAAAGAGAGCTCTTCCTTACCGACGTTATAAGTTTTTGCATTTTTTTGATCTTACATTCAACTTTTGATGAATGAAGCTCTTCACTGCCCTCCGTAATTGCATAAATAATACACCTATGAATTTTTCAGAAATTCTGTTCATTATTTTTTATAAATAACTGGTAGAAAATTTTTCAACCCGTTTCCTGTAAAATCTATAACGAGCAATAACTTGAAAATTTACACATATACATTACATTCATGATATAATTCTTGAAATGATTTCTGAATTGTTTTATGTTTTCATTCAAAAAATCTTTTCAAGGTTCTTTCAGGAAGAATTCATGAAATTATTTTTTTCGCTATTTTGTTTTAAAAAATTTTATTCTAAAAATCTTTTTCAAAAGAATTTTAAATTATTTCATGTATTAATTCACACGAGTTTCGCGGAAGATTTCATAAAATAATTCATGAAAGGTTTTTGAATAGATATTGAATTATTTTTGAAAAATAATAATTTGTATTTTTTTGAAATTATTTTTGAATTATTTCATGAAAGAATACTTGCAATAATTTCTGAACTATTTTATGGTTTCTTTCAAAAAATCTTCTCAAAGTCCTTTCAGAATTAATTCGTGTAATTATTTTTTTGTAAAATTTTTTTCTTTTTTTGGAAGATTTTTTAAAATATTTTGTAAGGATTTCATATATTATTTTAAAAATTAATTTAAAATTCATTTTTTTTTTCCTTTTGAAATCCTTTCTAAATCATTTCAATGTATTAATTCATGAATTATTTCATGTAATTATTTCAGTTTTCTTTCATGCTGTGAAATAAATAATGACTGCTTTGGTTTCATAAAATTCTTAACACGCATATTTCTAAAGAAATAATCCTTAGACACAAACTCAATATAGTTTTACGACAAATAATTATTTATTTCAATACACGAAATACATAATATAAAAATTCAGCTTTTTCTAATATCTCTGTACTTGAATATAAGTAAAATATTTACTCAATTTAAATGAATTTTCATCTTGGAGTAAATAATGATTTCTTTGGGTTCAATACATTTCTAAAACGCATTTTTGAAGATATAATTCTTTGACACTAATGAAATATAGTTTAAAAAGAAAGAATTATTTATTTCAATACTGGAAATACAGAATCCAAGAATAAAGCAATTTTTAATATCCCTGCACTCTAAACCCTAAAGTGTGAAAAATGTAAGTTTAAAGAGTAAAATGCAGATTTTATCAGTTTTAGAGGTAAATTTAAGAATTTTGCACTTTTGCAGAAGATTGAAGTCTACATTTTCTACTTTATAAAGTGTAAAACATTCTACTGATCTTTTAAAAGATTGATTTGATGTAATTACACTTTAGAAAAAGATTAAAATCTACGTTTTCCACTTTATAATGTGTAAAACATTGGACTGTTTGTTCAAACGATTAATGCGATATATTTACACTTTTGGAAAAGATTAAAATCTACGTTCTCTACTTTATAAAGTGTAAAGTTATTGCTAACCTTTTAAAAGATTGATTTCATCGATTTATACTTCTGCGGACTATTCTGAAGACTTTTACACTTTTGAGGGTAAATAAGTCACGTCACCGTGGGTTATTCAGTTATTCTCGATTTATTATATACGAAATGTGTGTGTTTTAATGATGGGATTTCAATTTCTGAAACAAATAGGTATAGCATTCGGAAAAGCATAAAAAACCTATATATTAAAAAAATTTCTCTAGCTATTATTATTAATATAAAACGTGTTTTTTTAAAACCTTATAACTCCAAAACTAATCAGCCAATTTTCTTGAGAAAAATCATGATAATACAGAATATAAATAGCTAAAATCTATAAAAATTTGAATTCATGGTTTTGGTTAGTTTTTGAGGAAAAAATTGAAAAATGAAAAAAATGAGTTTTGTGTGTCCAACAATTACAGGAGTAAAATTGAATTAATCGCATAAAAATTTCTTCTAGAGATAAATATTGGATAGCTCTCGGCTGAGCTTTTTAGGTTAACTGATTGGTCCACAAATTTCAGAGATATATAAGATTATTTTAAAATTTTTTTTTTCAAATATTATTTTTTCTAGAACGGATCGATGAATCAGCTACACATTTATAGACAACTTTGTGTGTAATGTAAATTTCCGTATTTTACAAAGTATTTTGGGAAATACGTTTAAAACTACTTTTGGCTGTACTAAGATATTAATCGCGTTCTCTCTTTTATTCATGGAATCATGAAATGTATACATAACTATGTATATAGACAATTTTAGAATAATAATTACTTTATTATAATAAAAATAGAAAGAATAAAAATGAAACGCAAAAATATACATATAACATAGTCTCGCCGTAAAAAAAAGTGCATACAAGGAAAAATAATTATTTAAATAATTCTTAATCCCAAGTAGGCTGGGGATGCGAGTTCCACGCGTATACGGGAGTCCGTCAGACGTATATAAAAGGCAAAATAATTATTTAAATAATTCTTAATCCCAAGTAGGCGGGGGATGAGAGTTCCACGCGTATAGGGAACGCGTCAGACGTGTATACATAGCAAAATAATTATTTAAATAATTATTAACCCCAAGTGGGCGGGGAAGCGACATCCACGCGTATACAGGAGCGCGTTAGACGGGTAAACATGGCAAAAAAATTCTTAAAATAATTCTTAACTCCAAGTTGGCCGGAAATGCGAGGTCCACGCGTAAACGGGAGCGCGTCAGACGTATATACATGGCAAAATAATCATTTAAATAATTCTTAACCCCAAGACGGCGGGGGACGCGAGATCCCCGCGTATATGGGAGTGTGTTAGACAATTATTCTAATAATTCTTAACCGCAAGTAGGTGGGGGATGTGAGTTCTACGCGTATACGGGAGCGCGTCAGACGTGTATACATGGCAAAATATTTATTTAAATAATTGTTAAGCCCAAGTAGGCGAGGGATGAGAGTTCCACACGTATACAGGAGCCAGTTAGCCGTGCATTAAATGCAAAATAATTATTCAAAAAATCTTTACCGCAAGACAGCGGTTCCCGTTTACGCGTGGAACTCGCATCCACCGCCTTCTTGCGGTTAAGAATTATTTGAATAATGGTTTTGCAATTAATGCACGCCTAACGCGCTCCCGTATTCGCGTGAATCTCGCATCCCCCGCCGACTTGGGGTGTGGAATTATATAAATAATTATTTTGCCATGTATTTACTTCTAATGCGTTCCCGTATACGCATGGAACTCGCATCCCGCGCCTACTTTGGGTTTGGAATTGTATAAATAATTATTTCGCCTTATATTTACTTCTAACGCGCTCCAGTACACGCATGGATCTCGCGTCCCCCGCCTACTTGGGGTTAACAATTATTTAAATAAATATTTTGCTATGTATACACGTCTGACGCGCTCCCGTATACGCGTGGAACTCGCATCCCCCGCCTACTTTGGGTTTGGAATTTTATAAATAATTATTTTGCCATGTATTCACATCTAACGCGCTCCGGTATACGTGTGGAACTCCCATCCCTCACCAACATAGGGTTAAGAATTATTTAAATAATTGTTTTGCCACGTATTCACGCCTACTGCGCTCCCGTATACTCGTGGAACTCTCATTCCCCGCCTACTTGGGGTTAAGAATTATTTAAATAATTATTTTCCATTTATGCACGTCTGACGCGCTCCCGTATACGCGTGGAACTCGCATCCCCAGGCTACTTGGGATTAAGAATTATTTAAATAATTATTTTTCCTTGTATGCACTTTTTTTACGGCGGGACTATGTTATATGTATATTTTTGCGTTTCATTTTTATTCTTTCTATTTTTATTATAATAAAGTAATTATTATTGTAAAATTGTCTCTATACATAATTATGTATACATTTCATGATTCCATGAATAAAAGAGAGAACGCTATTAATATCTTAGTACAGCCAAAAGTAGTGTTAAACGTATTTCCCGAAATACTTTGTAAAATACGGAAATTTACATTACACACAAAGTTGTCTATAAATGTGTAGCTGATTCATCGATCAGTTCTAGAAAAAGTACGATTTGAAAAAAAAATTTTAAAAATAATCTTATATATCTCTGAAATTTGTGGACCAATCAATTAACCTAAAAGAACTCTACCGAGAGCTATCCAATATTTATCTGTAGAAGAAATTTTTAAGAGATTAATGTAGTTTTACTCCTGTAATTGTTGGATATACAAAACTCATTTTATTCATTTTTCAATTTTTTCCTCAAAAACTAACCAAAACAATGAATTCAAATTTTTATAGATTATAGCTATTTATATTCTGCATTATCATGATTTTTCTCAAGAAAATTGACTGATTAGTTTTGGAGTTATAAGGTTTTAAAAAAAACACGTTTTATATTAATAATAATAGCTAGAGAATTTTTTTTAATATATAAGTTTTTTTAAGCTTTTCCGAATGCTATACCTATTTGATTCAGAAATTTAAATCGCATCATTAAAACACACACATTTCGTACATAATAAATCGAGAATAACTGAATAACTCACGGTGACGTGACTTATTTACCCTCAAAAGTGTAAAAGTCTTCAGAATAGTCCGCAGAAGTGTAAATCTATGAAACCAATCTTTTAAAAGGTTAGCGATTATACAAGCCTATTCTATATAATGCACAGCTCAAAAAGTGACTTTACTTTCACTGATAGAAACCGTGTATTATGACCGTATCAAAACACGTCAACTTTTTAAAATTTTTACTTTCTCTAGCAAAAATTGACAGTGTAAAAAAAATGTTAAAAAGTGTAGAAAAGTGTAAAAAAGTATAAGTGTAATTAAACGTAGTTTGACCCGATATTTCGGACATATTCACATCTTTTTACACTTATCTACACTTTCTTACATTTTTGTACACTTTTGTACATTTTATAAAATCTGGAAAAATCAGTAAAAATTTACAGTTTTCTAAACTTATTTACACTTTGTTGCATTTTTCTACATATTTTTTACATTTTTCTACACTTCCCTAAAGTTAATAAAACTTTTATTAACCATAAATATCTATAAAGATAAAAAAAATGTTTTTTTTTTTTTAATTTGCTTAAGTAATCTTTTAACAATTAAACATAAAATATTTCTAAATTGTTTTACGTTTTCTTCCAAAAAATCTTTTCAAGGTCTTTTCAGACAAAATTCTTGTTATTATTTTTTGCGATATTTTATTTACAAAAATTTTATTTACAAAAATTTAATTAGAAAAATTATTTCCAAAAGATTTCGAAATTATTTCTTGTACTCATTCACAAGAGTTTACTGGAAGATTTCATACAATAAGTCATGAAAGGTTTTTGAATAGATATTGAATTATTTTTGTAAAATAATAATTTGTATCTTTCTGAAATTATTTCTGAATTATATCATGATAGAATACTTGAAGTAATTTCTGAATAATTTTAAATCCTATTCTTTTTAGAAAAATATTATTGCAAACATTATAATTAATGAATTCTAAATTACTTCATATATTAATTCACGCTAGTTTACTGTAAGATTTCATTAATTAATTCATAAAAGGTTTTTGAATGAATACTGAATTATTCTTCTGAAATATGCTTTGTATCATTTTGAAATTATTTCTGAATTATTTCATGATAGAATCCTTCAAATAATTTCTAAATTGTATAATGTTTTCTATAAAAAAATCTTTTCAAAGTCCTTTCAGAAAAAATTCGTGTAATTATTTTTAACGCTATATTTATTAAAAAAAATTTTATTACAAAAATTTTTTTCAAAAGTATTCTAAATTATATCTTGTATTAATTCGCACGAGTTTACTGAAAGATTTCACGAAATAACTCGTGAAAGGTCTTTGAATAGTTATTGAATTATTTTTGTGAAATATGGCTTTGTATCTTTCTGAAATTATTTCTGAATTATTTCATGATTTAATTCTTGAAATGGTTTTTATATTGTTAAATGTTTTCTTTCAAAACATCTTTTCAATGTCCTTTCAGAAAGGATTCCTGTAATTTTTTCGCTACTTTATTAAAAAAAAATTTATTCCAAAAATGTTTTTCAAAAGAATTCAAAATTATTTCTTGTATTAATTCACACGAGTTTCCCCGGAAGATTTCATGAAATAATTCATGTAAGATTTTTGAATAGATATTGAATTATTTTTGTGAATGATTAATTTGTATCTTTCTGAAATTATTTCTGAATTATTTCGTGATATAATTCTTGACATGATTGCTGAATTGTTTTATGTTTTCTTTCAAAAAATCTTTTCAAGGTTCTTTCAGAAAGAATTCGTGTAATTATTTTTTTCGCTATTTTGTTTTAAAAAATTTTATTCTAAAAATCTTTTTCAAAAGAATTCAAAATTATTTCTTGTATCAATTCACACGAGTTTCCCGGAAGATTTCATAAAATAATTCATGAAAGGTTTTTGAATAGATATTGAATTATTTTTGTAAAATAATAATTTGTATCTTTTTGAAATTATTTCTGAATTATTTCATGAAAGAATACTTGCAATAATTTCGAAATTATTTTATGTTTCCTTTCAAAAAATCTTTTCAAAGTCCTTTCAGAATTAATTCGTGTAATTATTTTTTGGTAAAACTTTTTTTCTTTTTTTGGAAGATTTTTGAAAGTATTTTGTAAGGATTCCATATATTATTTTAAAACTTAATTTAAAATTAATTTTTTTTCCTTTTAAAATCCTTTCTAAATCATTTCAATGTATTAATTCATGAATTATTTCATGTAATTATTTCAGTTTTCTTTCATGCTGTGTGGGAAATTATTTGAACTTGCATCGTAGAAGTTGTTGCTTTTTTTAAATTTGATATACAGAAAAAATAAAGAACTGTTTTAGTAATTTTATGTTTAAAGCTGTTTTCTACATAATGTAAAGTTTTAACTCGGGTGTAACTTGCAGGTCCAGGATCTTTATGGATTTTGATGTTCTGGGTCTCAAAATAGTTTTTCACACAAATTAAATATACTTTCAGAATATTACTTTGACATATTCTTAATAATTAAAATTAAATTTTTTCAGGTCATTTAATGAACAAAAATCTAAAGGTGTCTATTTTGTTCATATAATACGTATTAATATACTACAATAAAAGTACTCTTACTTGTTTTTGTATTGGGTAGGTGCTCCATCTGACACATAATGTACATTCTCAATAAACGGAAAATCTCGTTTTAGAAGTGCAATGAGTTGCCCTTGAAAAGTGTTAACTGCACAAGCATCATGTTTTAAACAATCACTAATAACACATACAGATAAGGTTTGTAATTTGTCGTTATTGTCTTCTTTATAATAGACTACAAACGGGTGTACAGTCGTTTGTGTATTATTAAAATAAAATGCTTGGATCGAGTCTTGACAAACAAATAAGAAATTTTCAGCAAAATCTTGAAGTATAATACATGTATCTGGAGTAATAATTGTTTTGCAATGTTTTAAATAACATTTTTGTATTTCAGTCACATAATGATGCTTTGTTAACTCCCATAAGTCATTGGCTAAATTTATAATAAAATTTCTTGTAGGTTCTTTTACCATAATAAGACTGACTCTATTATTAGATTGTGATTCAGCATTATTTACCCAATTATGATATTCAACCTCTGAAACATCTTCGCATGAGCTTGATTCCAATATTTTCAGAATTTCTGCTTTACCAGGACAGTTTTCATTAATATGTAGCATACAATCGCTCCAATCTGTTGAACAAACACAATCATTTAAAATTACTCGGTAGGCTAAATTTTTGTTGATGGCAGACAATTTTAATTTGACATTTTGGTGTATAGGACATACACAAATTGTATGTGTACCAGTTGCTCCAGCACTAATACATTCTTTTGGCCTTAAAGAAGCAAATATACTGAAACCTGGTTTGCGCTGATCTTTAAACATCTTTAATGCTGTTCATATTCTTCTTCCACCCAATTGTTGTATAGATCCTTCAAATCATACATCAACAGTCTTTTTTGTAACTTCTCTGTAATATTAGTAATAGGATTTTTAACACTGATGCAATCTTTAATGCCGCTACATATTCTACTATTGTTTTCATCTCTATATTACTGAGTTACAGATTCTCTAAATTCATTAGAATGAATGCTGTACACTTTACGCTTAATAGTTCCTAAGACACCTGGAAAAATATATTTTGAAATTAATTTCAAATAGTGTATACTTAATCACAAAATAAAATCATAATAACAACATTATTTTTTTTAATTTAACGGTTATCAAGACTATAAAATTTAGCTCAATGTTTATTCTATTTTAATTACTATGACTTGTTATATTGGAAGAAAAGAAATAGTTTAGAATTAATTTATTTTTTTTTTTTTTTATATTAATTTTAATTGTTCTTTTAAAATTCAATAATTACTTTATTATTTTTTATCTAATACTGATTAACGAAGGGTACCCCATGTTAAGATAGGCAAAATGCCACTATTAATGAAAGCGAAAAATGACAGTGATTTCATAGAAGTATACTAAAAAAAGAATTTTCTACGATTTTTCCGGGGACCTATCTCCCCTCCTTATACCAGTAAGGCCTAAAAATCGCATTTTTTGGAAATTATTTTTTTCTCCCGTTCCTCAATGTTAAAAAATAAAAAAAAAAAAATATGAGATTACAGCTTGTAAACAGAGAGAACATTGAGATATCTCAAATATAGATTCTTTCTAATTAAATCGGATTTCATTTAAATGTTTAAATTACAATTCATGTATTATTTTACTTAATCCGTAAACAATACTTAAGCAATACGTAAGCAATACGTAAGTAATACATAAATAATAATACTTAAGTAATAATACATGAGTAATATAAATAAATAATTATGAGGATTTTAAATTAAATATTTTATAGGGGTACCCTTTATCATTATAGTTGCTTGAACAAAAATTACATAGATTTTAATAAATTAAACTAAAATTTTCTATTAATAATTCTCAAGTGTAATATAATATATGTAACCTAATGTATAAAGGATTATCGATTCTATATGTTTACACTATGTCTATAATCAAGATATTAAGAATTTATTGCAACCCATTTTTTAACTTACCTACAGTAATTTTAAGTTCTTTTGCTTTATTAAACATATAACGTGAACATTGGAAACAATGTTTTGCTTGTTCAAATTTCCAATGATTTGGAAGTAATGTCAATAACGATATCTTTTTACCAAAATTAGTTTCTTCATTATAACACTTAATTATGTTTCCAATCATTCCGTGAAATGACATACTATCCTCTTGTAGCTGTTTAAGATTACATTGAGTTGGCAAATTAAGATTCAATGTTTTATTAACAGTTGTACAAAATTTCGTATTCATTGATTCTAAAACACTGTATGTTTTATTTTCCAAGCGATAATCACTAAGTTTCTCTCGTTTAAGAGGAGGTTCATCAAATCCATCGAGCATTTTATTTAAACGTTGAAATCCTTGGCTCAATAATATATCTTCTGAACTTTCTGATGTACGCACTTGGCTACTTGAAGAAACTTGACTACTTGAAGAAAGCTGCTCATTATTATTTACGTTTAAACCATCATTCCCAGTGTTTTCATCTTTTTCTGCATTTTTTGTTATTATTGATGTAATTTTGAACTCACAGTTTTTACAGTACTTATTACCTGGATCTAAATTTATATTACAAATGTTACGAAATTTATCACATTTATCAGCACTAATCATTACTAAATTATTCTCAATGGATTTTGAATGATTATTAAAACAATTGCAACACTTCCTTTGTCTACTTGTATATCGAGTATCATATTTATGAAGATGATGGTCGCAAATAAATTTATTTTCTACATTAATATCAAAATTTTTAATCCTAATTGATAAATACAGCTTTAATTCATTACTAAGATTACTAATTATATTAAGAGATTTATTTCTCGTGTAATGCTCTAAATGACATTTATCATCCTCATGCAATTCACCAATATAGCACATCATTTTCTTTCAATTCCTGAGAAGATAACACTTACAAAACACAATTGTACAATTTATAAAACTCAACCGAACCAATACTGATATACTTGGTAATAGTTCTGCTCAACTACCTTCACAATTCTACTTAGAAATATTCATTTCATTTTTTATTGTAACTTGTACTCATTGTTTAAGGACATCCCGTGCCGTGTGTCGTGTAACGGATGACGGGTTCACGGGTGTCTCGTACAGAAAAGTGGATGTCTGTCATCTATTAACTTACATCAACACAGGTTAAATGAAACTATCTATGTATGTTTCATTTAACCTGAGCTTATACGTATAACGCACGTAAAACTATAGAAAACCTGCATTTAAGACCATGTCTATACTAGGTATGCGAGAAGCGCAACCGGTGCGCGCATGCGACAAGCCATACGTTTTGCACAAAGTACTTGAAATACTTAAAATGATAAATAATATCGTTGTATACGATTGAACGTAAACCTGAGTTTATATTATTAGGGTTTGTCAGGGAGAAGAAATAAACGGGAAAATTAGACTTCAAGAGTCTATGCAACCAACTCTACTCGAAAGTGAAAGTTGATTGCAGAAAAAAGGTATGAACGCTTATGCATACGAGTAAACAGGCAATAAGGCATTGTATAGGTAAAGCGGAAAGTGATAAGGTAAAAGGAATGTGCATAAAGCACGTAGCGACTAGGCGCCGCAGGACTCTATTTAAGCCCGCTGGGTGATGTTTTTCACAGTGGGAGCGCATCGGACGCTTGCCATCTAGCGGGCACTTTGGATACTTCAATCCCGAACAATCGTAGTAGATCAGTTAGTAGATCTATATTTAGCGATAAATAATATCGTCAATAATATCGTAGTGAAATGATATTATTTATCATTTTAAGTATTTTAAATATTTTGTCCAACACGCATTGCTTGCTCGCATCGCTTGGGCTGATCGCACGTGCTTCTCGCATAGTGTAGACACGGCCTAAGATCTTCAAAATATGCAGCTTCAGCACTTTTTTTAGGACAATTATGCCAAACTTATGGTTGATCTTGTAAATAAAACTTTCGCTATATTTCACAAGCTCTAATTTTACCACTTGAAAAATATTTTTTTATAAAAACGGCTATAACTTTGGCTCTAGTGGTCCTAGAAAAATCAGCGACTACGGATTTTAAAGGTCTAGGAATCACCTTCGTATCTATGTTACGTATACGTGTCAAAAATTATTATAAGATGGTAGAATTCATGTCAGTAGAGAGCCATTTTTGATTATTTTAGGTATCGAAAAATTAGATATTATAATGCTCGACAAAAAATTATTTTTTGACTTTTTCCTATGATAGAAAAAGAGTATAGTTAGATAACATCATATTCTAATGAAAAATACTTTTGTTAATGATTTTGAATTAAAATTCGGTTGACACTGTGACCATGAACACGGTTGATTTTCGCGATTTTTGATAAAAACGTCAACTTCAAAAGGCTGTATCTTGAAGTCTATTCAATCAATTTAGGTCCTCAGAAAAAGAAATTAAAGGTCTCGTTGAGACAAAAGAAATGAGACCTAGTGAGCTCAAAAATGTGGAACCAGTTACGAGATATAGAGGTTTAAAGATGATCTAAAAATGATGAAATGCAATGGCCATATCACAGATCGCCAATAAAACCTAAATCATCATTTCATATCAGTGTATTTTTTTTCTTAAAATTTGGAGAAAGACAAAAAAAAAGAGACCTCACCGACCTCATTTTGTTAAAATTTCAGCCTTTTAGAATTTTTTGAAAACTGGCTAAAAACAGGTCAAAATCAGGGTTTAAAAAAATTCCAGCAGGAATTAGGAATGAGATAAGGGGCTGAAATTTTGCACAAGCTATTTTGTTTATATGTACTTTCATTAAAAAATCGTCGACAAAATTGACGACCCCCCCGCGCACACTTTTTAAAAAAAGTACAGGGACGACCCATATATATATATATATATATATATATATATATATATATATATATATATATATATATATATATATATATATATATATATATATATATATATATATATCTGTTCACCGCTATATTTCAGAGCTTTTCATTGGTTTACCACAATGTTTCAGGACATTTGCATGTTTTCAGGACTGTACTGAATGTGGAATATATATATATATATATAGCTATTGGTTTGATATGGGGTTGGTACTCCATCTGAATCAACAGGCAACCAGCACCTTTTAACATTCTCGCTTTCGGAATCAACACTTATGATAATGCAAAACTTTAGTGCCAAACCTTTCACATTTGGAGAAAAGGTGTTACTCCTATGCCACATTTTACGAAAAAGTGTTACTCCTCCTTTGAAAAGGTGTCACTCCTCCTATGAAAAAGTGTCACTCCTATGACACATTCTATGAAAAAGTGGCACTCCTATGAAAAAGTCTTACATCTCCTATGAAAACGCGCTACTCTCCCTATGAAAAGGTGTCACTCCTATGATGCATTCTATAAAAAAGTGTTACTCTTCCTATGGAAAAGTGTCACCCCTATGAAACATTCTACGAAAAAGTGTCACTCCTATGACACATTTTAGGAAAAAGTTTTACTCCTATGATGCCTTCTACGAAAAAGTCTCACTCTTCTTATGAAAAAGTGTTACTCCTATGACACATTTTGCGAAAAGCGCTACTCCTCCTGTGAAACTGTGTCACTCCTATGACACATTCTTTGAAAAAATGTTACTCCTCCTATGAGAAAATGTCACTCCTATGAAAAGTGTTACTCCTATGACACAATTTAGAAAAAAGTGTTACTCCTCCTATGAAAAAGTGTCACTCCTACGACATATTTTGAGAAAAAGTGTCACTCCTCCTATGAAAAAGTGTCACTCCTATGGAAAAGTGTCACTCCTATGACACATTCTACGAAAAAGTGTCACTCCTACGACACATTTTGGGAAAAGTAAGGTTGACTTGGGTTATCGACTTTTGACAAGGTAGACTGCTCTGCTGGTTGGGTTATTGACTGTTGGACCACCCTGCCGGCAGCGCTGTATCGGTTGGATTAATGGCTTATGCAGTATTCCGCTCTGTTTATAAGCTTATCAACACAGCTTATCTAACCGATAGAGCGCTGTCGGCAGGGTGGTCCAACAGTCAATAACCCAACCAGCAGAGCAGTCTACCTTGTCAAAAGTCGATAACCCAAATCCACCCTACTTTTCCCAAAATGTGTCGTAGGAGTGACACTTTTTCGTAGAATGTGTCATTGGAGTGACGCTTTTCCATAAGAGTGACACTTTTTCATAGGAGGAGTGACACTTTTTCTCAAAATATGTCATAGGAGTGACACTTTTTCATAGGAGGAGTACCACTTTTTCCTTAATTGTGTCATAGGAGTAACACTTTTCATAGAGGAGTGACATTTTCTCATAGGAGGAGTAACATTTTTTCAAAGAATGTGTCATAGGAGTGACACATTTACACAGGAGGAGTAGCGCTTTTCGCAAAATGTGTCATAGGAGTGACACTTTCTCATAGGGGAAGTGACACCTTTTCAAAGGAGGAGTAACACTTTTTCCTAAAATGTGTCATAGGAGTAACACCTTTTCATAGGAGGAGTGACACTTTTTCGTAGGAGGCATCATAGGAGTAACACTTTTTACTAAAATGTGTCATAGGAGTGACACTTTTTCGTAGGAGGAGTGACACTTTTTCGTAGGAGGAGTGACACTTTTTCATAGAAGGAGTAACACTTTTTCGTAGGAGGCATCATAGGAGTAACACTTTTTCCTAAAATGTGTCATAGGAGTAACACTTTTTCGTAGAATGCGTAATAGGAGTGACACCTTTTCAAAGGAGGAGTAAAACTTTTTCCTAAAATGTGTCATAGGAGTAACACTTTTTCGTGGAATGCGTCATAGGAGTGACACTTTTTCATAGGAGGAGTAGCGCTTTTCGCAAAATATGTCATAGGAGTGACACTTATTCATAGGAGGAGTGACACCTTTCAAAGGAGGAGTAACACTTTTTCCTAAAATCTGTCATAGGAGTAATTCTTTTACATAAGAAGAGTGACACTTTTTCGTAGAAGGCATCATAGGAGTAACACTTTTTCCTAAAATGTGTCATAGGAGTGACGCTTTTTCGTAGGAGGAGTAACACTTTTTCATACGGTGCGCGACACCTTTTCATAGGAGGAGTAACACTTTTTCCTAAAATGTGTTATAGGAGTAACACTTTTTCGTAGAATATGTCATAGGAGTGACACTTTTCCATTGGGGGAGTGACACCTTTTCATAGGAGGAGTAACACTTCTTCCTAAAATGTATTATAGTAGTAACACTTTTTCCTAAAATGTGTCATAGGAGTGACACTTTTTCGTAGAATGTGTCATAGGAGTGACACTTTTCCATAGGAGGAGTAACACTTTTTCATAGGAGGAGTGACACTTTCGTAGAATGCGTCATAGGAGTGACACTTTATCATAGGAGTAGCGCTTTTCGTAAAATGTGTCATAGGAGTGATACTTTTTCATAGGAGGAGTGACACCTTTTCAAAGGAGAAGTAACACTTTTTCCTAAAATGTGTCATAGGAGTACAACTTTTTCCTAAAATGTATCATAGGAGTAACACTTTTTCCTAAAATGTGTCATAGGAGTGACACTTTTTCGTAGAATGTGTCATAGGAGTGACACTTTTCCATAGGAGGAGTGACACTTTTCCATAGGAGGAGTAACACTTTTTCATAGGAGGAGTGACACTTTCGTAGAATGCGTCATAGGAGTGACACTTTATCATAGGAGTAGCGCTTTTCGTAAAATGTGTCATAGGAGTGATACTTTTTCATAGGAGGAGTGACACCTTTTCAAAGGAGGAGTAACACTTTTTCCTAAAATGTGTCATAGGAGTAAAACTTTTTCCTAAAATGTCTCATAGGAGTGACACTTTTTCGTAGAATGTGTCATAGGGGTGACACTTTTCCATAGGAGGAGTAACACTTTTTTATAGATTGCGTCATAGTAGTGACACCTTTTCATAGGGAAAGTAGCCCGTTTACATAGGAGATGTAACACTTTTTCATAGGAGTGACACTTTTTCATAGAATGTGTCATAGGAGTGACACCTTTTCATAGGAGGAGTAGCACTTTTCGCAAAATGTGTCATAGGAGTGATATTTTTCTATAGGAGGAGTGACACCTTTTCAAAGGAGAAGTAAGACTTTTTCCTAAAATGTGGCATAGGAGTAACACCTTTTCTCCAAATGTGAAAGGTTTGGCACTAAAATTTTGCATTATCATAAGTATTGATTCCGAAAGCGAGTATGTTAAAAGGTGCTGGTTGCCTGTTGATTCAGATGGATTACCAACCCCATATCAACAAACCAATAGCAATATACATATATATATATATATATATATATATATTGTAAAACAAATGAAAGTATCATTAGTCACAGTTCAGCTGAAGTGTTGATACATAAACACCTCAGATTTTGTGTTATGTGTGCCGCCAATGGATTTGACTATAAATAACAGCTGCAGCTTTAATATATGTTTAGTTCGAGCTGAACTCTGAAAGCATAAACATAGCATATCCTCAGCGAGAAGCGGATAGTCTTCGTATAATCAAAGATGCTATCAAGCAAAAATCTATGTCTTTGAAGAACAGCATCGACAATTCTCTCGATAATGTGAGAAATGATGTCTCTTATTTAAAGATGACGGCGGATTTAGATAGTATTGATAGTGTTCCATATACCAGTGCTGTTGACACTGATAAGAAAATGGTTTCAGTTGTCAAGAAATATTTATCCAAGCTCAAACCTAATTCAAAGAGGTATCTTGATAATGATTACGGTGTTTACAAAAAAGCAAATATTCTTATGATTGGTAATTCGCCAATAGAGTTTGAAGGTAACATCGTGAAAGCATGCGGTGCAACTTTCCAACTGACTGAGGGCTTATTACAGTTGCTGTTCAGAAAAAATCCTGATTGAAATCGCATTAATTCAGCTGATTTGGAAAATTATAGAATGATCATAGTAAATTCATGTGCTCATAAAAAGCTGCACTGCGCAAATGAGTCGATTCGGAAACTAAAAAGTAACAAATTTTATAATTTTATTTCACCAATGTTCGAACAATCGTCAAGAGTATTTCCAGGATTGAAAGATGCCCTTTCTGAAGTTAAAAATGCTAGTAATGTAATAGGAGAGAAATATAAGATTGCTGAGCGAAAAGAATCTGCAGTGGTAGTCAAGTTGAAGGTCAATCCTCTAGATCTCACAACTGTCAATGAAGAAAATTCTCAAATTGACTCTCATTCTCTAGTGGAAACTGCCAATAACGTGGATAATTATTACAAAGCTTATCATTCTAATAAAGATGCATCTGATTTCTCAACCAATAAAAATTCATTGAGAAAACTTTGGAAAGAAAAACATGACAAATGTAAAAAAAAAATAAGGACTTGATTAATTGGTGTAAATGGAAAAAAAGACTGTGGCCTAGTGATGATGAGGAGGAGGAGGAAGAAGTTGTTTCATCATTGCAAGGCAATATTGCAACTGCATATGAACTCAATGTCTGGGATGACCCTAACAAATTAGTGACCGTCTTCGTGTACTCATTGTTGAGCAAAATATGGTAAATAACTCTGCAGAAATCTATTTTATTATTAATGAACTTCGCGAGACAAGGCTCATATATTAAATGGTAAAGGAATGTTGATTTTTCATCACATAATAATGGATTTAACTTTCTAATAATCAATCATCAGGTCATAACCTGCGGAAAGCCTTCTGATTGGTTGAAGTAGCATACAGCGCAATCATTCAGAATGGAGTACGTCGTAGACATGCAGGGCTTCAAGCAACCAGTGAACGATTTCATTCTCAAGGAACTCGCCATACTTCCTCTAGACGATATATCAGAACCACTAGTGCTCATGTTTCGAGAACCGTATCCATGGCGTCGACTCACGGACAAGTACTGACGCCAGAATACATGGTTGGAACATTGCTATCACGGTCTTGCCTGGAAATCTGGAGACATTCTCTACACTGATGTGGAGAAAATCATTCGAGATAGTCTGTATGATGCAACGAAGGTATTTGTCCATGGTGAAGTCAGGAGAGAGTGGTTAAGACGCTTCAAAGTCCACGCTATCGACGTCATCGAGTACGGCTATCCAGGCTTTGGCGAGCCTAACAAGGCGGTGACTGTTTGCACAAATCACAATGGAGCATACAAAGCTACGTGTGCACTTCACAACGTCAAGCTGATGAAAAATTTTTACTTCAAATACATACATATGGATTATGAATAAACTCTATTAATAAATGATGGAGAGGTAATGTACCTCACAGGTGATGGTTGGGGCTCTTATCATTAAAAAAAAAAATTTACTGTTCGATGCTCCACGAATTCCCGCCGGAATGGTAAAAGTTTTGTCCAGCTTCTTAAATTTCCCGCTCTTTCAAATTACCCGCCATTTTTAAATTTCCCGCCATTTTGTATTTCCCACTCTGTCGCTAAAGTAGATTTCTACCTTATCAATCGTTGGTAATGATAGCATGGTGGAGAGAGCGCTCGCGCGCGGTGGTGGAGGGTTGCGGTGTAGAGTGCTAGTATGTATAGTACATGTAGTACATATAGTATATGCAGTATACATAGTATATGCAGTATACATAGTATATGTAGAATACATAGTATATACAGCATACGTAGCATATGTAGTTCACATAGTATATGCAGTATACATAGTTTATGTAGTATACATAGTATGTACAGCATATACAGTATACGTAGTTCACATAGTATATAATGCATTCATTGTATGTAAAAGTTAATGTATTACAATTACCGATGGAGATAATCAGCTCTGTCAGTAAGGTAGAAATACCGTACGGCTCGTATGTAATATAGTGAGCTGAAACGTGAAGAAACTTGTCTAAATTTCGTACCTCCCCTTTTATATTTCGGATCGTGGTGCTCGACCAATCAGGGTCCTCCATGCCATTTTTCCAAGAATTCTATTGGATGTTTGTAATTGCGTCAGCCAATCAGAGAGCTCCGTGCAGGTCTCAACCTGTTCAAACCGTTTTTCCAAGAATTCTGTGAAGGTTTGAAGATGCGAACCCCATTGAGCGGTGCTGGAATGCATGCTTCGTGTGTTATCTATATATGGATTGGGAGTATATGCTTGTGTCCCTAACATCATATGAATCAAAACTCGAGCGCTTATGCTCCTCTTGTTGAACAGGAGGAAAAAGAGGAGAAAAAATAAAAAATGAAATAAATTATTTAACAAACCATCACCCACCCTCACACGATGTGTGAGTATAGGTAGTGGTTTGCACAACTTGACTTATAGCCGACAGTGCGCCTACTCAGCAGTGGACAGCGCGACGACGCCGGCTAGTGGAGCGCGCAGTATACATAGTGCATATCATGTATGTCATCTAACTAGTATCAGAATTATTGATGAGTTTGAAGCTATCAAATACGGCTTTGTTTGTAGAGTTGGATAGTCTATCTGATGTTGCATACTGCTCTGTCGGTAAGGTGGAGATGGCTGATTCATCTGCAGGTGGCGCTACGAAGGGTATCGATAGAAACATAACCTCAAAATGTTTACAAGGTAGAGTTGGGTATTGCATACTGCTCTGTCGGAAAGGTAGAGATGCGTGATCCATTTACAGATGGCGCTACGAAGGGTATCGATGGAAACATAACCTCAAAATGTTTACAACGCAGAGTTGGGTATTGCATACTGCTCTGTCGGAAAGGTAGACATGCGAGTTCCATCTACAGATGGCGCTACGAAAGAGTGGGTATCAATGGAAACATAACCTCAAAATGACAACATAACCTCAAGCATAACCTCAAAATGTTGACAAAGCAGAGTTGGGTATTGCATACTGCTCTGTCGGAAAGGTAGGGATGCGTGATCCAACTACAGATGGCGCTACGAAGGGTATCAATGGAAATATAACCTCAAAATAACAACATAACCTCAAACGTACACCAATTTTCAGAAGTCATGCTATTGTAAAGGGAAAAATCGAACGGCGGAACCGACAAAATTTTATGAGTTATGGTATGACTTTATTAGAAAAAAATTAAAAAATTAAAAAATGAAAAAATAAAAAAATAATAATTAATAATAATTAATCAATTAATTATTTAACAAAATAACACCCACCCTCATGTGAGTGTAGGTGGTTGTCAAGTGTTGGAGCACAGCCTGACTTATAGCCGGCACCGCGCCGACTCAGCAGTAGGCAGTGCGACGGCTGCCGCTCGCCACCTAGATGAGCGCACGGAACTACACTCCCAGCGCGGGGAAGTCCCGGCTGCACGCCGGCTACAGCTCGCCGCCTAGTGGAGCGCGCGGAACTAC
This sequence comes from Torymus aiolomorphi, assembly GCA_036365515.1. Lineage (NCBI taxonomy): Eukaryota > Metazoa > Arthropoda > Insecta > Hymenoptera > Torymidae > Torymus > Torymus aiolomorphi. Next base: position 83,315,916 of record CM070875.1, read on the forward strand.
TCTCGGCGGCGCGAAATTCAAATTGCTGCATGGAAATTCGGATATAGTATACATATCATATATAGTATATATAGCATATAGAGTATATAGTATAGTATAGTATAGTATAGTATATATAGTATAGTATAGTATATATAGTATAGTATATATAGTATATATAGTATATATAGCATTTGGGTTATCAACTGTCGGTAGACTGCCGGTAAGGTAGAGTTGGGTGATAATGCTCTGTTGATAAGGTAGAGCGTTCTGACAGTAGAGCGTTCGGCCGGTAGGGTAGAGTTGGGTTAGTGATAATGCAGTCTGCTCTGCTGATAAGGTAGAGCGTTCTGCCGGTAGAGTTGGGTTATTGGCCTCCCTGCAATTACCGGCAATGTAGCGCTCTAAATTACCGACCGAGTTGGCCTCCCTACAATTACCATTCACCGGCAAGGTAGCGTTCTACCTTACCGACCGAGTTGGGTTATTGACCTCCCAGCAATTACCATCCACCGGCAAGGTAGCGTTCTACCTTACCGACCGAGTTGGGTTATTGACCTCCCAGCAATTACCATCCACCGGCAAGGTAGCGTTCTACCTTACCGACCGAGCGCCAGATGGCGATGTTGACTGCGCCCGGAGTGACATAGCTCACCCACTATAGTTCCTTGAGGAACACCCGTAGTAATTTCTTTATATTCACTTTTACAGTCTCGAATTTTAACTTTTTGCCGCTTATCTGTGAGATAGCTAGCCATCAGTTTCAAGGCACTACCCCTTACACCATATCTTTCAAGCTTATCTAAAAGAACTCTATAATCTACAGTGTCAAATGCTTTTGCTAAATCTAAAAAAGCACCAATTATTGGTTTACTTTTATCTAAATTTTTGTGTATGATATTTGATATATAATTTAATGCCTCAGTAGTTCCTCTATTCTTAACGAAACCGTATTGTTTTTCTGATATTATTTTACATTTTTCAAAAAAGTGGTATAATCTATTATAAATTATTTTTTCAAAAATTTTCGCAATGTTCGATTTTAGAGATCTGGGTCTGTAATTGCTGATATAAAATTTTTCACCAGCCTTGTAGATAGGGACTACCTCAGCATTTTTGAGCATGTTGGGCCAGGTTGATTTCGCAATACAGAAATTAAAGATACATTCCAAGGGCACACTTATATGTTCTGAAAGAATTTTTAATGATTTAGCATTAATATTGTTTACACATCCAGATTTATTTTTCAATGTATTGATTATTTTGTATATCTCAGCAAAGTCTGTAGGACGAAAGAAAATTGATTTAGGGTTATTATTATTTATATTAGCAATTTGAGCACTCAAATTTGGTCCTATTTCACAAAAATAGGTGTTCATAGCATTTGCTATATCGGTTTTATTTTCGATTTTTTGGTTGTTTTCGTATATATGTATATTTTATTGCACTATCCTGGGTACTATTTTTCCCTAATTTGGTCTTAATTATGTTCCATAATTCCCTAGAGTTTCCACTATTTCGTTTTACAATATCTTTCTCATATTTAAATTTCGTTTCTTTAATAAGTCTGTTCAGTGTAATTTTTATACTCTTTTTTAGAAATTTGGAAGTGGGATTGTTTTTCCACAAGGTATATAGTGTCTCTTTACACGAGACCATAATAGCACTAGTAATCCAATTTTTTCTCGGAAGTTTATTTTTTAATCGTTTTTTTTTGTAGTGGCAGTATCAATACAATTATTTATCATATCAATTAATGTGTTAACTGCAAGATTAGAATCCTGCATAGACAATATTAAGTACAAGCTTGACTTATTTGCAGCATGTTTTAGCTTGTTGTAATTAATTGATTTCAAATTAAACTTGTTCGGCTGATTTATTTCTAATTTATCTATAGTTACAAATAATGGGTAGTGGTGTCATTGAATGGATTCATTATTTTAAATGAATTAATATTTATATTGGGACCTTGAATAAGTTTTCGCTGTTTTTTGGGAAAATTGTTGCTTTATTTAAAGTATGTAGTAAAAACCAATGTCACTCAAAATATTGCTCATCACTAGTTACTACTTTCTCCCATCTTTCTGGCAATTTACGGATTCCATCTCAGAAGAACTACTCGTCTTTTGAAGCTGTCCAAGAATCGACCCATTTTTTGGCATCTTCATAAGAATAGAAGTGCTGCTCAGCCAAGCCAAAGGAGCAATGTCTGGGCTATACGGCGGGTGAGGTAGGATATCCCATTGAAGCGCCTTCAAAGTTTCTTTGACGACTTTTGCAACATGTGGCCGAGCATTGTCACGTAACCCCTACTGGAAAAAACCACATGGGATCCCATGTGACATCCCACGTTTGAACTCGCAGCATGAATTTCCACATGAGATCCCACAAAAGATCCCACATGGGATCTCATGTGGGATATCATGCGTTTAACTTGAGTACGGGATCTCATGCAGATATGGCGTAAAACTTAGAGTCCCCCATTGTAAGTAACGGGGTTATCAAAAACAAGGCAAGCCTTATAATTAGGACGATTCGTAAAGAGTCATTTGAACGGTTGACTTACACGGCTTTATACTCTTGGCTATCCAACGTATCCACAGACAGCACTACCGAAGCGCCGCATAGCGGATAAATAGCCCCGGCTTACTTATGGAGAGCCACCCATCACAAGTTCTCCTTTATCACCGCTATGCGGCGCTCCGATAGCGCTTTCTGTAGATATACTGGATGGCCGAGAGTATATAAGCCGTGTAAGTCAGCCGTTCAAATGACTCTTTACGAAGAGTCCTAAATACAAGGCTTGCCTTGTTTTTTGATATCTCCATTACTCACAATGGGGGACTCAAAGTTTTACGCCATATCTGCATGAGATCCCGTAATCAAGTTAAACGCATGGTATCCCACATGAGATCCCATGTGGGATCTCTTGTGGGATCTCATGTGGGAATTCATGCTTTGAGTTCAAACGTGGTATGCCACATGGGATCCCATATCAAATTCACACGTGGGATCTCGTGTGGGATTCCACGTGGGATCCCATATGGGATCCCATGTGGTTTTTTTCAGTAGGGACAAAATCACCTTGTCGTGTCTCTGCTGGTACAGCGGCCATTTTTCCTTTAGGGCTCGGCTCAAACACATTAATTGCAGTCGATAGCGATCTCCCGTGATAGTTTCGTTCGGTTTCAGCAGTTCATAATAAATTACACCCTGCTGATCCCACCAAATGCAGAGGAGAAGCTTCGAACCATGGATATTTGGCTTTGCGGACAATGTTGATGCATGACCGGGCTTATCCCACTATTTATTACGCTTAAGATTATCGTACTGTATCCACTTTTCATCGCCAGTCACGATACGATGCAAAAAACCTTTCCTTTTCTGCCGTTGAAGCAGCACTTCACACGTGAGAAAACGCCGTTCGACGTCTCTCGGCTTCAACTCATACGGCACCCAATGTCCTTGCTTCTAGATCATTCCTAACATTTTCAAACGTTTCGAAACTGTTGTCTCATCTACTCGTAATCATTTTGCAAGTTCAGCTAGCATCTGACATGAGTCTTCATTCAGTAATTCCTCCAATTCTTCGTCTTCAAACTTTTTTGGTGCATCAGCACGTTCTTTATCTCCAAGATCAAAATCGTTATTTTTGAAGCGTCGAAACCAGTCTCTGCATGTCGTTTCCGACAGAGCATGGTCACCGTAAGTTTCAACAAGAATCCTGTGCGCTTCAGCTGCAGATTTTTTTTTAATAAAATAGTGCAATAAAATTCCCCGCAAATACTCTTTACTTGGCACAAAACTTGACAGTTTTAGTAGTAAGAACAAAAAACGCTGTTTACACTATGGCGAACTAACATACACTTAAGTTCAAGCTTACCGACAGTACTTCCTTATAGATTCGTTAGCATCTGAAATTGCATACACTTACAAGGAAAGGATACTTGGTTTCCGCCTCCGATTTTCATGAAACTTTGCAACTGGTTAGAGTATCGAAAAATATTTGACACGTATTTTTTTTTATCTGTAGAGAAATACATCTGGCGGTGAAAACCACCCTTAAAGTTCACCCCCAAAAACAGTTTTTTTTAATATCTCGAGATGGAATCGGAATTTTTTAATAAAACTAACACCTATTTATTTCTTATAAAAAGATGAGTATTTGAACACAGTTTTAATGATAAGGGGTTGCACCCCTATTTTTATGGGGGCAAATATAATTTTTTTCACACTGTTTTTGAAATAACAAAGTTTTGATGAGCCATATTTGGTAAAAAAATGCCATGTTGTAAAGAAAATTAGAAATTAAAGTTGACCTGTTTTGAGGTTTAAAAAAACACATAGAAGGGGTGAGCTACCTCTATTTAGTTACTTATCTTTTAGTGATTAAAAAAAATTAATCACAACATTCCCTTGGATTTTTAATTTTGTAATGCTTATTTTGACTCATGTTTACTATTAAAAGTTAAAAAAATAAAAAATATTTTAATTTTAGTGGGGGTGGCTACCCCTATTAACATTATTATTGTTGAGGTTTGTGGATAATTAATAGTGTTGAGGTTTGTGGTCTATTATATCTCTCCGCTACTCCATTTAATTCGTGGACGTAGGGTGGACATGTCAATAATTCTATTCCTTTTGATTTTACAAAATCGAGAATTTCGCGATTTAGATATTCTCTACCGTTATCACATTGCATCTTTTTAATTCTCTTATTAAATTTATTTTCTACTAAATTTATGAATTCAATAAAACAACTTGCAGTTTCTGACTTATTGTTAATGCAAAAGATTCTAGTACATTTACTATAATCATCAATAAATGTAAGAAAATATTTTTCTCCACCATAGCCAGTAGTACTATGTGGACCATTTAAATCAGTGTGTATTAACTCTAGGATTTCTTTCGCTTTTGTCCGATTATTTTCAAACGGTATAGTAGATAAGCTGTGGCGGTTCTGGAATCAGGCGGTTCTGGAATCAAGGCGGTTCTGGAATCAGGCGGTTCTGGAATCAAGCCGTTTCTGGAATCAGCCATTTTGGCTTGATGTCAGAATCGGCTTGATGTCAGAAAGGCTTCGATGTTAGAAACGACTTGATGCCAGAAAAGGTTTGATGCCAGAACCGACACAAGTTAAAAGGCCAGCGAGCGGCCAGCGGCTTGATGCGGCGCGCGAGCGGTTCGCAGCGGGCGGTCAGCGGCTAGCGGTTAACAGCTTATCTACTTATAAATATTTAGAACTTTTTATAACCCTGTTGTTGGGGCAAAGAACAAGTGTTTGTAGAAAATTTTTCCGAACATTTTTTCCACTGCGACTTTTGATTCTTCTCGTTCTTGTCGTTGATTAGTGGTTGTTGCTCAGGAGCAACGGTCGAGTTGCTTTGACCCATTATTATGGAATGAAAGCCTCTAACGACCTGATCACGCTTATATACCCCTCGACTGACTGCTTGCGAGAGCCACCTAGTGGTCAGGTATGAAATTATTAACAAAATTTGAAGGGGGATAGGAGCCCCACCTCGCTCCTGTCCTGTGAGGTTCTACCTGTCTATCAACCCCTCCATTACCCCTCAAATTTTATTCTCCTATGTCTTCCCACTCCATAACGTCTTCCCACTCCATGTTGGGATCGTTGCGGTAAAATTTTTTCATGCGCTTTACGTTGTACAGGGCACAAGTAGTTTTGCACGCTCCATTATGGTTAGTACATATAGTTACTGATCTTGGAGAATCGAAAGATGGATAGTTCATTTCGTTGATATCAGTAACGTTAAAATTAAAACGTTCTAACCACAACTTTTTTATTTCACCAATCACGAAAATTCTTTTAGCATCTTTGAATGCATCTTGAAGAATTTTTCCAATTTCAGTATAATCATAATCACCGTCATTCCACGATAGTCCATGATAACATAGTTCTAACCACAAATTTTCACGTTTGTACTTGTCTGTTAGTCTTCGGTCAAGGAAACGGTGGTTTGAAGAGTAGCACTACAGGCACATCGTCGTCGTTGAGAGACACGAAAGCCAACTCTTTCAAAACGAAATCATTGCCAGGCTTTTTAAAGCCCTGCATATCCACTGCATAGTCCATGCTGTACAAAATTTCGCTTCGAATTCCAAATGACGAATGACAAGGAGCTGGAGGCTCGCTCACCTTATATATATACTCCTTAAAGTTTCTGCACGTCGCCGCTGACGGGACTATATTGAACTATGCGATCGTGCAAGATCAAGCAGTAGGCTGAAGTTCCAGCAGGAAAATTTTCCTTTGCTTCAAATTCCAGACGAATGTCTACAGGGGCGCTCTTTAATGATTCGTTTTGTTTTGAACAGTCTATCACTATTAGGGGCATGTAAGTGAGATATTGCGACTTTTTCAACATAGGTTCTGGATCTTTGCCATAGTATGAATTTTGAAAATTAGCGTACATATCGTAGAGCATGGCAAATTGATTACGATTCACATCGAGGTTAAGATTGCCATACGGATATGACTGAGAATTGAGAAAGAGTTTTACATTTGTAAGATTGCAATGATCGAACTGACTAGCATTTGCAACTCTTCGATCTTTTCTATTAGTTTGAAAACCTAAGATGACAAAGCGTGGTTTTTCAAGTTGATTTGATGTTTTAACAGTCCATACCTGTCTTGACGTAATCGGCAGTAGTGGATACTCGTACAATTCCCACGTTCGAAAACTCATGGCAATGGGGCGATCTTTTCCTACGAAATCGAGTAAACGAATTTTGTTAGAGTTCGATGCAACTACGTATGGCATTAGCCATTCGATTCTAGTTATTTCAACATTAAAGTCCTCGTAATCCTCTGCATTGTCTACTCTTATAGGTGTTTGTTTAACGGCGTTTAAGTCGTTTCTCGATCTCATGAGAACGAGTTCATGCTTTGCATTTACTACAATTTTACGATAGTCCTCTGCGAAGCCAAAAATTAGACTCAATGGAATCGATACATTGAAGTAACCAGCATTATCAACAATATTCTGTGTTTCTTCTACATCGATCCAGCCCGCATTTTCAATGATGAAACTCTGAGTGGGATTGAGTGACACCCAACCTTTCATGAGTGTGGTTAAAGCAACATTTTTGCACTTGTCTATCTCAATGGCATTCAACTCATATCTGATTTCTTCAAATAAATGACAAATGGCATTATTCACAAGTTTTGTATTTGTAGTGGGAGTATTATTAGTTTTAACCAATCGCCCGCAGATATGTAGTGCACTGCGGGAAGGTAAGAGACATAAATCTTGATGTTGAATAGATATACGTATTTCATCGCTGTTGTTGAATGTTGCTGTATACGGTTGGTGAGCGTGAACCTCGTAGTGCGCTACGGATTCATCAAAAGTTACAGGTGTTTGTATGCTTAGAATTTCTTCCATTTCGTTGAAAGCAGCAAAAGATGATACAAGTTATTTTCCACCAAGTACTACTTTTAAGCCTAGACTTTTTAGTTTTTGTATGCTCTGACGTGTTAGCGCCGTCACAGTTCGTTGATGACTGATGCGTTGTGGACATATTTCTCTACTTATATAGTTTTTGTTGTAAACAATTCCCATTATGATTGGCGGATATGTAATCTTATAGTTATAACCTCTCCGCGGAAATTTACTAAATCCCCGTCTTGATCGATGATGCGTACTTGCAAATGATCTATACGTTTTACGGCAATCGGTAGGTAAATGACGTGCGAGGGAACTTCGATGATTTTATACCCCGGAGGTACTGCGGGGAAAAACTCGTGTATCGTGTGTACTTTTTTGTCGTTTATGTATGCTCCCGAAGTGATATTACACTCGACTCTCAAAGCGTTGATTTTGAGAATTGTAACAGGTAAGTCAGAATTATGAATGACGTTCGGTTCGAGAATACGTCTAGTGAAGCCCAGTAGATGACCGAGTGAATTTTCAGGTCGAAAATCTATAGGCTGACTACACTTGATTGTACAGCGAAGAGTATTATTATTTGGCTTTAAATTGAAAGTAATGTCGTTGTGCGCTAATTTTTTACGAAGGAATTTGTCAATATCCTCAATTTCGTAACTTCCTACTGGAAGAGAGACAACGTTTCCACCTACGTAAAACTTATTATTGTTACTATCTATATTGGGGATTGAATTAAATGTTAAAAGTTCAACAAGCCCTAAAACGTAATTTTTATTTGGCAATAACTCGATTGGTGGAAAATACTGTGCTTCTAGTGTAGAAGATGTACCTGAAAGTGTCAGAGTTAATGAACCTTCCATGACAGCTTAAATCAGAATGACACAATGTTTCCCCCGCCTCTCCTTATATAGCCCCACACAAGAATTTTAGACAGAGGTGACCGCAATTGTATGTGTCAAAATCTTGATATCTTTCATGATTATATTTAACTTCGTCTACTCCGAGGTATAATATTAAATCTGAAGGCGGTCGGAGATCGCCAAAACTATCGAAATATATAACATTTTTGCCTCTTTTTCTATATGCAACCCAGTGTGTCCCAGGGCCGCTAGCGTCATCAAGATTAACTATAGCGGATTCACTATAGCGTGGCCCAGAAGCTGGTAATGCATTTCTCATAAATACTCCCCGAAAATTAGATATTTTTAAAAGTTTTGCATATTTTAATATGTCCGCATCGGTAAGTGCTCGCTGAGGTAATTTCATGAACTTTTTTCTTTTAAATGAAGACCTAATCCTACTTTGTGTGGTTTAAGATATAAGTCATTGCCCAACGCTACACTTTCCATAGTTTTATTATGCCTTTTATTTTCTTCCAACTGCTCCTTAGCGGCTTTTACGTCGTTTACGGCTTTTACTATTCCAGCAGCACCACCAGCTAGAGCGCCAGTTGCACTCAAACCTGCAAATAGAGGTATGAGAAATGGCAATACCCCTCCTGTTTTCGTGGGGACTGGTAAAATACGTGGAATTTTAATATTCTTTTTACCTCCAGCTTCTTTAACTGCGCTCCGAGCTTTTTTCAAAGCTGATCGTATGACTGTTAGAGCGCAGTTACTTGACGGTGATTTAAAGGCACCAGCTTTGATAATTTTTTTCAAGGGAACTTGGTTTCTCTTCTTAGCTTTTAAACCCATTCCCAATTTTTTAGCGTTCTTTCGCTTTCTCTTTTTACTGTTCTTCTTCAAACCCATACCAAATCTAGATTTTAATTTCATAGTATTAGTTATAGCGTATGCAGCCGCTTTTTCGCCAAAATTAGCGTCTTTTGATTTGACGCGATTCCAAGCTTTTTCAGCTAAAATTTTATCTGCGACGTTTCTCGCTTGAACGTTTTCACGATTTCTAGAATAAGCTATATCGTGCTCCTTGCAAGCAGCGTCTAGCGGATTAATTCCAAGATCTCCTCTAGCTAAACGTTTTGCCAACTTAGTGCCTGGACCGCAGTACTGATAACCGGGTATGTGAAGTTCAAATGGAAGTTTATTAATAATTTTATTAACTAAACCACGTCCACGTTTGTGAATGATCATCACTCTTCGAAAGTCAACGGGTAACTGATGGTTGAAGCTATATAAGACCGCTATTTATACTCATAGCAATCAGTCGTGATTTGGTTGTCATAGAGTAAAGATCATGAACTTTAAAGAGCAATCAGTAAAGCTGCCAATAGAAAATTTTGACGCACTCGTAGAACATGATAAAAGAGCAAAGCGACACGGCGATCTACTTCCTGATAGTATACGAGCCGTCTTCTGCGGCCCCTCAAACTGCGGAAAAACAAATAGTTTACTTGCTCTCATTACACACCCTAATGGCGTCAGATTTGAAAACGTATATGTCTATTCAAAGTCTCTCAATCAGCCGAAATATAAATTTTTAAATGAAATCTTAGAACCTATAGAAGGTGTACAATATTTTCCGTTCAGCGAGCACGATGCAGTTGTCGATCCCGATCACGCACTTCCAAATTCTATCATGATATTTGACGATATTGCTTGTGAAAAACAAGATAATGTTAGAGCCTTTTTCTGCATGGGCAGACATAAAAAGGTTGATTGTTTTTATCTATGCCAAACTTATGCTCACATTCCAAAACATCTTGTCAGAGATAATGTAAACTTACTTGCTATTTTTAGACAAGATGAAGTAAATCTAAAGCATATCTATGACGATCACGTAAATACCGATATGACCTATGGACATTTTAAAGAATTATGCTCCAAGTGTTGGAGAGATGATAAGCATGGTTTTCTAGTCATCGATAAAGATAGAGGAATAAATGATGGCAGATTTCGCAAGGGCTTTGACAATTTTGCTATAAATATAACATGCACATAGGTAACAATCAGCAGTTTCAGACTGAGCGTTGAAACGACAACATGGCTGACTTTCAACGAGAAAAAAACGTGCTTCGTCAACTCGTTAAGGCACGAAATGCAATTAAACGCAAATATAGAATATTAAAATTTGGGAAAGACAATGTCGAAAAGATTTTAAATGAAACATTCAAACCAATAGTTGATCCGCTTCAAAAACTTGTAGCTCAGAAAACCGATGAAAAAAATAGTGTCGAAGATAACATCGTCGAACAAAGTAGCGTTAAACAAAATGAAAGTTTTGACAGTGAGTTTAATGATACGATACAGAATGCCCACGAGACATCTTTCGAAACCGCAGATAGTGATATCGACGATGACACTGATTTATACGTCAAGGCCCTGAAGCTCAATCAACCCCAGTATCTTGACAAAATTTATGGAGTACGAAATGAAAACGGCAAATTTTTTATTGGGAATTTACCGATTAGTTTTCATAATAATAAAATTAAAATTAATGGAGTAGCATACCCGAGAACTATAGGATTACTCGAGTTACTGATAGCAAAACAACCAAGTAAAAATAATATAAGTTCACATGATTTAAAAAATTATCGCAAAATTTTAGTACTATCGTCTGCTCATAAAAGGCGATATGAGAAGAACGAAAAGATTCGTTTTCATAATAGTAATAAATTTAATAATATTATTGCTCCAATGTTCAATATTACCTCGAAAACAATTACCGGAGAATCGATTAAAGGTGGCTCATTACCTCGCTATAAAATTGCGAAAAAACATACTGCTTTAGACTATGTGTACTGGGACGATCCAAACGAGCTCGTTGACCGGCTTCACTTACTAGTAGCTGAAAGGTCTGCCGGAAATCCAAGTCATGTAAACGAGATACACTCTATAATCGAAGAACTTCGCGAAGCAGGCTATATATATTAAGTGCACATGAATAAACGAATCATTCTCAAAATGAGCGTCAACGTGTTTGGACGTAATCTTGGAAAAACCGAAGGCAGTCGAGGGCCACCTGGCGTTGGCTTTAAAGTCACGTCTGACGGTCACTACGACATGGAAAATAAAAAATTATGCAATATTGCCGAACCTCAACAGCCGAGCGATGCTGTAAACTTAGAGTCTCTACGAAATATTATTCAAATAGAAATTCGAGGAATTATTGATATAACTACAAGACTTAGAACTCAGCTAGATGATTTGAATATAATAGTTGATAATCATACAAATGAACTTGATGCCCAGAAATCTCAAATAAAAGCTGACATTTTGACTATAAAAGAGAGTTTGGCACAGGTATTCAATCAGTAATTCCACAAACATGGAACACGAAAGACTAGTTGAAGAACTACACAAACCTGCAAGACGTAACTATACACGTCGAAGCTTTGACGTGCGTGGTTTGGACGAAACTTGGCAAGCAGATCTCGTCGAAATGATTCCATATGCTCGCGATAATAAGGGCTATAGATACTTGCTCACTATAATCGACATTTTCTCCAAATATGCATGGGCTGTTCCTGTAAAGAGAAAAACAGGCAAAGGTATCTCAGAAGCTATAATCTGTGCTGGTTAAAGGCAGAGTACCCAAAAATCTCCATACCGACAGAGGCAAAGAATTCTATAACACAGATTTTCAAAAGCTTATGAGTACACACAAAATAAAGTTGTACTCAACCTTTAGTAATCTAAAAGCATCGATATGTGAACGTTTCAATCGCACGCTAAAAAGTGCAATGTGGAAAAAATTCAGTTTGAGCGGCAACTACAAGTGGCTAGATATTTTACCTGATTTACTTACCATATACAATAATCGTAAACATCGTACTATCGGTGTAAAACCTAAAGATGTAACATCCAGTAACGAAGCAGATATTCTGCGGAAATTTACTCGTAAAATAACTAAGAAGATTAAGCCAAAATTTAAAATTGGTGACAAAGTTCGAGTGAGCAAGGCTAAAGCAGTATTTGATAAAGGATATACTCCAAATTGGTCTACAGAGATATTTACAATTGTACGTATAGCAGCTACAAATCCCACGACTTACCATCTGAAGGACTATCAAGATCAGCCCGTCTCAGGCGGCTTCTACGAACAAGAACTACTCAAAGCCAAGTATCCAGATATTTATCTTGTAGAAAAAGTAATTAAGAAAAAAGGAAGTAAAATTTTTGTAAAATGGCTTGGCTTTGATAATTCACATAATAGTTGGATTGATAAAAAAGATATGTAATCATGCAAATGGAATGTTTAATAAAAACAAAATTTTTAAATCAAGAACAATGTTTTATTCTTTAACTTATATGTCTTTAACTTATTTGTTTTTACAAGAACTAATTTTTAACGATTATTCACAATGCTTAACTATATATATTTACATCATTTATTAAACGCATCGAGACTAGTTTTGCAACATTTGATTTTTACAGTTAAATCATGAACAATGTTTTTTTATTCTATAACTCATTTTTAACTTATTTACAAGAACTAAATTTTAACTAAATATTAACTAAATAATCACAACACTTATTTTCCACTAAATTCAATATTAGTCGCGTTAAGACAAGTCAAAAAGAGTTCGTACTTGTTTGCAGCATCTGCTAACTCATTAAAGAGCTTCTCGTCGTTTATTAAGGTGACTGATACTCTCTTGGGCAAAAACACCTCAAAATCGCTGTCCAGCTCGGCTACGACCTTCATTTCATATTTTGTCGTCACGATTTTTAGTTTTGTAACCATCAATTTGACATCTCGTGGTAGATCAGAGAGTTTTTTCGTAGGGAGAAATCCTCCACGAGCGATGGCGTTCAACTTTGAAACAGCCATCTGTAACATGTACAATTCAATTGATTAATTTTTTTTGTTTATTAAAATGATGAAAATTCACAATGTATGATACTAACGTTAGATTTCTCTTGCTCTTTTGATGGCTGATTCGTCAAGTGTTGTCTCACAAGATCTCTTGAGATGTCGAGCGGTGAGGAGCGAGATTTGTTGATGCTCGAAAGTCTGCTGAGCTGCGAGAAGTGAGGCGTTTTGTTGCTCGGGAGTCTGTTGCTGACTAGGAGGCTCGACTGTGCGAATGAGCTCCTGCTCTCGCACCGTCTCCTTATATAGCGGACTTGTCGCTACCTCCTCTGCAGCGTTCGGCGGCTCGATCCCCTCCTCTCGATGAGCTTCCTCATTGGACGCAACCTCTGCGGTGTTCGGCGGCTCGATCCCCTCCCCTCGAAGTGCTTCCTCATTGGTCGCTGCTTCCCCCATTATTTTGTAGTGGCCCCAGGGCAGTGTATCTGTTGTGCCGGGCTGCAAACAGCGTTTGTCGTCGTGAGCACTCAAAGCAATCTTTTTTTCTTTCTCGGTGTTGAGATGGTGATGCCGAGATCGAATGTTTCGCTGCTCACGAGTGATGATGACATTCTCACGAAGACATTTTATGTAGTCGTCAGGGGTGATCGTGGCTTTAACCACAGAAGTCTTGACACCTTTTGCCTTCTTTATAGGTTTTTGGTTCTGTACCTTGACGCTGTACATCTTGCTTCGCAGCCCGACAAATTCCAACATGATCTCGCCGTTACATTCATCTTTCATCAAGCCAACTTTCTTTTTATTGACTCGTGGCATGTTGAACGGGTTGATCTCCGGATAGTCTGACGTGTCGAATTCTTGAATGTCCTGTCGCATCACGTTGTACATGTCGACACCTGTCACCTCGTATATCAGACTATCCGTGTCGGTGTATAATAGCTTGCCTTGGTCACCTACACGATCTCGCATGTAGTCATAGTGAAACCTGTAGACTAATGTCTTGGACAAATCCAAAACTGCTAATCCGATGTAAATTGGTTTCCTCATAGAGATCTCCGTTCGTAGTAGCTGCACAGCAACGAGGTTTTCATCAAAAATATCAGAGCTATGGAAATTTGGTTTTGAAATAAGTGCTTCAGCTCCATAGCGGCCTTTCCACTTAGTGACTAGCTTCACATCAACGCGTTTCCTCTCGTTTTCCATTGTCTTGCCATAAACAGCGTTGTTAAACAGTTTGAAGAGCATTTTTTCAAACTCGTTTTTGGCTTCCTTTCGTTTTGCGCTGTTTAAGTCAATATATTGCTTTAGCCAAGGACTCTGCTTGAATTGAATGGCACGATGTACTTTTACGAGAACTAAGCCATGTTTCAAAGCTTGCTTGAGTGCTCTATAGTGAAGCACATATCGATGTTTATCGTGAAGCGTTGTCATCAATTTATGTTGTTTAGATCCTGGAGGCGCCATGTGCTCGGCACAGAATGGTAAATCTTTATGTGCATCATGGAGTGTTTCGGGGTACTTCAGATCCACTTCAACAAAGTATCCAAAGTGGCAGTCGTCGGGGATATCGAAAAAGTTTGGCTCATTCACATTCTTCACCCATTCAAAGCCTCCATATGGTAAGAACTCAGTCATTGCCCAACCGTATAAATTGTTGACGTCGAAATACATTAAATATTTCTCAGCCTCGTCAACATTATAGCCTTCATTCATATACGGGTTGTTCGCTTTAGCATAGCGATTACAGCACTGACTGATTCCTCCCCGTATGTATGTCCCCGTACATCGGTGAGAAGTTCCAGTTTAACCTGTAAGAAAGTTTATTTAAGAATAATAAAGTGATATTTTTTTTTTTAAATAATTAAATTTATACCTGAGAATTTTTTAGCATAGCATCCCATGTGAGGCCGGGCGTTGTGTAGTAATGAGCAGGATCCAACTCATAAGCTTCCAGACAGTTATTTCTAAAGTTTTCAAAAACTTCAGCCAAAAGTATAACGTCTGTCTTGAGGTATAAGTCAGAGTACTGCCCAAGATCATGGATGTTAAAATTCTGCCAAACGTTTTGGGCATGCTCATAATCCGCATCGCTGATGTGAGTATTGTATAAACTGTTAAAGAAATCATCCTTCGACGGAAGATTCGGTTCCTTTAACTTTTCAAACGATGTGACATAGTCATAAGGAAACACTCCTTTCCTTTTTATAAGTGCAATCTGTTCATCAGTGAATCCTTCTTGCTTGAACATGCACTCTAAAGTATCGAGCTTCTCCAAATACGATGACAACTTGTCCAGAGATGAGGCCATAAATTTGAAGGAGTCGATAAATCTCAAATTTATATCTGTACCTTCCACAAACTTCGTAAAAGATATATATTTCTCTTTTGTTTGTGGAAGAAGTGAAACACGTCCCGGGAAGCATGTCGCTATTTCTCTAATAAAGAGATGTGAATCATATCCACTCAAATTATGAAATACTATCGGGATGGTTCTCGAATCTTGAAAGCTGAGATTGCATTTGTTATGTGCAGGTCCCCGATATCTGTAAGAATTTTAGAAATAATAGGAAATTAATAATAATAAAAGAAAATCAATAATACTCACTTTCCCGTAAAGTGACAGTGGTCACGAACTCTCTTGTCTGTGTCGGTGAATGGCATCTCACAAATGTGACATACACGAGCGCCGTCGAACTTTATTATTTCGAAAGGTGTCAAGTCATTCATTGGCTTCGGATTTTTATACGCATTGTTCAATTTGATAGCCAGAGAGTGAAGTTTCTGCACAAACCATTTGGCTGGAGATACAGCTTCGTCTCTCTCTTGTCGATAGCTTTTATATTCAGAAAGAGTGCTGTCATAGCTACATTTGACGAAGAAACCCACGCTGAATGGTTTATGATGCTGATAAGCTCGTTCATTATCAACCACTGGCTCCAATATGCATTCAAAATCCGCATATATTACGAATGGAACTCGATTTTTGCAACCAAAATTTTTAAACTGTAAAATATTATCTTTGTTTGATGGGAGCGTAATTTTACACTTGTTAATTTTTTCACAGTCAGTTATATGCTTCGACAGCTTCTCTTCAGTCCAGAAAAAATGCAAACATCTGTCGCAGATATAACTTTTGTGTGTATGAGCAGATATTTGCTTTCGTACAAGTCTTGATAAGTTTTTTATCCATATATAGTGATTTTTAAATACTATGTCAAAACTATCGAGAGAATCTTCCTCCTCCTCCTCCTCATCAACGTAGTGACTTTCAACAAGAAGTAAATTAACATGCTTTTCCTTCTTGGATGATGTCAAGTGTCGCGGCAAAACGTCGAAAATTTTTCCTTTTTTCTTTAGGTAATAAACATTTACCGAAACATCATTTTGTTTTTCAAATTTGTCAATTTTTCGAGGATCTACGGGAAATTCAACCCCCTCAAAGTTGAGTTCCTTTTCGTATGGAATGTATGAACATACTCGATTTATATTTATTTGAGCGGGGTGTAATGCTGACAGAATAGCCCACTTAAAACATTGATCATCATCATTTTTCACGTTGACACATGCCTTTTTGTTCTTAATGAAAGGAGGCAAATCTATGTAAGAACTTGCCCTCATTGGATTGTACTTATATATATTTATAACTAAATTTAAAATAGATTTGAGGGACCAGCCTGATTCTCGCTCCTGGAATTCTTCCATTTCCGTGTCGATGGGCTGCTGCACATTCATGATAAACCACTCATTTAAGTCTGTCGTCGAATAGATGGGGAAAGTCTTTGTATTAAAATATTTAATATCAACAGTTTCCTCGTCATCCTTCACTATTGTGTACTCAGCAGCCAAGACCGTATTAACTTTGAGAGCAGGATGTTCCTCGAGAGCTCCAGTCACTTTCGCAATGAATTGCTTTTTAGCATCTTTCATGAAAGCTAATAGATCGAGATGTCTTCGATTAGTAATAACTCCTGTCTTTATTCGATTTTCAAAGGCTGACTGAACGTCGTCCCAAACGACTGTTGGATTATTTTCTGCAGGATTATTCTCGTTCAGACCCGCACCTACGCGACGTTCACTCAGCAGATGCAGAACGCTATTAATAAGTGCGACTCCAGCTTGAAGTTTCTGCTTATCGGGCACAGACAAGTTTTGTGAGGAATTTTGTACTTTGAGTAGAGCGGCATGTCCTATCTCCACATATCTATTAATATCATCATCATCATCAACAGCGCGGCCACTGAGTATAGCCTGGTACGCTCTCCATAACGTAAGAGCTGTATCCTTAGAATCTTGAGCGATGTTAGATTGATTATCGGCCACTGCAGGAGTTGGCATACTCGGACCGGCAACTGCAGGATTCGGCGTACTCGGACCGGCAGGATTATTTACATTAGCACCTATGCGAAGTTCACTCATCAAATTCATCACGTTTTTAATAAGTGTGATGGCAACTTCGAGTTTTAGTTTTTCGTCCTCGGACAAGTTTGGCTCTAAATTTTGGGCTCTGCGTATAGCAATATCTCCCATCCATATCCATCTGTCGATGTCATCATCATTAACATCATTCCTAATGTTCATATACGCTTTCCATAGGTTAAGACCTATATTCATAAATTCTTGCGCCATCTTGATACAACTGCTCTCGAGCACGCCAAGCAGAGGACTGACTTTTCGTCGTCACCGCAGCGCCTTTTATCTCTAAACGGTGAAGAGAGGTCGATTGTGATTGGTTATGAAGGGTCGGTGGGGGAGAAAACAACGTGATTGGTCGAAAAACGGCGGCGAGGAAAACCGCTAACGAGGGGGCTATAAAAGTAACCATGCGAGGTAAAAAATCTCATTCGCTTCTCCGCTCTCGTTCGAGAGCAGTCGCAGCAGCAGCAGCACGATGAAGTACATTGTCGACGTGCAAGGATTTAAAATTACCTTGAACGAATTCGTTTTCAAGGAGGTAGCTGTCGTCCCTCTCGAGGAAGACCCTACGCCGTCCGTCTTCCTCTTCAAACCACCTCATGCTTGGGAAAAGCTGTTGGACAAAAATAAGTCCGAAAATAGATGGCTTGAAGAGAATTTCCACGGAATTATGTGGAGAGCAGGCAACATCCCGTACGAAGAGCTTAGCAACACTCTACGTGGCGTACTCGATGGGGCAGAGATATACGTAAAAGGATTGGAGAAAACGAAATGGATGCAGAGATTTTTTTCTGACCGGTAAGTTATTAAAATGATGTTTTTCAAATAATTTTTTTTTTATAAAAGAGAAAATCTCAAGTGTCATTTTTCTTTTCAGATTAATTTTTAACATCGAGGATATGGGATGCCCATCTTTAAGAAAGCTCCCAGTGGAACCTCTTTCATGCAACAATCATTTTGGTTGCGACACTCCCGTATGTGCCCTTCGAAATGCAATGGCCATGAAAAAGTGGATGCTCGAGCAATATAATAAAAGAATAACCGAATCGTTGCATTTAATGTATAATTAATATTGTCATTATATAATGCAAAATGAATATTGTATTAGTTAAGTGAATAAATTTTTTTCAATATATATCTTTTCATCCTACAGAATTTATTATAAACTTCTTTAAAATCGAATACTACATTGTATAAAATAAAAAAATAAAAAGAGTTTCATTCAGTTTGAAACTTTAAATAATTTCATTTAATATAACAGAAAGTTATGTTTGTAATTTTAAAAGGTTTAATAATGAAAGAAACAAAAATTTTAATGAAGTTGCATTCCTACAATGTCATATAGACGTTGTGCGCACTAAAGCTGTTAGTTATGAGGGAGCTGCTTTCAGAAGAGTACTACTGCGCCACCTGCTGGTTAGTGCAATGCCTATATAACCGCGGACACGCAACGCATTTCATCATTCGTCTCTCTCTGTAAGATGGGGAAGAAAGTGCGCAGCGAGGCACAACGCATCAAGCGCAATCGTCGCCGCCACAAACGTCCACCAGATCTGGAGGTGTGTGCCCTCGAGAAGCAGCAACACAACGAGCAGGAGCTGGTGGTCCAAGAGCAGGAGCCCCATGCACTAGAGGAGCTGCATGAGGCTAGTGCCCCTGATGAAGCACCAGAGCCACTAATAACAGAGACAGTACGCGAGCGCCCTGCTAATCGTCGTTTCTCGCGAGAGAAGCGCGACAGGGTAAAGCGACGTCTCTGTTTTGAGAAGAAGAAGAAGAAGAAGAAGAAAAAGAAGAAAAAGTAGAAGAAGAAGGAGAAGGAGGAGAAGGAGAAAGAGAAAAAGGAGAAAAAAGAAAAGAAGGACAAGTAAAATCTCGCGGAGAGATAAACAGCCCTTTTCAGGGCTACTAACTTTTTAAACGTAGCTCAAATTATTTCAAAAATTGTAATAAAAAAAAAATAATAAAAGTAAAAAAAATATAATAAAATAATTCTTTCCCCTTTTATGAAGAGATTATAAATCATTCTGAAAAAAAAAATTTTTTCTGTGGGAGGTCATGTACAAAATATAATAAAATAATTCTTTCCCCTTTTATAAAGAGGTTATAAATCATCCTGAAAAACATAAAATTTCTGTGGGAGGTCATCAAATTTTTTACTTTTTTATCCTGAAAAAGAAATAAAATTTGTTACTTTTTTATCCTGAAAAAGAAATAAAATAATATAAAGAAAGAAAAAAACTAGCAGACAATAATTTAGATTGTTCCTTCGATTATAACAAAAATTTTGAATAGTTCATTCTTACATTGACATGATTAAGCGCAGTGTTCGTCTAACCTCTCCCCCTCGACTTGCTTTCCTCCGTAAGAATTTTGTTACTATCATACATTATCTCTCATATACACTTTCGGCCTCAGCGCCTGCTGGGTGAATATGAGAGATAGGAAATAATAGTAACAAAAAACTCACGCGTACTGCTGCATACAGGGAAGAGAGAGATGAAACTCACACGCAAAAAAGAACGCGACTAAAAAAACGCGACGAAAAGAACGCGACGAAAAGAACTCGGATAAAAACGTAAAGGCATGCGCGTTCACCTAACCTCTCTCTCTCTCCCTCCCGACTTACTTTCCTCCGTAAGAATTTTGTTACTATCATACATTATCTCTCATATACACTTCCGGCCTCAGGGCCAGCTGGGTGAATATGAGAGATAGGAAATAATAGTAACAAAAAACTCACGCGTACTGCTGCATACAGGGAAGAGAGAGAGATGAAACTCACACGCAAAAAAGAACGCGACTAAAAGAACGCGACGAAAAGAACGCGACGAAAAGAACGCAACGAAAAGAACGCGACGAAAAGAACTCGGATAAAAACGTAAAGGCATGCGCGTTCACCTAACCTCTCTCTCTCTCCCTCACGACTTCCTTTCCTCCGTAAGAATTTTGTTACTATCATACATTATCTCTCATATACACTTCCGGCCTCAGGGCCAGCTGGGTGAATATGAGAGATAGGAAATAATAGTAACAAAAAACTCACGCGTACTGCTGCATACAGGGAAGAGAGAGAGATGAAACTCACACGCAAAAAAGAACGCGACTAAAAGAACGCGACGAAAAGAACGCAACGAAAAGAACGCGACGAAAAGAACTCGGATAAAAACGTAAAGGCATGCGCGTTCACCTAACCTCTCTCTCTCTCCCTCCCGACTTACTTTCCTCCGTAAGAATTTTGTTACTATCATACATTATCTCTCATATACACTTCCGGCCTCAGGGCCAGCTGGGTGAATATGAGAGATAGGAAATAATAGTAACAAAAAAAACTCACGCGTACTGCTGCATACAGGGAAGAGAGATGAAACTCACACGCAAAAAGAATGCAACGAAAAGAACGTGATGAAAAGAATGCTGCTGGGGGCCGGCTCTAAAACGACCGCGCGTGACCGTGCACGTGCAGGCGAGGCCTTGCGTGTCCCGCTGTCGCTGCTGGGGGGCCGACTCGTGGACGTCCGCGTGTAACCCGTCGCCGTCTCTGCTGTGCTGCTCGCGGACGGTCGCGTGTAACGTACACGCAGGCGAGGCATTGCGCGCCCCGCTGTCGCTGTCTCTGCTGTGCTGGCTCTGCTGCTAGGGATGGCTCTCGGACGACCGCGTGTAACCGTGTACACGTACGCGAGGCATTGCGCGCCCCGCTGACGTCATCTCTGCTGTGTTGGCTCCTGGACGACCGCGTGTAACCGTGTACACGTACGCGAGGCATTGTGCGCCCCGCTGACGTCATCTCTGCTGTGTTGGCTCTGCTGCTAGGGCTGGCTTTCGGACGACCGCGTGTAACCGTGTACACGCGGTGTAGCAGCTGTCTCTGCTGTGCTGGCTCGTGGACGGCCGCGTGTAACCTTGTACACGCGGGCGAGGCATTGCGCGCCCCGCTGTCGCTGTCTCTGCTGTGCTGGCTCGCGGACGACCGCGTGTAACCTTGTACACGCGGGCGAGGCATTGCGCGCCCCGCTGTCGCTCCTGCCGTTGTCGTGTGTGCGCGAGAGGGACCTCGCACGCGAAATAACGGAGATGTGCGCGAGAGAGGCCTCGCTCGCGAGATGATTGCGGCGCGCGTGCGAGGCATTGCGCGCCCCCTCTGACGTCATCTCTGCTGTGTTGGCTCCTGGACGACCGCGTGTAACCGTGTTCACGCGGGCGAAGCATTGCGCGCCCCGCTGACGTCATCTCTGCTGTGCTGGCTCGTGGAGAGATGCGCGCGAAATGACTGTGGCGCACGGGCAGGGCATTGCGCGCCCGCTGTCGCCGCCTCTGCTGTGATGATTCGCGGGCGGCCGCGTGTAACCATGTACACGCGGGCGAGGCATTGCGCGCCCCGCTGACGCTGTCTCTGCTGCTTCTGCTGGGCCTGGCTCTCGGACGACCGCGTGTAACCGTGTACACGTAGGCGAGGCATTGCGCACCCCGTTGACGCTGTCTCTGCTGCTTCTGCTGGGCCTGGCTCTCGGACGACCGCGTGTAACCGTGTACACGTGGGCGAGGCATTGCGCGCCCCGATGTCGCTGACTTGCTGTGCTGGCTCTTGAACGACCGTACGTAACCGTGTACATGCGGGAGTGGCATTGCGCGCCACGTTGTTCCTTCCGCCGTTGACGTGGCGCGCGAGAGGAGACTCGTGCGCAGACTGACGGAGGTGCGCGCGAGAGGGGGCTCGCGCGCGGACTGAACGCGGTGCTCGCGCGTTCGGTATTTTATTGCGGCCGCTGTCATCGGACCGCGACCAATCAGAGCGGGCGAGCGGTTGTGGCGGCTCGCCTCGGGGTATAAAAGAACGAGACTTCCACACATCCATCACATTCGAAAGTTAGCTTCGAAATGGATTTTATCCAGAATTCTCCGGACAAGAGTGAACTTTTACTCATGATTCAGCGTCAACTGGCAGGTATGGAAGAGGACTATGGCGAGTGGGAGCCATCATTTTCACCAGTGCAGCGCCCTTCACCAACATCGCCTGTACTTGCGCAGGAGGAGGAGAGACGGCGGCTACTGGCGCTCTCGCCGATCGTTTCGCCGCTGCGTGGCTTCCCGGTGCCTTCCGCCTTCTCGTCGCCATCACCATCACCGCCGTCGCCACTGACTTACGATCAGTGGTTGATGACGTATGAGGACGAATCCATCAGCTCGATGGATGTCGAAGCGTCGCTCTCTCCTCAGCTGCCGCCGTCTCCACCATCGCCGCCGGCTCCACCATCGCCGCCGACTCCACCACCATCACCGTCTCCACCATCGCCGCCGTCATACCACGATGTGCGTCCTCCACCGATCGCCTCACCTGATAATATTCTACTCTATGATCCATATGAGCGGATATATTATGAGGTTCCGAGGCATGATGCCCGTCAGGGTGAGGTCGATGTACTGGACGTCGTCCCAGTAGAGTTGGAGATTTTGGACGACGACGAAGAAGACGACGACGAAGAAGACGACGACGATGATATTATTATCATAGACGTGCTTCCACCAAGGCGACGGCAACAGCACATAGATGATGTGAGACGTCGTCTCTTCGATTAAATGATTAATCAACCGGCCCTTTTCAGGGCCAAAATAACAATCGGCCCTTTTCAGGGCCATCAAATATTTAAACGTGGGCATAATATTTATTATATCTTTTATATATTTGTTTTCAGGAAATTATTTCGAAGTCTAACTATATGTTATACAATCTTTTTTAACACTATTGAAAACAGTTTTTCTCAGTAAATTGAATGTATAACATATAGTCAGACTTGGAAATAATTTTTTGACAGCTAGCTTAAAACGGAACCGCCCGCTGCTGACCGCGAGCTGCAAAGCCGCCCACCGCTGGCCATCCGCCGCTGGCCGCTTAAACTTGTGTCGGTTCTGGCATCAAGCCTTTTCTGGCATCAAGTCGTTTCTAACATCGAGCCCTTTCTGACATCGAGCCGATTCTGACATCAAGCCAAAATGGCTGATTCCAGAAACGGCTTGATTCCAGAACCGCCTGATTCCAGAACCGCCTTGATTCCAGAACCGCCTGATTCCAGAACCGCCACAGCTTATCTACTCGGTATATTTGCAATTTTACTTTGTATGCAATTTGCACATTTCATATCTATTTTTTCCAATTTATCTGGTAAACCTTCAACTAATTTATTATTTACTATTTTATTCAAATAATTAAAATTTACATGGCTAAGTGCTCTATGCCATTTTTCTTTATCTGATAATCTTACTGAATTTACATATTTATCTTTATTTTTATTCGTTAGTGCATAACTTTTCAAAGAATACAAATTATCAATTTTATTTGCAATAGCTACTAATTCTCCGGATTTATTGTAAATTTTAGCATTACTGTCTCGTGCCGTTATTGTAGCATTTTTAGTTATTCTGGAAAAGCTTAACAAATTTTGCTTAATTCCTTCTACATAATATACATTACTCAAATCAATTTGTTTTTCATTATAATAATTTCTAACTTTAATTTTTATATTACCGATTTTCGTCGCTTTTAACATTTTACCGTCTGGTAATTTTACATTTACCGGATCTTTTAAAAACATATACTTCTCAAAATATTTATCGCTTTTAATAATATGGTCTATGGAATCACTGTCCAATAACCAATTTATTTCGTTACCTTCGTATTCTGTATTTACGCTATAACCTGTTATGTACTTTACTTCTGGGTCGCATACTTGTGTTGACCACGTCTCAGATGATGAACCCTGCTGCTCGTCCGTTGTCCTGTTTTCATTTTAACTGCGTCCGTGTCCTCTGCCTCGATTGTAGCCTCGTTGGTTTCCACGTTGTCCTCTCGATGATTGGTCACTTCTGCCTCTGCCGCCTTGTTGGCCTTTCCAACAATCCTTTTGATAATGTCCGACATTGCCGCAAGTAAAGCACTGTCGGTTTGTCTTTGTTGAGAACGTGCTTGCATTACTTTTCTTTTCTGAATTATTTTTAACTAAATTCTTTTCTTTGATTTTTGATTTTACGCAATCTACTGTCCTTTCTCTTTCTGGAATGACGTCGATAAAGTCACCGATATTACTGTAATTTGCTGGTAATGCTTTGATTAAGTATCGCATTTTCTTAGTTTCATCTATCTTTCCTCCGGCTGCTTTAAATTCGTTCACCGCTTTCTCAAATTCTACGAAGAATTCTTCAACATTTTCATAATTCTTTAATTTAATATCTTCAATTTTTCGTCGGCGTATTATTTGTAATGACTTGGATTTCGTCACATATAATTTATTCAAATTCGTAATCATTTCATAGGCTGATTTGCACTCACAAACATATTCTAATTGCTTATCTGAAATAGTGCTAATTAATATATTTCTCGCCTTTAAATCCTTTTTCTTCCATTCATCTGCTTTATCTGTCTCAGCCCGTTCTCTTTCGGCTTGCTCTTTGCACTCTTTATATTCTAATAGAGTCATTAAGTGAAATTTCCAACTTGTATAATTTGCACCATCAAAAATGGGAATTACTATATCTTCGATTTTTGCTTGCTTAGCCATCTCGATTTCTTTTAATTTAATATCTTCATACACTTTTATTACTTTATTTAGCGTAATTACTTTCTGCACTATTTTCACAAAACGTTTTTCAGCAATCTTTTCCTCAATTATTTCTTCGCGTTCATCTTCAAAGTTATCTCGCATTCCTTTTTCTTTGGTTTTTACTTTTCCTTTAGTGTCCATTTACCACATGTATAACCTCAAATTCTGCCACGTGCTCTATTCTTGCACCGTGCAGCGTGCTTCACACAAGAAATCTAATCTGCTCGCATCGGCCTGAATTATTCATAAATTTTTCAAAATTCTTTCTTCTATCACTTATAGACATATTCCACTATGTATTCACACTTGTATTTTTCTTACTTTTGCACTTTTCCTTCAATATTTTTCACAGTTAATTTTTCGCGAGCCATGTGCCTTTTTATTTCTACGGCAAGGCTGCCCCAATACTCGCCGAGGCTTGTATTGAGTCAGAGTCTTTTTTCTTTTTTACTTACCAATCAGGCACTCTGCTACCATGTTGAGGTTTGTGGATAATTAATAGTGTTGAGGTTTGTGGTAAAGTAAGAAACCATTATTTAATAGAGAGAGATAAATATAGTTTATTGAGGTGGCAAAAACGCCAGTCGGCACGTCCGACTTACATCGCAGTTGAATAGCGAGAGAGTAAGAAACATTCTAAGTGCGCTACACTGCTCTCGCGTCTCACGCAACTCTCATACAGACATACTGGAGTGGGGAGACACTCATGTGTGTGTTTCGTCCGCCGTCGCTTGGCAGACGCGCATACCATTGTACCTATCCTCGCGTACAGCGCGCTGCATGTTGAAACATTCACATATTCCAACAATTATTGCTAGATTATGAGAGAAAACTTTTTTTCAGTTTTATTAATTTATACAATGTGATGATTTGTCAATGTAACATGTATAAATATTACAGAAATTGGTGAATTTGCAAATTTTATTCAATATACGTTTGACAATAATGATAATCTGTGAAAAAATGTTTAAAACATAATAGCTTTTTACACCATGCACATCATATGACTGCCATTTCTCCACATATGTCGTAAATTGGTTCCTCTTGAGTATGGAAATAGAAATCTACTGGATTGTGATGTCTTGGAGGTTTTTTCGTTAGGTATCCACTTTTATACCAGGCATATTTAAAAACATTTTGAAATCTTGGTGAAGAAAATTGATTATGGGTTAGAGATTGTAGTTTGATTATATTATTTCTCTCGTTTAATTTAGCATCATAATTCATAAGAAGTATTATGTCTGATAATTTTCTTATAAAGTTTTTCCATAATCGAAAATCATATACATCAAGAGGCTGTATCTGACCAGTTGTGCCTTTTGGTATCGTTTTCAATATAAAATCTTTCGGTAAAGCTTCTTTTACAGCGTTTTCACATTGTCCACTCCATGAATCTAATAGCAGTATAGGTGAATTCCCACTGTGAATCAAAAATTCATTTTGAATCCAAATTTGAAATAGTTTCTTGAATAATTTACCGGATGCTGATGCTTCTACGTATATATTTTCTGGTTTGAATAAAGTTTTCATTACTTTAGGTCCAAATTGCCCATGAGCCTCTTTCAAAACTATAACTAACGGGGACATAAGCTGTCCCTCTACTGATATTGTTGGTTGAATAGTGTAACTATGTGTTGTAGAAGGTACCGACTGAACGATGTTTTCTACATTTTTAATCCCCTCATAACAAAGAGTGCGACCACTATGTATCTCTAAATTCAACCCACTTTGATCAGAATTGTAAACGTTTTGAGCACCATGTAATTTAATGAGATTTTTTACATGGTTAACAAAATTTTCTTTGTGTTGTTCTACTCCTATTGCCTTCTGTGTAGATGACATAGTAATAAATTTTGTTATTTTACGTGAAACAATGTGATGTTTTTTTATGTGAAGCTTTAAACCACGGAATATTTACCCTGTCGTAAATTTTAAATGTTAATAACAGTTAATAACTGTTAAAAATTATTTATAACTATTTAGAACTGTTTAAAACTGTTTCTAAGTGTTACAAAATGTGTGATTTTGGACACATTTTTTCTAATTATAATACTTTGTAACAGTTTCAAACAGTTTTTAATAGTTTTAAACACTTTCAAACAGTTTCAAATAATTTTAAATTTGATAAATTTCAGGAAAAATTAATAATTAATAAATTATTATTAATAATAATTAATAATTATTTAATAGCCTCATTATTATAATCATTAGAATCAAGGATAATACTTTGTAACAGTTTCAAACAGTTTTTAATAGTTTTAAACCTTTCAAAGAGTTTAAAATAATTTTAAATTTGATACATTTCAGGAAAAATTAATAATTAATAAATTATTATTAATAATAATTAATAATTATTTAATAGCCTCATTATTATAATCATTAGAATCAAGGAGCGCGGGAGCACTCCGAAGGCAAGTAACAGTCAAACAATGCAGAAGAAGCCTAAGGAGTGTTTAATTATACTAATAATTAATTATTACTATGTTAATAATAATAATTAATAAATATTTAAAAGTTATTAAATAATTTCATAACTCTTACCAACTATTAAAAACTGTTGAAAAATGTTACGAACAGTTACAAACGATTAATAACGTCCAAAATCCTACATTTTGTAACATTTTTAAACAGTTTATAACTCTTTCTAACAGTTTTTAACCTTTTTGAACAAAAATATTTCCGCTAGGGTAGTTCTGCTTTCTTTACGAGAGCCTATCTTTTTATATCAATTTCATGCAGAGTCACTTTTGATTCTATCACTTCTTTAACTTTTTGAAGTACGTAAGTTGTTATTCCGTATAGAATAGTTTTTCTGGTACCCCTGCTTCAATTTGTAATTTCCACCGTCGCAATTGACGATCGGAAGTAACTTTTCTATACTTCGATTGTACACTTGTCAAGGATAATGGCTTTCTTTTTCCACTTTGCCAATACTGCACTGCCTGTTTCTTATATTCAAAGTCTACATCTTTTTCATTCGGTAAACAAGCAGAAACCTCTGCACAATCTTTATTTAATTCATCCTCTTCTTCAATATCTTGTGGAAGGGTATCACTGTAGTCATCCTCAAAAAGTAAAGTATATTCTTCTTCTGTATGTAAATTGTAATTTACACTCTCTTTTATTATATTTTCTATTACATGATATAAAGTTATCTCTTGTTCGTTAGCTTGTAATTCTTCAATTTTAACATTGTTAGGATTAAAGATTATAGATAATAAAGATATTACAACCAGTGGATTAATAGCCATTTTTTAATTTTATTTGAGGCAATGACGTTCAAGCAACAGCCGTAGATTATTTATTCTATAATTATTATTTTACTTAAAATAACTTTATTTTATTTTCATGAACGTCAATTGAACTTACTTTTATTTCAGATATTTCATAATTTTAACCCCTTTATTAAAATTGATGGCTATGTTATTTCACGTTTTATTCGTAATCTGATTGGTCGGAAGCGTTGCCATGCTGTAGCTATGTGCATGGCAACGTAATGTTGTTTGTTTATATTTTCCTTATAAGGTTATCTTCCCATTTTTGAATATTGTATTCAAAGCATAGTTCATCTCCGCGCGCGCAGCGCGCGTTTGATCTAGTCTTCGTTTTAAAATAAAGTTATGTTTCACTGAAATAAAAATATTATAATTACTACAATATTTTGTGACACACACAAATAATTGAATTTATTTTATTTGTTTATTATATGGTAGAGAGAATCGTGCCAGTTTAATATAATAAATACATAAAATAATGAAACTGAATATATGTATTTACACTCAAGCGCGCGCACGCACTCACACGCTTACACACGCACGCTCATACGATTTCATTAATATTATTTATTAATTGTATTAAATGGGCAAGATACTCATTACAATAAAATATTATAGTAGGTGAGCTATATAACTCCGGTATCACTTACCTCTGTGCTGGCGCTCGGTCGGTAAGGTAGAGCGCTACCTTGCCGGTGGATGGTAATTGCAGGGCGGCTGATAATCCAACATTGCCAGCAGTAGATAACCCAAATCTACCTTACCAATAGAGCAGAATACTATATAGGCTGTTAACCCAATTTAAAAAATTTGAATTTTGCCACATCGCGTGTGGGCAGATGGTATTTTGTTAAATAATTGAATAATTATTATTAATTATTATTAATTAATTATTATTATTTTTTCTTTTTTTTCATTTTTTTCATTTTTTCATTTTTTTCATTTTTTCTAATAAAGTCATACCATAACTCATAAAATTTTATCCGTTTCGCCGTTCGATTTTTCCCTTTACATGACTTCTGAAAATTGGTGTACTATTGAGGCTATGTTGTCATTGTCATTTTGAGGTTATGTTGTCATTGTAATTTTGAGACTATGTTGTCATTGTCATTTTGAGGTTATGTTTTCATTGATACTCACTCTTTCGTAGCGCCATCTGTAGATGGATTACGCATCTCTACCTTTCCGATAGAGCAGTATGCAATACCCAACTCTACCTTGTAAACATTTTGAGGTTATGTTTGAGGTTATGTTTTCATTTATACCCACTCCTTCGTAGCGCCATCTATAGATGGATCACGCATCTCTACCTTTCCGACAGAGCAGTATGCAACAACAGATAGGCTATTCAACTTTACTAACCGAGTCGTCGCGCTGTTCACTGCTGAGTACGCGCACTGTCGGCTATAAGTCAGGTTGTGCAAACCATCAACAACCACCACCTACACTCACACATCATGTGAGGGTGGATGGTGGTTTGTTATATAATTGATTAATTAATTTTTATTTTTTTTCATTTTTTCTCCTCTTTTTTCTCCTGTTCAACAAGAGGAGCATAAGCGCTTGAGTTTTGATCATATGATGTTAGGGACACTAGAATATACTCTCAATTCATATATAGATAACACACGAAGCATGCATACTATATCCCACCACCGCTCAATGGGGTTCGCATCTTCAAACCTTCACAGAATCCTTGGAAAAACGTTTTGGATAGGTTGATACGGACCTCGCTGATGCAAGTTCAAAACTTCATAGAATTCTTGGAAAAATGGTATGGAGCTCTCTGATTGGCCGAGCGTCGCCATCACTATGTTACGTCATACCTCTTTAGCTAGGTAGGGAAATGAAAAATTAAAAAATTTTTGTATTTAGAGCTTGGCGTCCTTTTTCGGAGCAAGCGTAGCTCAGGTAAAGTTCGAAGCGTCATAGCTGAGGAAAGCGTGGGTAGATGTTTGTTTTTCTGCTCGGTCCAAAGTTTATTGCTATCGAAGAGAAAACTTGCTTGATGGCGAATGTCCACTGGAAAAAGTTTTTTTTTGCTAGGTACCGTTATTCCAGTATATGTTTTCTACTTCCCATCCATAGCTTAAGAGTTGGAAACTTTCCACTCAGAAATACTAGGAAAATTTTTTTAACATTGTTATCTTTACTCTTACAACTAAATTGAATGAGTTTTTGTAACTCCTATATTCTTAGGAATATTTTTTATCGCTTTATAAGCAAACTCTTGTTTAATTTAGTTACTTCTTTAGGAATAAAATGCTTTTAACGTAATAAGAAATTTTTGTAATGCAAAAGAAAATAATAACTGAATTTTTCTATGTATTCGGTATTAAAGTTATAATAAAATGGGATACTTTTATATTAATTATAATACTAAATAATATATATATATATATATATATATATATATATATATATACACTAGGGGGGTACCCCCCCTACTCGCTCCGCTCGTCAACCCCCCAATTTTGACAAGTAAATAATTTATTTATTTACAACGTAGATATTTTTCATATGTTGTATTAATATCGTATTTTTCATATTTTGTATGGATGATAGTTAATACAAACGTATATGTTTTATTTTCAAATGTACGTAATTCTTCAAAAGATGTTGCGCCTTTAACACGATTTAAAATTAATTTTTAATGAAATGTTTCAATATCTCTTGGAGATACTACATTTAAACGTCCTATAGCAACATGTTTTAGTTCTCGTTGACGTTTTATCCAAGTTTTATTCTTAAAAATATAATATTTTGGTATATTAACGTATTTAATATTTTTTGCATTTTTATCTTTTTTATTTAATTCCAGTTATCTAAAGCTTTTTCCTCTTTATTTTCTTTGAAAATTATATTTTGTTTATTTTCGCCCCCCCTCGCCCCCCAGCCCCCCTCAGCCCCTCTTCAAAATAACGTAAAATTGTGATTTTGTCTACGTTATTTCGAGTATGGTAGAGCCCCCTCGCTCCCCTCAGCCCCCCGCACCCCGCTCAGACCACCGTCGCACCCCCCTCAGACCCGCCCCCGTGACCCCCTCAGACCCCCTCATTTAAATGTTCACTTAAAAGTTTATTTTTTTCATGTATTTTTCATATGTTTTATTAATAAGGTAATATATACAGATGTAACGTTTAAGAGTAATTTTGAATTCTTAATTTCTGAAATAAAAGAGTAAATTATTGAGAAAATTACATTAACTATATGTAAAAATTTTATGTATATTTCATATATTATATAAAATTAATAATTTATATTTTTCATATGTTTTATTAATAGGGTAATATTTATAGATGTAACGCTTAAGAGTAGTTTTGAATTCTTAATTTCTGAAATAAAAGAGTAAATTATTAAGAAAATTACATTAATTATATATTAAGATATATTTTATTCTATTTTTTCCACATCACCTTGGAGGTAAATAGAAAGAAGCGTTTTATTTTTAAGTGGTATCCCCAGTAAGCCTAATCCACTGTCTTTGTCACTATAAAATTTCAGAAAACATTAAAATTGTTACAATAAAAGTATATTTTTTTATAATATAATATATATTTTGTAAAATTAAATTTAATAATTAAATGATTTGAATTACCTGATAATAAGTTAAATTCTTCGAAATGTTTTATTCAATTTTTGAATTTTTTTTTATTTTTTTTTTTTATATTTAATATATTCTGATATGCTATTTAAAATTTTCCAACGTTATTTGTATATTCCATTCTCCTAAATGAAAGAAAAAAAACCGCTGCCAATACATTGGCACTTAGCTTCCTCAAAATAATGTATTTATTCATTTTTTTTTAAATTTTTTATCACAATAATTTATTGTATCACACCCAATTTTCTTTATGAATATTCGTAATAAATTAATATATATTTTTCGAAAATTCATTCTTGTTACACTTTTTCTCGTGCGACAACCCGATATTTTTATAAATCAATTTTTTCAAAATATTATGATATGTTCAATTAGTTTTATTTTAAACCTCAAATATCTTTCGTCGTAATAGTTTGATTTTATTGGGCAATGAATTCAGTTTGAAGATATAAAAAAAATATATCTCTCCCAAATTTTAGGACTATTGGTTGATTTTCTTAATATTGTTATCGCGTGCACCTTCAACTTTGGGTAATATTTTAAATCCATAATATTTTGAAAACTTAAAAATAAATTCGAACAAATTACCAAACTCTGTATTACATATATTCATTTATTACACATATGAATGTTTATTATAAAGTCACTAATCAAGTCAATCAGTCAAGAGACTTTCCAAAAAGGTTACAACAAAAATACTGGCATATTCTGCAAGTAAAATGCAAACTTTTTCCCAATCAATGTTCTATACAAAAAATTTCGATATTTTGAGTAAAAAATAAAGATAATCTTTTGAAATTTCAACCAAATATATTCTTCAATGAGTCTAATAAGGTTAAAACTTGATCGCGCTGTAAATTACCCTCAATAAAAAACAAAAGCAAGTGAACATCACGCACGCATAGCACGTGTTATTTCCATTTTCTAGTATAGATATATCCAAAAAATTACGAATTGAAAAGAAGGCTAAATCAGTTTTAACCTCGAATATCTCTGAAATTCATAAACGAATTCTTTTACTCTAAAAACGCATATAATAAGTGATATACATTCTACATCTCCGCCAAATTAAAAAAAAAAAATTAAAACAAGTTTTCTCTAGTTATCAGGCGACAAATAAAATAACTTTGTAAAATAGGAAAATTTTGAATATCAAAAAGTAATCGTACGATCTTGATGAAAATTCACATACATAATATCTATATCACATACAAAATTGTCTACAAATCTGTAGCTGATTCATAGAACTGTTCTCGAGAAATTACGATTTAAAAAAAAGTTTAAAAAATTTTAACCTCAAATACCTCTGAAATTTATGGACCAATTATTTTGCCCAAAGAACTCGACCAAGAGCTATCCAAAATCTACTTCCACAAGGAATTTTGAAGAAATTACGACTATTTTCCCTCCGGAATCGTTGGACATACAAAACTCATTTTTTTCATTTTTCATGTTTTACGTTTTTGTTAATAACAAAATAACCGTGATAGCTAGAGAAATTTTTTCTTTTTTTAAATTTAGGTTTTTTTATGCTCTTTCGAACGCTACCCATCGGATTATAAAATTTAAATCCAATCATTAAAAAAAATCAAAAATAAATTTTTCGAAAATGAAAAATTTGACATAAAACAAAAACGAATCAGTTAGTCGTACAAAATTATTTTTTTGCCGAATTCGGAATAAAAAAACAAAAAAAATGAGACCCGTCCGGTTAAAATCGACCGCGTAGATCCGAAAATAAAGCGGTACACACACACACACACACACACACACACACACACACACACATCCATACAGACATTTTGTAAAATCATGTGACACAAACTTCTAACACCTTTATTCATGTTTCTAAGCAATTTAAAGAAAATTAAAATTTTACTATTACAAAGCTTCCTCTATGAGGAAGCAATATTGTTGTTTTAATTAACTAAAAATTAATTCAAAAAATTAATTAATTAATTAATAATTATATAAAAATTTACCTAAAAAACAAAATTCAATTATTGTAAAGAAAGATTTTTAAATTCTTCTAAAATTTTGTCAACTTTAAGTTTTCCAATTTTGAGTTTTGTATTTTTATTGTTCTGTTGTTTTCTTGTTTTTTTTTTACTGATGATTTAGTTTTTTTAATTTATCTTTTTCAATAATTTTATCTGATTCTAAATTAATCATGTATTCCATATAATTTTGTTCATATTCTAAATAGTCTAAAACTAATAATTTATTATGTATTTATTATTATTATTGAATAACGAATAAATATATTGTTGTTTTTTATAATTTAGTTTCGTTCTGTGTAGTCAACATATTCTAAAAAGAAAAATATTTGAAAATTAATTATCTCAAATTTCTTTCCAAACGATATTTATAATTTCTTCTTTATTTTCTGAATTATTTTCAATAAAAATTTTATCTGGGTTTTTACATCTTGATAATGCTACATATAATTGACCATGAGAAAATAATGGTCTTCTAATATATATTCCAAAACTATCAAAACTTTGACCTTGTGATTTATTAATAGTCATTGTAAACGCTAATATTAAAGGAAATTATTTTCTATATAAAATAAATGGTAATGATGAAGAATTGCCAGTGTTTAATGTAATTCGAGGAATAAAAACTATATTTCCAGAGTTTTCACCTGTTATTATTTCTGCTTCTATGTTGTATTTAAATAATTTAGTAATTTTTAATCGTGTTCCATTACATAATCCATCGTTAATACTTAAATTTCTTATTAACATTACAATAGTATTTATTTTAAGTTTTAATTTATGTGGTGGTAGTCCTTCACGTATATTGTTTAAAGTTTCAATCGGGTAATTAATATGGATGTTATCATCAGATAAATCTACACCTTTATGAGTAGTGTCACGTCGTGCGCGACTGAACGTTCCCACCTCCATAAGTTTGCCTACTGGGCATTCTCTCGTACTATCTTTTTTCTTTAAGATAATACTACGACGGTCGGTAAGTTACCAACCGCTCGTAAGAACACGGAGGGTAACAATACTAGCAGGACAACTTATCACTTGCGACTGACGTATGACTAAACTGACTGTACATCCACTCCATAGCAACCCACCACGAGCCTCTAATTCCTAGAAATCCCCTCCAACATGCATCCTATTGAACTCTTTTGATTATTCGAGAGAATCCCACCTTTCTATCAATCTAATTAAGAAAGAGAGTATAAAAGCAAATATGCGCCTCTACTCGGGGCAGAAGCTATCCATTGCTTTCTTTGTAAGGCGAAGCCCTTGACCGTTGATTTGTCGACTTAGAATTAATTTCAATTATTGTCTTAGAAACTTCGAGCTTTTAATCATTTTGTATTTCGACTCTGAAATATTGTTTGTGCAAAATCACTTGTAATCATTATTATAAGCTTCTCTGATTGTAGTCTCGCGAATAATTGTTGTTATTATATCTCGGCTACAATCAGCATATAACCAGTGTAATCACTTTAAACTTATAATAAAATATTATTATTATATTATACTCGGCATACTTTATTTCGCTGTAAACCTTCCTGCCATTTGAATCTCCCGCTATACTTGGGGTCAAGAAGATAACGCAGAGCTACTAGATAGACTGAGTACATCACAGCATCTCCAGAGTAAGTACTAATTGATATTGGTATTTTCTTTCTTTCTTACCACACTGATTACTGCTGCTTGCCGCTTGTTACACCGTGAATATACGTATTATTAATATTCTTTAAAGTTCGATTAACTACTTTCGCGAGTTCCTATTCCCGTGGTTATTACGTGTAGGCGTAGACCGAAACTGGAACACTTATCGCGCAAACTTTATCGTTTCCGCGACATTGTAATATAGACATTACAATTGGGGGCCCACCACCGGGATAATAACGAAAGTAACATCGAGTACTTCCTTTCTCTTTTAAATTAAAAGTGCATTTTTTTTCCCATTCACATTAAATATTTACCGCAAAATGGCAACAGCTAGCGGCACGATAGCGCGTAACGAAGAGGCAGCCGCGATATTGAGATGCGCGCTCTCAGCAACAGATGAGGCCCTTTCAAAAGCGACGCTTAACGAACTGGTCGACGTGTTAAAAGTTAGGTACCAGACCGCGTCGAAGATATATCCACTAAGAATAAAAGAAATAGGAAAATTGCAAATATCACTGTCCGAAACAGTAGATCGCGATCTTGTTGAAAAAATTTGTCAGGACGAAATTATGATAGACATTTTAAAAGAATTTATGGATAGAAATATTAGCGTCAAAGAAATAATTGACGCAATGGCGAGCGTAGAGAAACGTACTATCACAGAAAAAATACCACAGCTAATATATAGCAAACCGGAAATGACAGAAGATGCAGAAAGAACAGCTTTCAGAACCGCAGCTAATGAATTAGAAAATAACGGGCAGTTTAACCCGAACATGCCGTTTAACACACCATTTTTTTGAAAGGGGGCATAGCATTCATTACGCATAGGCACTAAGAAATAATTTTTCGACCAATATTAATAGCAACATTAATACCTTGCGTCAAAACTCTACCTTAGCGCCGCTAAAAAATCTATCAATTAAAGACGCGCTTGACTGTATTCCGAAATTCGACGGTAGTAATATTCCACTGAGTACTTTTTTGTTCGGAGTAAGAGAAGCGGTCAGCATGGTACCGACGACAAACGAGGTAGACCTAGCTAAATTAATTAGAAGGCGTTTGATGGGGGAAGCCGCAAAATCAATGGAAGAACTTCATTTCGATAGCATTAGTGAACTAATTAAGTACTTTGAAGCTTTCGGTTCGTATAAATCGCATCAGACCTTAATCGGAGAATTAGCAGCCACGAAACAAAAACAAGGAGAAAATGTCATTACATTCGCGAATAGAGTAAGACGCATAGCAATTGAATTGAAAGAAGCAGCAAAAAGAGACAAAAGAGATAGTGTCGAATTTAGGCAATTTGTAGAAACGGATAAGTTAAAATTTTTCGCTTTCGGTTTGGATTGGGAAATTAAAAGACGTATGAGTGTAATGCGAACGTTTCAAGGAGCGGTTGAAAAAGTAATCGAAATCGAACGTGAAGTCGATTGTTTTGAGAAAACGGAAAATTTTGATAAAAATAAGATCAATAAAGAAACTAGCAAAAGCACGAATGGTTCGGCCGATATTAAAATTGTGCAAGACAAAACGGTCGAAAATTGTCAATTTTGCGAAAAGAAAAATCACGTAGCAAAACATTGTTGGGCATTGAAAGCACTGCTACCTCAGAACGCACAGCCACCGCAGGCGCAAACAGTACCGTGGGCGGGGCCTATGACGGCACACGCGCGGCCATCAAACCCAAACGTAGGAGCATTGTACAGACCGTGATCAGCTAACCCTGCCGTAGTTAGACCGAGTTACAATATTAAACAATGCAATTATTGTAAAAAAGAAGGTCATTGGAAAGACCATTGTCCCGAATTGGAAACAAAAAACCGCGAAAAATCACAACACCAGGCGGGAAACGGGAACAGCCCCGCGGCACAGGGCGCAACCTGGGGGCAAGAGAAAGATACGCGCCTAGAACAAGTGAATGCGAGCAGAAATTAAAACTCGTTAGGAAATCAGTACTTTTGAGCATAAATAGTAAGTCCCCAGTTGTAGAGTTGCATTTAGAAAACTACGGAGCATCGCTTAAATTAATGTTTGATACGGGTGCTGGTCCGTCATTATCGAAAAATTCGTTCGGTGAAAATAAAGTTCACAAAAACTTGATTAGTCAACATAGAAATTTGAGAATTAAATATCTGCAAAAGAATAAATTTTCAAATAAAAAGAAATCCAACAAATACGGAAATTTGAAGGATAAAATTCGTAAGATAAGTCGGAAAAACATTTTGCTCGGTGAAAACTCGTCCACCCGTAACGTAAGTAGCCAGAAGTCAAAATTATTAAATAAGGATTTGAAAGCTAATTTTGGTGAACATGTTCTTGTAATAAACTTAAGAAACTCGAAAAATAAAAGACATAGCAAAAATTGTAAGGGTACCGGAGATCTCCATAAAATTAGTAACCTGTTGATTGTTAGAAATAGAAATAATACTAAATCGTTAATTAATAAAAACCTTGTTTTACTTAATAAAAGTAATCAAAATATAAAGGGTAATTTAAAGAGTTGTAGTAAAATAACATTTGTGGCAAATAAAGTAAAGGCTTTCGAAACAGTTCACCACAGTTACGTAAAGCATAAGAATTGGAAAATAGATAGTTTCGATAAAATCGTTAACATCATACGCGAACAAAGGAAACGATTACGTAATAAAATCAAGGTTGAGAAGAGCGGAAGTAATAAAGCACCGAGTCGGTCGCATCACATTAAATCCTGTGACAGCGTACAGTTCGGTCATGATTTAGAAAACTTTTGCATTAAAGTAAAAGCATTAGCTCATCTACAAGCAAGCAAAGAGACCCGACCGATACATTTATATAGTAATGCGTTAGCTCTCCTGTGTTGCTACGCCATCCCCTTGTTGAATAAATTAAGGAAATTTTGTATGACAAACAAAGATACGTGTGCCGACATCCTGTGCGCTTTCCGTCAATCATTACATGATATTAGAAGAAAAGGAAGCGGTTTAGGCCGGTCAATATGGAAACATCGTTCGCGGCCGCATTATACTACGAAAATAGATAGCGTAGATAGGCGGGACTATAAAAGCCCACGCCACGCGCCCGGAACATAATGTGTGTGAGGAGTGGGAAAATATTAGCGGGAAGTGATCGTGTAATTAAATTAAAAGAATTACTCCGTCTAGAGCATTTATCGGAGAATCAGAAAATGGATATTGAATCAATATTAATTAATTTCGCGGACAGATTTTATTTACCCGGAGATATTATGCCCGCGATTAATGTAATTAAACATGAAATCCCAACAACAAACAATATACCAATTAGAATAAAACAATTTAGACACCCTCCTATTTTGAAAGAGGAAATCAACAGGCAGGTAAACGAAATGTTAGAAAAAGGGATAGTCGAACCATCTAGAAGCGCCTATTCAGCGCCGGTGTTCTGCGTTGACAAAAAATCGGGCCCCGACGGAAAGAAAAAATATAGGGTCGTCGTTGACTTTAGAAAACTAAATGCCGTTATCCCTGATTACAATCACCCGGTCCCCAATATACCCGATATTCTAGATAAACTTGGGGACGCGAAATTTTTTTCGGTTTTCGATTTATACGCAGGGTATCATCAAATAAAAATCAAACCAGAAGATAGAGAGAAAACAGCTTTTTGTTGCGATCTTGGTTTATTTCATTTTGTTAGATCACCTTTTGGGTTGAAAACAAGCGTGCCAGTATTTTTATCGCTCGTACTTAAAGTTATAGCGAGAATGAAAAACGTAGTGCATTTCTTGGACGACATTTGCGTTTACTCTAAAACTTTCAATGAGCATATAGAAACAATTCAAAAACTTTTCGAAAAATTACGCCACGCGAACTTAGTACTTCAACCAGAAAAATGCGAATTTCTTAAGCCAGAAATTAATTACTTAGGAATATAATTAGCAGCCACGGACTGCGCCCCGATCCAGAAAAATTAAAAGCAGTTAAAGAATTTCCCACTCCCAGTAATCAAAAGAACATTAAGCAATTTTTAGGATTGACAGGATATTATAGGAGATTTATTAAAGATTTCGCGCAGATAGCTAAACCTCC
The DNA here is from genome assembly GCA_036365515.1 of Torymus aiolomorphi. Lineage (NCBI taxonomy): Eukaryota > Metazoa > Arthropoda > Insecta > Hymenoptera > Torymidae > Torymus > Torymus aiolomorphi. Next base: position 83,355,602 of record CM070875.1, read on the forward strand.
GACAAACTTATTGAGAAAAGAACAGGTGTTTATTTGGGATGAAAACGCGCAAGGGGCATTTATTAAATTAAGAGATAGTTTATGCGAACCACCGGTGTTGGCGCACCCACATTTTGAAGAAAAGTTTTTGGTCACCACTGACGCGAGTGGTTATGCTATAGGCGCCGTACTATCGCAAGGCGAAATCGGGAAAGATATATCTATAGCTTTTGTATCGTGCGCGCTTAATCAAGCCGAGAAAAATTATTGCACCTTCTCGAAAGAAGGTTTAGCTATTGTTTACGCGATCACACAATTTAGACCATATTTGTACGGCAACAGGTTTACTCTAATTACCGATCACAGACCTTTAGTGTGGTTAAATTCACATAACGACCCTGGATCTAGAGTCACTCGTTGGCGATTAAAATTATTAGATTACCAATTCGACGTGGTTTACAAGAAAGGTGAATTAAATGCTAACGCAGACGCTTTGTCTCGCAATCCAGTCGTCGAAACTGCGTAGCGACGCGAGTTAGTGTAAGGGGGGGAGGGGCGCCATGCTGTCGCTAGCAGCCAAGCTGTAGGCCCAACACCGGAGTCCCTCGGAGATCGGATAGGCGACGCACCCGCCCCTCACGCAATGGCTACTCGTACTCGTGTCGGACGCCAAGTCAGTGAAAAATACAAACAATCCATTAAGGCCCTTCTTCCGCGAAAAAGAAAACCAGCCCCTGCAGCTGAGACTATCCAGGAACGCGCGTGTCCTGCTGAGAATGAAAACAACACCGATTTCATCGAGCGCCAAGACGCGCGCGGCCATAAAGAGTTAGCTAGACCCACATCGCTGGGCGCCAGAGCGGCTACTCCAGACGAAAGCGAACCGCTTGTAAAAGAAAGCGAGGAAAATACGGTCGAACATTCTCCGGAATTTTTTGCACCCTTTCCCGATTTAACGATCGAAGAACGAAGCGACCCCGATCCGGCGACCCAAACGACGGGTCACTGTAGAGATAACATCGTTTATTGTAGGGAAAAATTGTTTATGAGAAAGGACAATTACTTATATTTCGTCTCCACAGATGGGAAACCACTCGACGAAGGGGCTAGGCAATTAAAAGAATTAGGGAAACTCCCGCGTTTGGAGAACCTGGAGTTAGGAGAAACCCAAGCCATTAAGGGCAATAAAAAAATGCATTTCATAGTACCCTTAAGAGGAGACTCTAAAAATAGCCTATCAACAACGCTGGAAATTTTAGCTAAGGGAATTAAGAAATTAGATACTTTATCGAACAAAAATCAAATAATTTTGATTTGTTTGGCAAAGAGTAGTCACATTGAAAATATTGATTTTAAGGATATTCTAGCTTGTATTAAACGTGAATTAATTAAAAGGGATTTAAAAATAATTGTATGTAAGGGAATTATTCAACATCCGGAACTTAGCAAACGAACAGACATTATTCGCGAGGCTCATTGTTCAGCGGCGGGCGGACACAAAGGTGTTACTAAAACGTTTAATCGCATTAAGTATAAATTTCAATGGGAACATCTTAAGAAAATATCCAAGAGTTTATTCAGAAATGTATCCCCTGTCAATTAAAAAAATTAGTAAGAGTTAAAACTAAACAGAAAATGATTATTACTGATCACCCTTGTATTCCGTTTTTTACTGTTAGTCTGGATATAGTGGGTCCGTTTCCCAAAACTAAAGATAACGCAGAATACATATCACCATGCAGGATCAATTCACCAAATTCTCAGTCGGTGTCCCGTTAAAAGATTAAACAGCTATATTTGTAGCCGACGCTTTTATTAAACGTTTTATTTGCACTTTCGGCAAAGCTATACTCACTGATCAAGGCACGAACTTTCTTAGCAAACTAATGAAACGCGTAGCAAAGCGCTTTAGAATTAAGCAAATAAAAACCACTGCTTTTCACCACTTAGCGAATATTTAAAAATGTTTACAACAAAAAACTTGGACTGGGATGAATGGGTAGAACTAGCCATGTTCAATTTTAACAGGGAAACACGAAGGAACACAGCACACACCTTACGAGCTCGTCTTCGGCCGACTGGCGCGCGTTTCTTCGAGCGATCCTTTGTAGCCGGAAGACTTGTTACCTAAGTAGATAAGCTATGCCGCTTCTGGAGTCATGCCGTTTCTGGAGTCAGTATACATTCTGCGGTCAAGCCTGACTGCAGAACTGCGGTCAGCTGTTTGACTGCAGAAAGTATATTGACTCCAGAGCATGAGAGCTGAAACAAGTAAAATAATAAATAATTAAAATATAAAATAATAAATAATTAAAATATAAAAATATAAATAATTAAAATATAAAAAATATAAGTAATTAAAATATAAATAATTAAAATATAAATAATTAAAATATAAATAATTAAAATATAAATAATTAAAATATAAATAATTAAAGTATAAATAATTAAAATATAAATAATTAAAGTATAAATAATTGTTTTACGTTAAAGATATTTAGGGCCCTGAAAAGGGCCGATTGTTTTTGGCTCTAAAAAGGACCGATTGTTTTTTTTGGCCCTAAAAAGGGCCGATTGTTTTTGGCTCTAAAAAGAACCGTTAGAAGAGACGACGTCTTACGTCAACTAAATTTTGCCTTCGCGGATATTCTGCAAGTGCGATGACGTCGTCATCTTCCTCGTCATCATCTTCGTCGTCTTCAAGGGGCACCAGCTCCACGGGGATAGCATCCCCATCTCGACCTCTCCGAGGCGGATTTCCTCCGTCGGTACCTCATAATAGAGCTGCTCTACGGGGTCATAGAGCAGCACATGGTCCGGTGATGCTATCTGCGGTGGCGGTGATGGTGGAGCTTGAATCTCCATCGGTGCATTCCCATATGCCATCAACCACTCATTAAACGCCATACGTGATGGTGGCGTTGGCGGTGGAGACGGCGCTGGAAAGCCGAGCAGTGGTGAAGACGGCGGAGATGGTGCCGGTAGCTCGTGAATGTGACGAGCTGGAGTCAGCCATGGCGATGGTGGCAACGGGACCAGCTCGGGTGTTGGTGGCATCGTTCCAGGCGAATACGAAGGTGACCAGTTCACAAGAAGATTGTCGTCACAATCGTATGCTTCTTCCATTGAACTGCTCAACTATCAACTGGAGATGGTCTTCGTTGCTGCTGCTGCCGAAGGATGCTTCGAAGTTCATCTGAACTGTTCGAGAACGAATGTGTCGAACTCGCAAACGCGCCGCATTTTATGCAATCGGCTCACGTGCCGGCGCCGCCGCTCGCGCGCTGATTGGTCGATAATTCACGGAGGGGGCAAAGTTGCAGTGAGCAAGCGAGATTATAAATATATCTAGCGCGCGCTAGCCTCAGTCATTTCGCGAGAGCGGCTTCCCGCGCGCACACGTTCGCTCCGCGCTCACCTCATAGTCATTTCGTGCCCCCGCACGCACACGTTCGCTCCGCGCTTGCCTCAGTCTCTCGCGCTCTAGCCACCATCACGCTGCTCATTACGCTGTTCGCACGCGTGCGGGATCTTTTGCTTGCGCGCTCTCTTTCTCTCTCTGTCTGCAATAAAGTCAAAAAAGACGTTGGTCCAATGATCGTATGCCAGACGTAAAAGTCGGCAACGATCAGCCTTTGTCACTTTTTTTTTACTTAGAACGCGAATATTTGCACTTGAGAGAGAGAGAGAAGACATTTTCGCGCGCGTTCTGTTTTTCCGCCGCGCGACCGTTTTCTTAGTGCGTTAGTCTTCGGCTGCTGTATGTGTGTGTGTATGTGCGCGATCTTTTACTCTCTCTATCTGTCTCTCTTTCTCTATCTCAGCAATTATGTCAAAAAAGACGTTGGTCAAATGATCGTCTGCCAGACGTAAAAGTCGGCAACGATCAGCCTTCGTCATTTTTGGCTTGGAACGCGATTAATTGCACTTGAGAGAGAGAGAGAGAAAACATTTTCACGCGCGCGTTCTGTTTTTTCCGCTCGACCGTTATTCTTAGTGTGATAGTTTTCGGCTGCTGTATGTGTATGTGTATGTGTACGCGATCTTTTGCTCGCACGCTCTGTCTCTCTTTCTCTCTCTCTGCAATTAAGTCAAAAAAGACGTTGGTCAAATGATCGTCTGCCAGACGTAAAAGTCGGCAACGATCAGCCTTAGTCATTTCGGCTTAGAATGTGAATATTTGCACTTGAGAGAGAGAAAACATTTTCACGCGCGCGTTCTGTTTTTTCCGCTCGACCGTTATTCTTAGTGTGATAGTTTTCGGCTGCTGTATGTGTATGTGTATGTGTACGCGACCTTTTGCTCGCGCGCTCTGTCTCTCTTTCTCTCTCTCTGCAATTAAGTCAAAAAAGACGTTGGTAAAATGATCGTCTGCCAGACGTAAAAGTCGGCCACGATCAACCTTCTTAATTTTTTGGCTTGGAACGCGAATAATTGCACTTGAGAGAGAGAGAGAGAAGATATTTTCGCACGCGTTCTGTTTTTCCGCGCGACAGTTAGTGTGTGTATGTGTACGTGTACGCGATATGTTACTCTCTCTCTCTCTCTCTCTCTCTCTCTCTCTCTCTCTCTCTCTCTCTCTCTCTCTCTCTCTCTCTCTCTCTCTCTCTCTCTCTCTCTCTCTCTCTCTCTCTCTCTCTCTCTCTCTCTCTCTCTCTCTCTCTCTCTCTCTCTCTCTCTCTCTCTCTCTCTCTCTCTCTCTCTCTCTCTCTCTCTCTCTCTCTCTCTCTCTCTCTCTCTCTCTCTCTCTCTCTCTCTCTCTCTCTCTCTCTCTCTCTCTCTCTCTCTCTCTCTCTCTCTCTCTCTCTCTCTCTCTCTCTCTCTCTCTCTCTCTCTCTCTCTCCCCCTCCCTCTCTCTCTCTCTCCCGGGGGAATGACAATGACCAATGTTTTCGGTGGGCTGTTTTGTCAGCACTACATCCTAATAATGACAATATAAATCGTGTAGCGTCATATGTACCATACAAAAATGAACTCAACTTTGAGGGGGTTGAATTTCCCGTAGATCCTCGAAAAATTGGCAAATTTGAGAAACAAAATGATGTTTCAGTAAATGTCTATTATTTGAAGAAACAAGGAAAAATTTTTGTCATATTACCGCGACACTTGACATCTTGTAAGAAAGAAAAGCATGTTAATTTACTTCTTGTTGAAAGTCATTATGTGGACGATGAGGAGGAGGAGGAGGAGGAGGAAGAGACTCATGAAAGTTTTGACATAGTTTTTAAATCCCACTATGTGTGGATAAAAAATTTATCAAGGCTATGCAGTCAACAGATATGTTCTCGCAATCATAAAACTTTCATCTGCGACCGATGTTTACATTATTTCTGGACCGAAGAGAAGCTGTTGAAGCATGAAATTGATTGTCAAAAAATTAATCAGTGTAAAATTACGCTCCCATCGAAGAAAGACAATATTTTACAATTTAAAAACTTTGGCTGTAAAAATCGAGTGCCATTCGTAATATACGCCGATTTTGAGTGTATATTGGAGCCAGTGACTGACAATGAACGAGCTTATCAAAGTCACAAACCATTTAGCGTTGGTTTCTTTGTTAAATGTAGCTACAACGACAGTCTTTCAGAATACAAAAGCTATAGACAAGAGGGAGAAGAAGCTGAATCTCCGGCCAAATGGTTTGTGCAAAGTATTCACTCTCTAGCTGTGAAACTAAATAATGCATACAAAAATCCGCGGCCAATGAATGACTTAACACCTCTCGAAAATATAAGGTTTGACGACGCTCGTGTATGTCATATTTGTGAGATGCCATTCACCAATGCTGATAAGAGAGTTCGCGATCACTGTCATTTTACTGGAACGTGAGTATTATTGATTTTCTTTATTAATTTTCTTTTAATTTTCTAAAATTATTACAGATATCGTGGACCCGCACATAACAAATGTAATATCAGCTTTCAAGATTCAAGAACGATTCCGATAGTATTTCACAACTTAAGTGGATACGATTTGCATCTCTTTATTAGAGAAATAGCAACATGCTTCCCAGGACGAGTTTCACTTCTTCCACAAACAAAAGAGAAATATATTTCTTTTACGAAGTTTGTGGAAGGTACAGACATAAATTTGAGATTTATTGACTCTTTCAAATTTATGGCCTCATCTCTGGACAAGTTGTCATCGTATTTGGAGGAGCTCGATACTTTAGAGTGCATGTTCAAGCAAGAAGGATTCACTGATGAACATATTGCACTTTAAAAAAGGAAAGGACTATTTCCTTATGACTATGTCTCATCGTTTGAAAAGTTAAAGGAGCCGAATCTTCCTTCGAAGGATGATTTCTTTAACAGTTTATATAATACCAACATCAGCGATGAGGATTATGAGCATGCGCAACACGTTTGGCAGAGATTTAACGTTCAAGATCTTGGGCAATATTCTGACTTATACCTCAAGACAGACGTCATACTGCTGGCTGAAGTTTTTGAAAACTTTAGAAATAACTCTCTTGCGGCTTACGAGTTGAATCCTGCACATTACTACACAACGCCTGGACTGTCGTGGGAAGCTATGCTCAAAAATACTCAGGTATAAATTTAATTATTGAAAAATATCACTTTATTATTCTAAAAAAAAACAAAAAACAGATTCTTTTACAGATCAAACTCGAGCTTCTCACGGATGTAGACATGTTGCTATTTATCGAGCGAGGCATACGGGGAGGAATCAGCCAGTGTTGTAATCGCTATGCCAAAGCAAACAACCCGTATATGAAAGAAGAATATAATGTTGAAGAGGATGATAAATATTTAATGTATTTTGACGTCAACAATTTATACGGTTGGGCAATGACCGAGTCCTTACCATATGGAGGCTTTGACTGGGTGAAGAATATGAATGAGCCAAACTTCTTCGACATCCCCGACGACTGCGACTTTGGATACTTTGTTGAAGTGGATCTGAAGTATCCAGAAATACTCCATGATGCTCATAAAGACTTACCGTTCTATGCTGAGCATATGGCACCTCCTGGTTCAAAGCAACACAAACTTATGACAACGCTTCACGACAAACAACGTTATGTGCTTCACTATCGAGCACTCAAACAGGCGTTAAAACACGGCTTAGTTCTCGTAAAAGTACATCGAGCCATCCAATTCAAGCAGAGTCCTTGGCTCAAAAAGTATATTGACTTAAACAGCGCAAAACGAAAGGAAGCTAAAAATGAGTTTGAAAAAATGCTCTTCAAACTGTTTAACAACGCTGTTTATGGAAAGACAATGGAAAACGAGAGGAAACGCGTTGATGTGAAGCTAGTCACTAAGTGGAAAGGCTGCTGCTATGGAGCTGAAGCACTTATTTCAAAACCAAATTTCCATAGCTCTGATATTTTTTATGAAAACCTCGTTGCTGTGCAGCTACTATGAACGGAGATCTCTATCAGGAAACCAATTTACATCGGGTTGGCAGTTTTGGATTTCTCCAAGACATTAGTCTACAGGTTTCACTATGACTACATGCGAGATCGTGTAGGTGACCAAGGCAAGCTATTATACACCGACACGGATAGTCTGATATACGAGGTGACAGGTGTCGACATGTACAACGTGATGCGACAGGATAATCAAGAATTCGACACGTCAGACTATCCAGAGATCAACCAGTTCAACATGCCGCGAGTCAATAAAAAGAAAGTTGGCTTGATGAAAGATGAATGTAACGGCGAGATCATGTTGGAATTTATCGAGCTGCGAAGCAAGATGTACAGCGTCAAGATACAGAACCAAAAACCTATAAAGAAGGCAAAAGGTGTCAAGACTTCTGTGGTTAAAGCCTCGATCACCCCTGACGACTACGTAAAATGTCTTCGTGAGAATGTCATCATCACTCGTGAGCAGCGAAACATTCGATCTCGGCATCACCATCTCAACACCGAGAAAGAAAAAAAGATTGCTTTGAGTGCTCACGACGACAAACGCTGTTTGCAGCCCGGCACAACAGATACACTGCCCTGGGGCCACTACAAAATAGTGGGGGAAGCAGCGACCAATGAGGAAGCACTTCGAGGGGAGGGGATCGAGCCGCCGAACACCGCAGAGGTTGCGTCCAATGAGGAAGCTCATCGAGAGGAGGGGATCGAGCCGCCGAACGCCGCAGAGGAGGTAGCGAAAAGTCCGCTATATAAGGAGACGGTGCGAGAGCAGGAGCTCATTCGCACAGTCAAGCCTCCTAGTCAGCAACAGACTCCCGAGCAACAAAACGCCTCGCTTCTCGCAGCTCAGCAGCAGCAGCAGACTTTCGAGCATCAAGACATCTCACTCCTTGCAGCTCAGCAGCCGTTCCTTGTTGCTCAGCAGCCACGCCTCACCGCTCGACATCTCAAGAGATCTTGTGAGACGACACTTGACGAATCAGCCATCAAAAGAGCAAGAGAAATCTAAGGTTAGTATCATACATTGAGAATTTTTCATTATTTTAATAAACAAAAAAAAAATTAATCAACACAATTGTATATGTTACAGATGGACCTTTCAAAGTTGAATGCCATTGCTCGTGGAGGATTTCTCCTACAAAAAAACTCTCTGATCTACCTCAAGGAGTCAAGCTTATGGTGACAAAGTTAAAAATCGTGACGACAAAATATGGAACGAAGATCGTCGCCGAGCTGGAGAGCAAGTTTGAGGTATTCTTGCCCAAGCGAGTATCGGACGCCTTAGTAGAAGGCGAGAAGTTCTTCTTTGAATTAGCAGATGCTGCAAACAAGTATGAACTCTTTTTAACTTGTCTCGGTGCGTCTAATATTGAATTTAGTGGAAAATAAGTGTTGTGAATATTTAGTTCTTGTAAATTAGTTATAGAATAAAAAACATTGTTCGTGATTTAAAACTAGATGTTGCAAATAAGTAAAACTCTTGACTCGACGCGTTTAATAAGTGATGTAAATATATATAGTTAAGAAGCATTGTAAATAAGCGTTAAAATTAGTTCTTGTAAAAACGTATGTTAAAAAATAAGTTAAAGACATATAAGTTAATGAATAAAACATTGTTCTTGATTTCACTTTAAAAAAATTGTTTTTATTAAACATTCCATCTACATATCTTTTCTATCAATCCAACTGTTATGTGAATTTACAAAAATTTTACTTCCTTTTTCTTAATTACTTTTTCTACAAGATAAATATCTGGATACTTGGCTTTGAGTAGTTCTTGTTCGTAGAAGCCGCCTGAGACGGGCTGATCTTGATAGTCCTTCAGATGGTAAGTCGTGGATTTGTAGCTGCTACACGTACAATTGTAAATATCTCTGTAGACCAATTGGGAGTATATCCTTTGTCAAATACTGCTTTAGCCTTGCTCACTCGAACTTTATCACCAATTTTAAACTTTGGCTTAATCCTCTTAGTTATTTTACGAGCAAATCTCTGGAGTATATCTACTTCGTTGCTGGATGTTACATCTTTTGGTTTCACACCGATAGTACGATGTTTACGATTATTGTATGCGGTAAGTAAATCGGGTAAAATATCTAGCCACTTGTAGTTGCCTCTCAAACTGAATTTTTTCCACATAGCACTTTTTAACATGCGATTAAAACGTTCACATATCGATGCTTTTAGATTACGAAAGGTTGAGTACAACTTTATTTTGTGTGTACTCATAAGTTTTTGAAAATCTGCGTTATAAAATTCTTTGCCTCTGTCGGTATGGAGATTTTTCGGTACTCTACCTTTAATAAGCACCGATTTCATAGCTTCTGATACATTTGCCCGTTTTTCTCTTTACAGGAACAGCCCATACGTATTTGGAGAAAATGTCGATTATAGTAAGCAGGTGTCTATAGCCCTTATTATCTCGAGCGTAAGGAATCATTTCGACGAGATCTGCTTGCCAAGTCTCGTCCAAACCACGCACGTCAAAGCTTCGACGTGTATAGCTACGCCTTGCAGGTTTGTGCAGTTCTTCAACAAGTCTTTCATGTTCCATGTTTGTGGAATTACGGATTGAATATTTGTGCCATAGCCTCTTTTATAGCCAAATTGTCAGCTTTTATTTGAGATAACTTTGAATCAACTTCAGCTTTGTGAGTGTCAACTATCTTATGTATGGACGAGATACACTCTATAATCGAAGAACTTCGCGAAGCAGGCTATATATATTAAGTGCACATGAATAAACGAATCATTCTCAAAATGAGCGTCAACGTGTTTGGACGTAATCTTGGAAAAACCGAAGGCAGTCGAGGGCCACCTGGCGTTGGCTTTAAAGTCACGTCTGACGGTCACTACGACATGGAAAATAAAAAATTATGCAATATTGCCGAACCTCAACAGCCGAGCGATGCTGTAAACTTAGAGTCTCTACGAAATATTATTCAAATAGAAATTCGAGGAATTATTGATATAACTACAAGACTTAGAACTCAGCTAGATGATTTGAATATAATAGTTGATAATCATACAAATGAACTTGATGCCCAGAAATCTCAAATAAAAGCTGACATTTTGACTATAAAAGAGAGTTTGGCACAGGTATTCAATCAGTAATTCCACAAACATGGAACACGAAAGACTAGTTGAAGAACTACACAAACCTGCAAGACGTAACTATACACGTCGAAGCTTTGACGTGCGTGGTTTGGACGAAACTTGGCAAGCAGATCTCGTCGAAATGATTCCATATGCTCGCGATAATAAGGGCTATAGATACTTGCTCACTATAATCGACATTTTCTCCAAATATGCATGGGCTGTTCCTGTAAAGAGAAAAACAGGCAAAGATATCTCAGAAGCTATGAAATCTGTGCTGGTTAAAGGCAGAGTACCCAAAAATCTCCATACCGACAGAGGCAAAGAATTCTATAACACAGATTTTCAAAAGCTTATGAGTACACACAAAATAAAGTTGTACTCAACCTTTAGTAATCTAAAAGCATCGATATGTGAACGTTTCAATCGCACGCTAAAAAGTGCAATGTGGAAAAAATTCAGTTTGAGCGGCAACTACAAGTGGCTAGATATTTTACCTGATTTACTTACCATATACAATAATCGTAAACATCGTACTATCGGTGTAAAACCTAAAGATGTAACATCCAGTAACGAAGCAGATATTCTGCGGAAATTTACTCGTAAAATAACTAAGAAGATTAAGCCAAAATTTAAAATTGGTGACAAAGTTCGAGTGAGCAAGGCTAAAGCAGTATTTGATAAAGGATATACTCCAAATTGGTCTACAGAGATATTTACAATTGTACGTATAGCAGCTACAAATCCCACGACTTACCATCTGAAGGACTATCAAGATCAGCCCGTCTCAGGCGGCTTCTACGAACAAGAACTACTCAAAGCCAAGTATCCAGATATTTATCTTGTAGAAAAAGTAATTAAGAAAAAAGGAAGTAAAATTTTTGTAAAATGGCTTGGCTTTGATAATTCACATAATAGTTGGATTGATAAAAAAGATATGTAATCATGCAAATGGAATGTTTAATAAAAACAAAATTTTTAAATCAAGAACAATGTTTTATTCTTTAACTTATATGTCTTTAACTTATTTGTTTTTACAAGAACTAATTTTTAACGATTATTCACAATGCTTAACTATATATATTTACATCATTTATTAAACGCATCGAGACTAGTTTTGCAACATTTGATTTTTACAGTTAAATCATGAACAATGTTTTTTTATTCTATAACTCATTTTTAACTTATTTACAAGAACTAAATTTTAACTAAATATTAACTAAATAATCACAACACTTATTTTCCACTAAATTCAATATTAGTCGCGTTAAGACAAGTCAAAAAGAGTTCGTACTTGTTTGCAGCATCTGCTAACTCATTAAAGAGCTTCTCGTCGTTTATTAAGGTGACTGATACTCTCTTGGGCAAAAACACCTCAAAATCGCTGTCCAGCTCGGCTACGACCTTCATTTCATATTTTGTCGTCACGATTTTTAGTTTTGTAACCATCAATTTGACATCTCGTGGTAGATCAGAGAGTTTTTTCGTAGGGAGAAATCCTCCACGAGCGATGGCGTTCAACTTTGAAATAGCCATCTGTAACATGTACAATTCAATTGATTAATTTTTTTTGTTTATTAAAATGATGAAAATTCACAATGTATGATACTAACGTTAGATTTCTCTTGCTCTTTTGATGGCTGATTCGTCAAGTGTTGTCTCACAAGATCTCTTGAGATGTCGAGCGGTGAGGAGCGAGATTTGTTGATGCTCGAAAGTCTGCTGAGCTGCGAGAAGTGAGGCGTTTTGTTGCTCGGGAGTCTGTTGCTGACTAGGAGGCTCGACTGTGCGAATGAGCTCCTGCTCTCGCACCGTCTCCTTATATAGCGGACTTGTCGCTACCTCCTCTGCAGCGTTCGGCGGCTCGATCCCCTCCTCTCGATGAGCTTCCTCATTGGACGCAACCTCTGCGGTGTTCGGCGGCTCGATCCTCCCCCCTCGAAGTGCTTCCTCATTGGTCGCTGCTTCCCCGATTATTTTGTAGTGGCCCCAGGGCAGTGTATCTGTTGTGCCGGGCTGCAAACAGCGTTTGTCGTCGTGAGCACTCAAAGCAATCTTTTTTTCTTTCTCGGTGTTGAGATGGTGATGCCGAGATCGAATGTTTCGCTGCTCACGAGTGATGATGACATTCTCACGAAGACATTTTATGTAGTCGTCAGGGGTGATCGTGGCTTTAACCACAGAAGTCTTGACACCTTTTGCCTTCTTTATAGGTTTTTGGTTCTGTACCTTGACGCTGTACATCTTGCTTCGCAGCCCGACAAATTCCAACATGATCTCGCCGTTACATTCATCTTTCATCAAGCCAACTTTCTTTTTATTGACTCGTGGCATGTTGAACGGGTTGATCTCCGGATAGTCTGACGTGTCGAATTCTTGAATGTCCTGTCGCATCACGTTGTACATGTCGACACCTGTCACCTCGTATATCAGACTATCCGTGTCGGTGTATAATAGCTTGCCTTGGTCACCTACACGATCTCGCATGTAGTCATAGTGAAACCTGTAGACTAATGTCTTGGACAAATCCAAAACTGCTAATCCGATGTAAATTGGTTTCCTCATAGAGATCTCCGTTCGTAGTAGCTGCACAGCAACGAGGTTTTCATCAAAAATATCAGAGCTATGGAAATTTGGTTTTGAAATAAGTGCTTCAGCTCCATAGCGGCCTTTCCACTTAGTGACTAGCTTCACATCAACGCGTTTCCTCTCGTTTTCCATTGTCTTGCCATAAACAGCGTTGTTAAACAGTTTGAAGAGCATTTTTTCAAACTCGTTTTTGGCTTCCTTTCGTTTTGCGCTGTTTAAGTCAATATATTGCTTTAGCCAAGGACTCTGCTTGAATTGAATGGCACGATGTACTTTTACGAGAACTAAGCCATGTTTCAAAGCTTGCTTGAGTGCTCTATAGTGAAGCACATATCGATGTTTATCGTGAAGCGTTGTCATCAATTTATGTTGTTTAGATCCTGGAGGCGCCATGTGCTCGGCACAGAATGGTAAATCTTTATGTGCATCATGGAGTGTTTCGGGGTACTTCAGATCCACTTCAACAAAGTATCCAAAGTGGCAGTCGTCGGGGATATCGAAAAAGTTTGGCTCATTCACATTCTTCACCCATTCAAAGCCTCCATATGGTAAGAACTCAGTCATTGCCCAACCGTATAAATTGTTGACGTCGAAATACATTAAATATTTCTCAGCCTCGTCAACATTATAGCCTTCATTCATATACGGGTTGTTCGCTTTAGCATAGCGATTACAGCACTGACTGATTCCTCCCCGTATGTATGTCCCCGTACATCGGTGAGAAGTTCCAGTTTAACCTGTAAGAAAGTTTATTTAAGAATAATAAAGTGATATTTTTTTTTTAAATAATTAAATTTATACCTGAGAATTTTTTAGCATAGCATCCCATGTGAGGCCGGGCGTTGTGTAGTAATGAGCAGGATCCAACTCATAAGCTTCCAGACAGTTATTTCTAAAGTTTTCAAAAACTTCAGCCAAAAGTATAACGTCTGTCTTGAGGTATAAGTCAGAGTACTGCCCAAGATCATGGATGTTAAAATTCTGCCAAACGTTTTGGGCATGCTCATAATCCGCATCGCTGATGTGAGTATTGTATAAACTGTTAAAGAAATCATCCTTCGACGGAAGATTCGGTTCCTTTAACTTTTCAAACGATGTGACATAGTCATAAGGAAACACTCCTTTCCTTTTTATAAGTGCAATCTGTTCATCAGTGAATCCTTCTTGCTTGAACATGCACTCTAAAGTATCGAGCTTCTCCAAATACGATGACAACTTGTCCAGAGATGAGGCCATAAATTTGAAGGAGTCGATAAATCTCAAATTTATATCTGTACCTTCCACAAACTTCGTAAAAGATATATATTTCTCTTTTGTTTGTGGAAGAAGTGAAACACGTCCCGGGAAGCATGTCGCTATTTCTCTAATAAAGAGATGTGAATCATATCCACTCAAATTATGAAATACTATCGGGATGGTTCTCGAATCTTGAAAGCTGAGATTGCATTTGTTATGTGCAGGTCCCCGATATCTGTAAGAATTTTAGAAATAATAGGAAATTAATAATAATAAAAGAAAATCAATAATACTCACTTTCCCGTAAAGTGACAGTGGTCACGAACTCTCTTGTCTGTGTCGGTGAATGGCATCTCACAAATGTGACATACACGAGCGCCGTCGAACTTTATTATTTCGAAAGGTGTCAAGTCATTCATTGGCTTCGGATTTTTATACGCATTGTTCAATTTGATAGCCAGAGAGTGAAGTTTCTGCACAAACCATTTGGCTGGAGATACAGCTTCGTCTCTCTCTTGTCGATAGCTTTTATATTCAGAAAGAGTGCTGTCATAGCTACATTTGACGAAGAAACCCACGCTGAATGGTTTATGATGCTGATAAGCTCGTTCATTATCAACCACTGGCTCCAATATGCATTCAAAATCCGCATATATTACGAATGGAACTCGATTTTTGCAACCAAAATTTTTAAACTGTAAAATATTATCTTTGTTTGATGGGAGCGTAATTTTACACTTGTTAATTTTTTTCACAGTCAGTTATATGCTTCGACAGCTTCTCTTCAGTCCAGAAAAATGCAAACATCTGTCGCAGATATAACTTTTGTGTGTATGAGCAGATATTTGCTTTCGTACAAGTCTTGATAAGTTTTTTATCCATATATAGTGATTTTTAAATACTATGTCAAAACTATCGAGAGAATCTTCCTCCTCCTCCTCCTCATCAACGTAGTGACTTTCAACAAGAAGTAAATTAACATGCTTTTCCTTCTTGGATGATGTCAAGTGTCGCGGCAAAACGTCGAAAATTTTTCCTTTTTTCTTTAGGTAATAAACATTTACCGAAACATCATTTTGTTTTTCAAATTTGTCAATTTTTCGAGGATCTACGGGAAATTCAACCCCCTCAAAGTTGAGTTCCTTTTCGTATGGAATGTATGAACATACTCGATTTATATTTATTTGAGCGGGGTGTAATGCTGACAGAATAGCCCACTTAAAACATTGATCATCATCATTTTTCACGTTGACACATGCCTTTTTGTTCTTAATGAAAGGAGGCAAATCTATGTAAGAACTTGCCCTCATTGGATTGTACTTATATATATTTATAACTAAATTTAAAATAGATTTGAGGGACCAGCCTGATTCTCGCTCCTGGAATTCTTCCATTTCCGTGTCGATGGGCTGCTGCACATTCATGATAAACCACTCATTTAAGTCTGTCGTCGAATAGATGGGGAAAGTCTTTGTATTAAAATATTTAATATCAACAGTTTCCTCGTCATCCTTCACTATTGTGTACTCAGCAGCCAAGACCGTATTAACTTTGAGAGCAGGATGTTCCTCGAGAGCTCCAGTCACTTTCGCAATGAATTGCTTTTTAGCATCTTTCATGAAAGCTAATAGATCGAGATGTCTTCGATTAGTAATAACTCCTGTCTTTATTCGATTTTCAAAGGCTGACTGAACGTCGTCCCAAACGACTGTTGGATTATTTTCTGCAGGATTATTCTCGTTCAGACCCGCACCTACGCGACGTTCACTCAGCAGATGCAGAACGCTATTAATAAGTGCGACTCCAGCTTGAAGTTTCTGCTTATCGGGCACAGACAAGTTTTGTGAGGAATTTTGTACTTTGAGTAGAGCGGCATGTCCTATCTCCACATATCTATTAATATCATCATCATCATCAACAGCGCGGCCACTGAGTATAGCCTGGTACGCTCTCCATAACGTAAGAGCTGTATCCTTAGAATCTTGAGCGATGTTAGATTGATTATCGGCCACTGCAGGAGTTGGCATACTCGGACCGGCAACTGCAGGATTCGGCGTACTCGGACCGGCAGGATTATTTACATTAGCACCTATGCGAAGTTCACTCATCAAATTCATCACGTTTTTAATAAGTGTGATGGCAACTTCGAGTTTTAGTTTTTCGTCCTCGGACAAGTTTGGCTCTAAATTTTGGGCTCTGCGTATAGCAATATCTCCCATCCATATCCATCTGTCGATGTCATCATCATTAACATCATTCCTAATGTTCATATACGCTTTCCATAGGTTAAGACCTATATTCATAAATTCTTGCGCCATCTTGATACAACTGCTCTCGAGCACGCCAAGCAGAGGACTGACTTTTCGTCGTCACCGCAGCGCCTTTTATCTCTAAACGGTGAAGAGAGGTCGATTGTGATTGGTTATGAAGGGTCGGTGGGGGAGAAAACAACGTGATTGGTCGAAAAACGGCGGCGAGGAAAACCGCTAACGAGGGGCTATAAAAGTAACCATGCGAGGTAAAAAATCTCATTCGCTTCTCCGCTCTCGTTCGAGAGCAGTCGCAGCAGCAGCAGCACGATGAAGTACATTGTCGACGTGCAAGGATTTAAAATTACCTTGAACGAATTCGTTTTCAAGGAGGTAGCTGTCGTCCCTCTCGAGGAAGACCCTACGCCGTCCGTCTTCCTCTTCAAACCACCTCATGCTTGGGAAAAGCTGTTGGACAAAAATAAGTCCGAAAATAGATGGCTTGAAGAGAATTTCCACGGAATTATGTGGAGAGCAGGCAACATCCCGTACGAAGAGCTTAGCAACACTCTACGTGGCGTACTCGATGGGGCAGAGATATACGTAAAAGGATTGGAGAAAACGAAATGGATGCAGAGATTTTTTCTGACCGGTAAGTTATTAAAATGATGTTTTTCAAATAATTTTTTTTTTATAAAAGAGAAAATCTCAAGTGTCATTTTTCTTTTCAGATTAATTTTTAACATCGAGGATATGGGATGCCCATCTTTAAGAAAGCTCCCAGTGGAACCTCTTTCATGCAACAATCATTTTGGTTGCGACACTCCCGTATGTGCCCTTCGAAATGCAATGGCCATGAAAAAGTGGATGCTCGAGCAATATAATAAAAGAATAACCGAATCGTTGCATTTAATGTATAATTAATATTGTCATTATATAATGCAAAATGAATATTGTATTAGTTAAGTGAATAAATTTTTTTCAATATATATCTTTTCATCCTACAGAATTTATTATAAACTTCTTTAAAATCGAATACTACATTGTATAAAATAAAAAAATAAAAAGAGTTTCATTCAGTTTGAAACTTTAAATAATTTCATTTAATATAACAGAAAGTTATGTTTGTAATTTTAAAAGGTTTAATAATGAAAGAAACAAAAATTTTAATGAAGTTGCATTCCTACAATGTCATATAGACGTTGTGCGCACTAAAGCTGTTACTTATAAGGGAGCTGCTTTCAGAAGAGTACTACTGCGCCACCTGCTGGTTAGTGCAATGCCTATATAACCGCGGACACGCAACGCATTTCATCATTCGTCTCTCTCTGTAAGATGGGGAAGAAAGTGCGCAGCGAGGCACAACGCATCAAGCGCAATCGTCGCCGCCACAAACGTCCACCAGATCTGGAGGTGTGTGCCCTCGAGAAGCAGCAACACAACGAGCAGGAGCTGGTGGTCCAAGAGCAGGAGCCCCATGCACTAGAGGAGCTGCATGAGGCTAGTGCCCCTGATGAAGCACCAGAGCCACTAATAACAGAGACAGTACGCGAGCGCCCTGCTAATCGTCGTTTCTCGCGAGAGAAGCGCGACAGGGTAAAGCGACGTCTCTGTTTTGAGAAGAAGAAGAAGAAGAAGAAGAAAAAGAAGAAAAAGTAGAAGAAGAAGGAGAAGGAGGAGAAGGAGAAAGAGAAAAAGGAGAAAAAAGAAAAGAAGGACAAGTAAAATCTCGCGGAGAGATAAACAGCCCTTTTCAGGGCTACTAACTTTTTAAACGTAGCTCAAATTATTTCAAAAATTGTAATAAAAAAAAAATAATAAAAGTAAAAAAAATATAATAAAATAATTCTTTCCCCTTTTATGAAGAGATTATAAATCATTCTGAAAAAAAAAATTTTTTCTGTGGGAGGTCATGTACAAAATATAATAAAATAATTCTTTCCCCTTTTATAAAGAGGTTATAAATCATCCTGAAAAACATAAAATTTCTGTGGGAGGTCATCAAATTTTTTACTTTTTTATCCTGAAAAAGAAATAAAATTTGTTACTTTTTTATCCTGAAAAAGAAATAAAATAATATAAAGAAAGAAAAAAACTAGCAGACAATAATTTAGATTGTTCCTTCGATTATAACAAAAATTTTGAATAGTTCATTCTTACATTGACATGATTAAGCGCAGTGTTCGTCTAACCTCTCCCCCTCGACTTGCTTTCCTCCGTAAGAATTTTGTTACTATCATACATTATCTCTCATATACACTTTCGTCCTCAGCGCTTGCTGGTGAATATGAGAGATAGGAAATAATAGTAACAAAAAACTCACGCGTACTGCTGCATACAGGGAAGAGAGAGATGAAACTCACACGCAAAACACAACGCGACTAAAAAAACGCAACGAAAAGACAGCGACAAAAAGAACTCGGATAAAAACGTAAAGGCATGCGCGTTCACCTAACCTCTCTCTCTCCCTCCCGACTTACTTTCCTCCGTAAGAATTTTGTTACTATCATACATTATCTCTCATATACACTTCCGGCCTCAGGGCCAGCTGGGTGAATATGAGAGATAGGAAATAATAGTAACAAAAAACTCACGCGTACTGCTGCATACAGGGAAGAGAGAGAGATGAAACTCACACGCAAAAAAGAACGCGACTAAAAGAACGCGACGAAAAGAACGCGACGAAAAGAACGCAACGAAAAGAACGCGACGAAAAGAACTCGGATAAAAACGTAAAGGCATGCGCGTTCACCTAACCTCTCTCTCTCTCCCTCCCGACTTACTTTCCTCCGTAAGAATTTTGTTACTATCATACATTATCTCTCATATACACTTCCGGCCTCAGGGCCAGCTGGGTGAATATGAGAGATAGGAAATAATAGTAACAAAAAACTCACGCGTACTGCTGCATACAGGGAAGAGAGAGAGAGATGAAACTCACACGCAAAAAAGAACGCGACTAAAAGAACGCGACGAAAAGAACGCAACGAAAAGAACGCGACGAAAAGAACTCGGATAAAAACGTAAAGGCATGCGCGTTCACCTAACCTCTCTCTCTCTCCCTCCCGACTTACTTTCCTCCGTAAGAATTTTGTTACTATCATACATTATCTCTCATATACACTTCCGGCCTCAGGGCCAGCTGGGTGAATATGAGAGATAGGAAATAATAGTAACAAAAAAAACTCACGCGTACTGCTGCATACAGGGAAGAGAGAGATGAAACTCACACGCAAAAAGAACGCAACGAAAAGAACGTGATGAAAAGAATGCTGCTGGGGGCCGGCTCTAAAACGACCGCGCGTGACCGTGCACGTGCAGGCGAGGCCTTGCGTGTCCCGCTGTCGCTGCTGGGGGGCCGACTCGTGGACGTCCGCGTGTAACCCGTCGCCGTCTCTGCTGTGCTGCTCGCGGACGGTCGCGTGTAACGTACACGCAGGCGAGGCATTGCGCGCCCCGCTGTCGCTGTCTCTGCTGTGCTGGCTCTGCTGCTAGGGATGGCTCTCGGACGACCGCGTGTAACCGTGTACACGTACGCGAGGCATTGCGCGCCCCGCTGACGTCATCTCTGCTGTGTTGGCTCCTGGACGACCGCGTGTAACCGTGTACACGTACGCGAGGCATTGTGCGCCCCGCTGACGTCATCTCTGCTGTGTTGGCTCTGCTGCTAGGGCTGGCTTTCGGACGACCGCGTGTAACCGTGTACACGCGGTGTAGCAGCTGTCTCTGCTGTGCTGGCTCGTGGACGGCCGCGTGTAACCTTGTACACGCGGGCGAGGCATTGCGCGCCCGCTGTCGCTGTCTCTGCTGTGCTGGCTCGCGGACGACCGCGTGTAACCTTGTACACGCGGGCGAGGCATTGCGCGCCCCGCTGTCGCTCCTGCCGTTGTCGTGTGTGCGCGAGAGGGACCTCGCACGCGAAATAACGGAGATGTGCGCGAGAGAGGCCTCGCTCGCGAGATGATTGCGGCGCGCGTGCGAGGCATTGCGCGCCCCCTCTGACGTCATCTCTGCTGTGTTGGCTCCTGGACGACCGCGTGTAACCGTGTTCACGCGGGCGAAGCATTGCGCGCCCCGCTGACGTCATCTCTGCTGTGCTGGCTCGTGGAGAGATGCGCGCGAAATGACTGTGGCGCACGGGCAGGGCATTGCGCGCCCGCTGTCGCCGCCTCTGCTGTGATGATTCGCGGGCGGCCGCGTGTAACCATGTACACGCGGGCGAGGCATTGCGCGCCCCGCTGACGCTGTCTCTGCTGCTTCTGCTGGGCCTGGCTCTCGGACGACCGCGTGTAACCGTGTACACGTAGGCGAGGCATTGCGCACCCCGTTGACGCTGTCTCTGCTGCTTCTGCTGGGCCTGGCTCTCGGACGACCGCGTGTAACCGTGTACACGTGGGCGAGGCATTGCGCGCCCCGATGTCGCTGACTTGCTGTGCTGGCTCTTGAACGACCGTACGTAACCGTGTACATGCGGGAGTGGCATTGCGCGCCACGTTGTTCCTTCCGCCGTTGACGTGGCGCGCGAGAGGAGACTCGTGCGCAGACTGACGGAGGTGCGCGCGAGAGGGGGCTCGCGCGCGGACTGAACGCGGTGCTCGCGCGTTCGGTATTTTATTGCGGCCGCTGTCATCGGACCGCGACCAATCAGAGCGGGCGAGCGGTTGTGGCGGCTCGCCTCGGGGGTATAAAAGAACGAGACTTCCACACATCCATCACATTCGAAAGTTAGCTTCGAAATGGATTTTATCCAGAATTCTCCGGACAAGAGTGAACTTTTACTCATGATTCAGCGTCAACTGGCAGGTATGGAAGAGGACTATGGCGAGTGGGAGCCATCATTTTCACCAGTGCAGCGCCCTTCACCAACATCGCCTGTACTTGCGCAGGAGGAGGAGAGACGGCGGCTACTGGCGCTCTCGCCGATCGTTTCGCCGCTGCGTGGCTTCCCGGTGCCTTCCGCCTTCTCGTCGCCATCACCATCACCGCCGTCGCCACTGACTTACGATCAGTGGTTGATGACGTATGAGGACGAATCCATCAGCTCGATGGATGTCGAAGCGTCGCTCTCTCCTCAGCTGCCGCCGTCTCCACCATCGCCGCCGGCTCCACCATCGCCGCCGACTCCACCACCATCACCGTCTCCACCATCGCCGCCGTCATACCACGATGTGCGTCCTCCACCGATCGCCTCACCTGATAATATTCTACTCTATGATCCATATGAGCGGATATATTATGAGGTTCCGAGGCATGATGCCCGTCAGGGTGAGGTCGATGTACTGGACGTCGTCCCAGTAGAGTTGGAGATTTTGGACGACGACGAAGAAGACGACGACGAAGAAGACGACGACGATGATATTATTATCATAGACGTGCTTCCACCAAGGCGACGGCAACAGCACATAGATGATGTGAGACGTCGTCTCTTCGATTAAATGATTAATCAACCGGCCCTTTTCAGGGCCAAAATAACAATCGGCCCTTTTCAGGGCCATCAAATATTTAAACGTGGGCATAATATTTATTATATCTTTTATATATTTGTTTTCAGGAAATTATTTCGAAGTCTAACTATATGTTATACAATCTTTTTAACACTAATGAAAACAGTTGTTGTCAATAAATTGAATGTATAACATATAGTCAGACTTGGAAATAATTTTTTGACAGCTAGCTTAAAACGGAACCGCCCGCTGCTGACCGCGAGCTGCAAAGCCGCCCACCGCTGGCCATCCGCCGCTGGCCGCTTAAACTTGTGTCGGTTCTGGCATCAAGCCTTTTCTGGCATCAAGTCGTTTCTAACATCGAGCCCTTTCTGACATCGAGCCGATTCTGACATCAAGCCAAAATGGCTGATTCCAGAAACGGCTTGATTCCAGAACCGCCTGATTCCAGAACCGCCTTGATTCCAGAACCGCCTGATTCCAGAACCGCCACAGCTTATCTACTCGGTATATTTGCAATTTTACTTTGTATGCAATTTGCACATTTCATATCTATTTTTTCCAATTTATCTGGTAAACCTTCAACTAATTTATTATTTACTATTTTATTCAAATAATTAAAATTTACATGGCTAAGTGCTCTATGCCATTTTTCTTTATCTGATAATCTTACTGAATTTACATATTTATCTTTATTTTTATTCGTTAGTGCATAACTTTTCAAAGAATACAAATTATCAATTTTATTTGCAATAGCTACTAATTCTCCGGATTTATTGTAAATTTTAGCATTACTGTCTCGTGCCGTTATTGTAGCATTTTTAGTTATTCTGGAAAAGCTTAACAAATTTTGCTTAATTCCTTCTACATAATATACATTACTCAAATCAATTTGTTTTTCATTATAATAATTTCTAACTTTAATTTTTATATTACCGATTTTCGTCGCTTTTAACATTTTACCGTCTGGTAATTTTACATTTACCGGATCTTTTAAAAACATATACTTCTCAAAATATTTATCGCTTTTAATAATATGGTCTATGGAATCACTGTCCAATAACCAATTTATTTCGTTACCTTCGTATTCTGTATTTACGCTATAACCTGTTATGTACTTTACTTCTGGGTCGCATACTTGTGTTGACCACGTCTCAGATGATGAACCCTGCTGCTCGTCCGTTGTCCTGTTTTCATTTTAACTGCGTCCGTGTCCTCTGCCTCGATTGTAGCCTCGTTGGTTTCCACGTTGTCCTCTCGATGATTGGTCACTTCTGCCTCTGCCGCCTTGTTGGCCTTTCCAACAATCCTTTTGATAATGTCCGACATTGCCGCAAGTAAAGCACTGTCGGTTTGTCTTTGTTGAGAACGTGCTTGCATTACTTTTCTTTTCTGAATTATTTTTAACTAAATTCTTTTCTTTGATTTTTGATTTTACGCAATCTACTGTCCTTTCTCTTTCTGGAATGACGTCGATAAAGTCACCGATATTACTGTAATTTGCTGGTAATGCTTTGATTAAGTATCGCATTTTCTTAGTTTCATCTATCTTTCCTCCGGCTGCTTTAAATTCGTTCACCGCTTTCTCAAATTCTACGAAGAATTCTTCAACATTTTCATAATTCTTTAATTTAATATCTTCAATTTTTCGTCGGCGTATTATTTGTAATGACTTGGATTTCGTCACATATAATTTATTCAAATTCGTAATCATTTCATAGGCTGATTTGCACTCACAAACATATTCTAATTGCTTATCTGAAATAGTGCTAATTAATATATTTCTCGCCTTTAAATCCTTTTTCTTCCATTCATCTGCTTTATCTGTCTCAGCCCGTTCTCTTTCGGCTTGCTCTTTGCACTCTTTATATTCTAATAGAGTCATTAAGTGAAATTTCCAACTTGTATAATTTGCACCATCAAAAATGGGAATTACTATATCTTCGATTTTTGCTTGCTTAGCCATCTCGATTTCTTTTAATTTAATATCTTCATACACTTTTATTACTTTATTTAGCGTAATTACTTTCTGCACTATTTTCACAAAACGTTTTTCAGCAATCTTTTCCTCAATTATTTCTTCGCGTTCATCTTCAAAGTTATCTCGCATTCCTTCTTCTTTGGTTTTTACTTTTCCTTTAGTGTCCATTTACCACATGTATAACCTCAAATTCTGCCACGTGCTCTATTCTTGCACCGTGCAGCGTGCTTCACACAAGAAATCTAATCTGCTCGCATCGGCCTGAATTATTCATAAATTTTTCAAAATTCTTTCTTCTATCACTTATAGACATATTCCACTATGTATTCACACTTGTATTTTTCTTACTTTTGCACTTTTCCTTCAATATTTTTCACAGTTAATTTTTCGCGAGCCATGTGCCTTTTTATTTCTACGGCAAGGCTGCCCCAATACTCGCCGAGGCTTGTATTGAGTCAGAGTCTTTTTTCTTTTTTACTTACCAATCAGGCACTCTGCTACCATGTTGAGGTTTGTGGATAATTAATAGTGTTGAGGTTTGTGGTAAAGTAAGAAACCATTATTTAATAGAGAGAGATAAATATAGTTTATTGAGGTGGCAAAAACGCCAGTCGGCACGTCCGACTTACATCGCAGTTGAATAGCGAGAGAGTAAGAAACATTCTAAGTGCGCTACACTGCTCTCGCGTCTCACGCAACTCTCATACAGACATACTGGAGTGGGGAGACACTCATGTGTGTGTTTCGTCCGCCGTCGCTTGGCAGACGCGCATACCATTGTACCTATCCTCGCGTACAGCGCGCTGCATGTTGAAACATTCACATATTCCAACAATTATTGCTAGATTATGAGAGAAAACTTTTTTTCAGTTTTATTAATTTATACAATGTGATGATTTGTCAATGTAACATGTATAAATATTACAGAAATTGGTGAATTTGCAAATTTTATTCAATATACGTTTGACAATAATGATAATCTGTGAAAAAATGTTTAAAACATAATAGCTTTTTACACCATGCACATCATATGACTGCCATTTCTCCACATATGTCGTAAATTGGTTCCTCTTGAGTATGGAAATAGAAATCTACTGGATTGTGATGTCTTGGAGGTTTTTTCGTTAGGTATCCACTTTTATACCAGGCATATTTAAAAACATTTTGAAATCTTGGTGAAGAAAATTGATTATGGGTTAGAGATTGTAGTTTGATTATATTATTTCTCTCGTTTAATTTAGCATCATAATTCATAAGAAGTATTATGTCTGATAATTTTCTTATAAAGTTTTTCCATAATCGAAAATCATATACATCAAGAGGCTGTATCTGACCAGTTGTGCCTTTTGGTATCGTTTTCAATATAAAATCTTTCGGTAAAGCTTCTTTTACAGCGTTTTCACATTGTCCACTCCATGAATCTAATAGCAGTATAGGTGAATTCCCACTGTGAATCAAAAATTCATTTTGAATCCAAATTTGAAATAGTTTCTTGAATAATTTACCGGATGCTGATGCTTCTACGTATATATTTTCTGGTTTGAATAAAGTTTTCATTACTTTAGGTCCAAATTGCCCATGAGCCTCTTTCAAAACTATAACTAACGGGGACATAAGCTGTCCCTCTACTGATATTGTTGGTTGAATAGTGTAACTATGTGTTGTAGAAGGTACCGACTGAACGATGTTTTCTACATTTTTAATCCCCTCATAACAAAGAGTGCGACCACTATGTATCTCTAAATTCAACCCACTTTGATCAGAATTGTAAACGTTTTGAGCACCATGTAATTTAATGAGATTTTTTACATGGTTAACAAAATTTTCTTTGTGTTGTTCTACTCCTATTGCCTTCTGTGTAGATGACATAGTAATAAATTTTGTTATTTTACGTGAAACAATGTGATGTTTTTTTATGTGAAGCTTTAAACCACGGAATATTTACCCTGTCGTAAATTTTAAATGTTAATAACAGTTAATAACTGTTAAAAATTATTTATAACTATTTAGAACTGTTTAAAACTGTTTCTAAGTGTTACAAAATGTGTGATTTTGGACACATTTTTTCTAATTATAATACTTTGTAACAGTTTCAAACAGTTTTTAATAGTTTTAAACACTTTCAAACAGTTTCAAATAATTTTAAATTTGATAAATTTCAGGAAAAATTAATAATTAATAAATTATTATTAATAATAATTAATAATTATTTAATAGCCTCATTATTATAATCATTAGAATCAAGGATAATACTTTGTAACAGTTTCAAACAGTTTTTAATAGTTTTAAACACTTTCAAACAGTTTCAAATAATTTTAAATTTGATACATTTCAGGAAAAATTAATAATTAATAAATTATTATTAATAATAATTAATAATTATTTAATAGCCTCATTATTATAATCATTAGAATCAAGGAGCGCGGGAGCACTCCGAAGGCAAGTAACAGTCAAACAATGCAGAAGAAGCCTAAGGAGTGTTTAATTATACTAATAATTAATTATTACTATGTTAATAATAATAATTAATAAATATTTAAAAGTTATTAAATAATTTCATAACTCTTACCAACTATTAAAAACTGTTGAAAAATGTTACGAACAGTTACAAACGATTAATAACGTCCAAAATCCTACATTTTGTAACATTTTTAAACAGTTTATAACTCTTTCTAACAGTTTTTAACCTTTTTGAACAAAAATATTTCCGCTAGGGTAGTTCTGCTTTCTTTACGAGAGCCTATCTTTTTATATCAATTTCATGCAGAGTCACTTTTGATTCTATCACTTCTTTAACTTTTTGAAGTACGTAAGTTGTTATTCCGTATAGAATAGTTTTTCTGTACCCCTGCTTCAATTTGTAATTTCCACCGTCGCAATTGACGATCGGAAGTAACTTTTCTATACTTCGATTGTACACTTGTCAAGGATAATGGCTTTCTTTTTCCACTTTGCCAATACTGCACTGCCTGTTTCTTATATTCAAAGTCTACATCTTTTTCATTCGGTAAACAAGCAGAAACCTCTGCACAATCTTTATTTAATTCATCCTCTTCTTCAATATCTTGTGGAAGGGTATCACTGTAGTCATCCTCAAAAAGTAAAGTATATTCTTCTTCTGTATGTAAATTGTAATTTACACTCTCTTTTATTATATTTTCTATTACATGATATAAAGTTATCTCTTGTTCGTTAGCTTGTAATTCTTCAATTTTAACATTGTTAGGATTAAAGATTATAGATAATAAAGATATTACAACCAGTGGATTAATAGCCATTTTTTAATTTTATTTGAGGCAATGACGTTCAAGCAACAGCCGTAGATTATTTATTCTATAATTATTATTTTACTTAAAATAACTTTATTTTATTTTCATGAACGTCAATTGAACTTACTTTTATTTCAGATATTTCATAATTTTAACCCCTTTATTAAAATTGATGGCTATGTTATTTCACGTTTTATTCGTAATCTGATTGGTCGGAAGCGTTGCCATGCTGTAGCTATGTGCATGGCAACGTAATGTTGTTTGTTTATATTTTCCTTATAAGGTTATCTTCCCATTTTTGAATATTGTATTCAAAGCATAGTTCATCTCCATGCGCGCAGCGCGCGTTAGATCTAGTCTTCGTTTTAAAATAAAGTTATGATTCACTGAAATAAAAATATTATAATTACTACAATATTTTGTGACACACACAAATAATTGAATTTATTTTATTTGTTTATTATATGGTAGAGAGAATCGTGCCAGTTTAATATAATAAATACATAAAATAATGAAACTGAATATATGTATTTACACTCAAGCGCGCGCACGCACTCACACGCTTACACGCACGCTCATTCGATTTCATTAATATTATTTATTAATTGTATTAAATGGGCAAGATACTCATTACAATAAAATATTATAGTAGGTGAGCTATATAACTCCGGTATCACTTACCTCTGTGCTGGCGCTCGGTCGGTAAGGTAGAGCGCTACCTTGCCGGTGGATGGTAATTGCAGGGCGGCTGATAATCCAACATTGCCAGCAGTAGATAACCCAAATCTACCTTACCAATAGAGCAGAATACTATATAGGCTGTTAACCCAATTTAAAAAATTTGAATTTTGCCACATCGCGTGTGGGCAGATGGTATTTTGTTAAATAATTGAATAATTATTATTAATTATTATTAATTAATTATTATTATTTTTTCTTTTTTTTCATTTTTTTCATTTTTTCATTTTTTTCATTTTTTCATTTTTTTCATTTTTTCTAATAAAGTCATACCATAACTCATAAAATTTTATCCGTTTCGCCGTTCGATTTTTCCCTTTACATGACTTCTGAAAATTGGTGTACTATTGAGGCTATGTTGTCATTGTCATTTTGAGGTTATGTTGTCATTGTAATTTTGAGACTATGTTGTCATTGTCATTTTGAGGTTATGTTTTCATTGATACTCACTCTTTCGTAGCGCCATCTGTAGATGGATTACGCATCTCTACCTTTCCGATAGAGCAGTATGCAATACCCAACTCTACCTTGTAAACATTTTGAGGTTATGTTTGAGGTTATGTTTTCATTTATACCCACTCCTTCGTAGCGCCATCTATAGATGGATCACGCATCTCTACCTTTCCGACAGAGCAGTATGCAACAACAGATAGGCTATTCAACTTTACTAACCGAGTCGTCGCGCTGTTCACTGCTGAGTACGCGCACTGTCGGCTATAAGTCAGGTTGTGCAAACCATCAACAACCACCACCTACACTCACACATCATGTGAGGGTGGATGGTGGTTTGTTATATAATTGATTAATTAATTTTTATTTTTTTTCATTTTTTCCTCTTTTTTCTCCTGTTCAACAAGAGGAGCATAAGCGCTTGAGTTTTGATCATATGATGTTAGGGACACTAGAATATACTCTCAATTCATATATAGATAACACACGAAGCATGCATACTATATCCCACCACCGCTCAATGGGGTTCGCATCTTCAAACCTTCACAGAATCCTTGGAAAAACGTTTTGGATAGGTTGATACGGACCTCGCTGATGCAAGTTCAAAACTTCATAGAATTCTTGGAAAAATGGTATGGAGCTCTCTGATTGGCCGAGCGTCGCCATCACTATGTTACGTCATACCTCTTTAGCTAGGTAGGGAAATGAAAAATTAAAAAATTTTTGTATTTAGAGCTTGGCGTCCTTTTT
Organism: Torymus aiolomorphi; assembly: GCA_036365515.1. Lineage (NCBI taxonomy): Eukaryota > Metazoa > Arthropoda > Insecta > Hymenoptera > Torymidae > Torymus > Torymus aiolomorphi. The sequence continues at coordinate 83,384,779 of CM070875.1, forward strand.
CGGAGCAAGCGTAGCTCAGGTAAAGTTCGAAGCGTCATAGCTGAGGAAAGCGTGGGTAGATGTTTGTTTTTCTGCTCGGTCCAAAGTTTATTGCTATCGAAGAGAAAACTTGCTTGATGGCGAATGTCCACTGGAAAAAGTTTTTTTTTGCTAGGTACCGTTATTCCAGTATATGTTTTCTACTTCCCATCCATAGCTTAAGAGTTGGAAACTTTCCACTCAGAAATACTAGGAAAATTTTTTTAACATTGTTATCTTTACTCTTACAACTAAATTGAATGAGTTTTTGTAACTCCTATATTCTTAGGAATATTTTTTATCGCTTTATAAGCAAACTCTTGTTTAATTTAGTTACTTCTTTAGGAATAAAATGCTTTTAACGTAATAAGAAATTTTTGTAATGCAAAAGAAAATAATAACTGAATTTTTCTATGTATTCGGTATTAAAGTTATAATAAAATGGGATACTTTTATATTAATTATAATACTAAATAATATATATATATATATATATATATATATATATATATACACTAGGGGGGTACCCCCCCTACTCGCTCCGCTCGTCAACCCCCAATTTTGACAAGTAAATAATTTATTTATTTACAACGTAGATATTTTTCATATGTTGTATTAATATCGTATTTTTCATATTTTGTATGGATGATAGTTAATACAAACGTATATGTTTTATTTTCAAATGTACGTAATTCTTCAAAAGATGTTGCGCCTTTAACACGATTTAAAATTAATTTTTAATGAAATGTTTCAATATCTCTTGGAGATACTACATTTAAACGTCCTATAGCAACATGTTTTAGTTCTCGTTGACGTTTTATCCAAGTTTTATTCTTAAAAATATAATATTTTGGTATATTAACGTATTTAATATTTTTTGCATTTTTATCTTTTTTATTTAATTCCAGTTATCTAAAGCTTTTTCCTCTTTATTTTCTTTGAAAATTATATTTTGTTTATTTTCGCCCCCCCTCGCCCCCAGCCCCCTCAGCCCCTCTTCAAAATAACGTAAAATTGTGATTTTGTCTACGTTATTTCGAGTATGGTAGAGCCCCTCGCTCCCCTCAGCCCCCGCACCCCCTCAGACCACCCTCGCACCCCCTCAGACCCCCCCGTGACCCCCCTCAGACCCCCCTCATTTAAATGTTCACTTAAAAGTTTATTTTTTTCATGTATTTTTCATATGTTTTATTAATAAGGTAATATATACAGATGTAACGTTTAAGAGTAATTTTGAATTCTTAATTTCTGAAATAAAAGAGTAAATTATTGAGAAAATTACATTAACTATATGTAAAAATTTTATGTATATTTCATATATTATATAAAATTAATAATTTATATTTTTCATATGTTTTATTAATAGGGTAATATTTATAGATGTAACGCTTAAGAGTAGTTTTGAATTCTTAATTTCTGAAATAAAAGAGTAAATTATTAAGAAAATTACATTAATTATATATTAAGATATATTTTATTCTATTTTTTCCACATCACCTTGGAGGTAAATAGAAAGAAGCGTTTTATTTTTAAGTGGTATCCCCAGTAAGCCTAATCCACTGTCTTTGTCACTATAAAATTTCAGAAAACATTAAAATTGTTACAATAAAAGTATATTTTTTTATAATATAATATATATTTTGTAAAATTAAATTTAATAATTAAATGATTTGAATTACCTGATAATAAGTTAAATTCTTCGAAATGTTTTATTCAATTTTTGAATTTTTTTTTATTTTTTTTTTTTATATTTAATATATTCTGATATGCTATTTAAAATTTTCCAACGTTATTTGTATATTCCATTCTCCTAAATGAAAGAAAAAAAACCGCTGCCAATACATTGGCACTTAGCTTCCTCAAAATAATGTATTTATTCATTTTTTTTTAAATTTTTTATCACAATAATTTATTGTATCACACCCAATTTTCTTTATGAATATTCGTAATAAATTAATATATATTTTTCGAAAATTCATTCTTGTTACACTTTTTCTCGTGCGACAACCCGATATTTTTATAAATCAATTTTTTCAAAATATTATGATATGTTCAATTAGTTTTATTTTAAACCTCAAATATCTTTCGTCGTAATAGTTTGATTTTATTGGGCAATGAATTCAGTTTGAAGATATAAAAAAAATATATCTCTCCCAAATTTTAGGACTATTGGTTGATTTTCTTAATATTGTTATCGCGTGCACCTTCAACTTTGGGTAATATTTTAAATCCATAATATTTTGAAAACTTAAAAATAAATTCGAACAAATTACCAAACTCTGTATTACATATATTCATTTATTACACATATGAATGTTTATTATAAAGTCACTAATCAAGTCAATCAGTCAAGAGACTTTCCAAAAAGGTTACAACAAAAATACTGGCATATTCTGCAAGTAAAATGCAAACTTTTTCCCAATCAATGTTCTATACAAAAAATTTCGATATTTTGAGTAAAAAATAAAGATAATCTTTTGAAATTTCAACCAAATATATTCTTCAATGAGTCTAATAAGGTTAAAACTTGATCGCGCTGTAAATTACCCTCAATAAAAAACAAAAGCAAGTGAACATCACGCACGCATAGCACGTGTTATTTCCATTTTCTAGTATAGATATATCCAAAAAATTACGAATTGAAAAGAAGGCTAAATCAGTTTTAACCTCGAATATCTCTGAAATTCATAAACGAATTCTTTTACTCTAAAAACGCATATAATAAGTGATATACATTCTACATCTCCGCCAAATTAAAAAAAAAAAATTAAAACAAGTTTTCTCTAGTTATCAGGCGACAAATAAAATAACTTTGTAAAATAGGAAAATTTTGAATATCAAAAAGTAATCGTACGATCTTGATGAAAATTCACATACATAATATCTATATCACATACAAAATTGTCTACAAATCTGTAGCTGATTCATAGAACTGTTCTCGAGAAATTACGATTTAAAAAAAAGTTTAAAAATTTTAACCTCAAATACCTCTGAAATTTATGGACCAATTATTTTGCCCAAAGAACTCGACCAAGAGCTATCCAAAATCTACTTCCACAAGGAATTTTGAAGAAATTACGACTATTTTCCCTCCGGAATCGTTGGACATACAAAACTCATTTTTTTCATTTTTCATGTTTTACGTTTTTGTTAATAACAAAATAACCGTGATAGCTAGAGAAATTTTTTCTTTTTTTAAATTTAGGTTTTTTTATGCTCTTTCGAACGCTACCCATCGGATTATAAAATTTAAATCCAATCATTAAAAAAAATCAAAAATAAATTTTTCGAAAATGAAAAATTTGACATAAAACAAAAACGAATCAGTTAGTCGTACAAAATTATTTTTTTGCCGAATTCGGAATAAAAAAACAAAAAAAATGAGACCCGTCCGGTTAAAATCGACCGCGTAGATCCGAAAATAAAGCGGTACACACACACACACACACACACACACACACACACACACATCCATACAGACATTTTGTAAAATCATGTGACACAAACTTCTAACACCTTTATTCATGTTTCTAAGCAATTTAAAGAAAATTAAAATTTTACTATTACAAAGCTTCCTCTATGAGGAAGCAATATTGTTGTTTTAATTAACTAAAAATTAATTCAAAAAATTAATTAATTAATTAATAATTATATAAAAATTTACCTAAAAAACAAAATTCAATTATTGTAAAGAAAGATTTTTAAATTCTTCTAAAATTTTGTCAACTTTAAGTTTTCCAATTTTGAGTTTTGTATTTTTATTGTTCTGTTGTTTTCTTGTTTTTTTTTTACTGATGATTTAGTTTTTTTAATTTATCTTTTTCAATAATTTTATCTGATTCTAAATTAATCATGTATTCCATATAATTTTGTTCATATTCTAAATAGTCTAAAACTAATAATTTATTATGTATTTATTATTATTATTGAATAACGAATAAATATATTGTTGTTTTTTATAATTTAGTTTCGTTCTGTGTAGTCGACATATTCTAAAAAGAAAAATATTTGAAAATTAATTATCTCAAATTTCTTTCCAAACGATATTTATAATTTCTTCTTTATTTTCTGAATTATTTTCAATAAAAATTTTATCTGGGTTTTTACATCTTGATAATGCTACATATAATTGACCATGAGAAAATAATGGTCTTCTAATATATATTCCAAAACTATCAAAACTTTGACCTTGTGATTTATTAATAGTCATTGTAAACGCTAATATTAAAGGAAATTATTTTCTATATAAAATAAATGGTAATGATGAAGAATTGCCAGTGTTTAATGTAATTCGAGGAATAAAAACTATATTTCCAGAGTTTTCACCTGTTATTATTTCTGCTTCTATGTTGTATTTAAATAATTTAGTAATTTTTAATCGTGTTCCATTACATAATCCATCGTTAATACTTAAATTTCTTATTAACATTACAATAGTATTTATTTTAAGTTTTAATTTATGTGGTGGTAGTCCTTCACGTATATTGTTTAAAGTTTCAATCGGGTAATTAATATGGATGTTATCATCAGATAAATCTACACCTTTATGAGTAGTGTCACGTCGTGCGCGACTGAACGTTCCCACCTCCATAAGTTTGCCTACTGGGCATTCTCTCGTACTATCTTTTTTCTTTAAGATAATACTACGACGGTCGGTAAGTTACCAACCGCTCGTAAGAACACGGAGGGTAACAATACTAGCAGGACAACTTATCACTTGCGACTGACGTATGACTAAACTGACTGTACATCCACTCCATAGCAACCCACCACGAGCCTCTAATTCCTAGAAATCCCCTCCAACATGCATCCTATTGAACTCTTTTGATTATTCGAGAGAATCCCACCTTTCTATCAATCTAATTAAGAAAGAGAGTATAAAAGCAAATATGCGCCTCTACTCGGGGCAGAAGCTATCCATTGCTTTCTTTGTAAGGCGAAGCCCTTGACCGTTGATTTGTCGACTTAGAATTAATTTCAATTATTGTCTTAGAAACTTCGAGCTTTTAATCATTTTGTATTTCGACTCTGAAATATTGTTTGTGCAAAATCACTTGTAATCATTATTATAAGCTTCTCTGATTGTAGTCTCGCGAATAATTGTTGTTATTATATCTCGGCTACAATCAGCATATAACCAGTGTAATCACTTTAAACTTATAATAAAATATTATTATTATATTATACTCGGCATACTTTATTTCGCTGTAAACCTTCCTGCCATTTGAATCTCCCGCTATACTTGGGGTCAAGAAGATAACGCAGAGCTACTAGATAGACTGAGTACATCACAGCATCTCCAGAGTAAGTACTAATTGATATTGGTATTTTCTTTCTTTCTTACCACACTGATTACTGCTGCTTGCCGCTTGTTACACCGTGAATATACGTATTATTAATATTCTTTAAAGTTCGATTAACTACTTTCGCGAGTTCCTATTCCCGTGGTTATTACGTGTAGGCGTAGACCGAAACTGGAACACTTATCGCGCAAACTTTATCGTTTCCGCGACATTGTAATATAGACATTACAATTGGGGGCCCACCACCGGGATAATAACGAAAGTAACATCGAGTACTTCCTTTCTCTTTTAAATTAAAAGTGCATTTTTTTTCCCATTCACATTAAATATTTACCGCAAAATGGCAACAGCTAGCGGCACGATAGCGCGTAACGAAGAGGCAGCCGCGATATTGAGATGCGCGCTCTCAGCAACAGATGAGGCCCTTTCAAAAGCGACGCTTAACGAACTGGTCGACGTGTTAAAAGTTAGGTACCAGACCGCGTCGAAGATATATCCACTAAGAATAAAAGAAATAGGAAAATTGCAAATATCACTGTCCGAAACAGTAGATCGCGATCTTGTTGAAAAAATTTGTCAGGACGAAATTATGATAGACATTTTAAAAGAATTTATGGATAGAAATATTAGCGTCAAAGAAATAATTGACGCAATGGCGAGCGTAGAGAAACGTACTATCACAGAAAAAATACCACAGCTAATATATAGCAAACCGGAAATGACAGAAGATGCAGAAAGAACAGCTTTCAGAACCGCAGCTAATGAATTAGAAAATAACGGGCAGTTTAACCCGAACATGCCGTTTAACACACCATTTTTTGAAAGGGGCATAGCATTCATTACGCATAGGCACTAAGAAATAATTTTTCGACCAATATTAATAGCAACATTAATACCTTGCGTCAAAACTCTACCTTAGCGCCGCTAAAAAATCTATCAATTAAAGACGCGCTTGACTGTATTCCGAAATTCGACGGTAGTAATATTCCACTGAGTACTTTTTTGTTCGGAGTAAGAGAAGCGGTCAGCATGGTACCGACGACAAACGAGGTAGACCTAGCTAAATTAATTAGAAGGCGTTTGATGGGGGAAGCCGCAAAATCAATGGAAGAACTTCATTTCGATAGCATTAGTGAACTAATTAAGTACTTTGAAGCTTTCGGTTCGTATAAATCGCATCAGACCTTAATCGGAGAATTAGCAGCCACGAAACAAAAACAAGGAGAAAATGTCATTACATTCGCGAATAGAGTAAGACGCATAGCAATTGAATTGAAAGAAGCAGCAAAAAGAGACAAAAGAGATAGTGTCGAATTTAGGCAATTTGTAGAAACGGATAAGTTAAAATTTTTCGCTTTCGGTTTGGATTGGGAAATTAAAAGACGTATGAGTGTAATGCGAACGTTTCAAGGAGCGGTTGAAAAAGTAATCGAAATCGAACGTGAAGTCGATTGTTTTGAGAAAACGGAAAATTTTGATAAAAATAAGATCAATAAAGAAACTAGCAAAAGCACGAATGGTTCGGCCGATATTAAAATTGTGCAAGACAAAACGGTCGAAAATTGTCAATTTTGCGAAAAGAAAAATCACGTAGCAAAACATTGTTGGGCATTGAAAGCACTGCTACCTCAGAACGCACAGCCACCGCAGGCGCAAACAGTACCGTGGGCGGGGCCTATGACGGCACACGCGCGGCCATCAAACCCAAACGTAGGAGCATTGTACAGACCGTGATCAGCTAACCCTGCCGTAGTTAGACCGAGTTACAATATTAAACAATGCAATTATTGTAAAAAAGAAGGTCATTGGAAAGACCATTGTCCCGAATTGGAAACAAAAAACCGCGAAAATCACAACACCAGGCGGGAAACGGGAACAGCCCCGCGGCACAGGGCGCAACCTGGGGGCAAGAGAAAGATACGCGCCTAGAACAAGTGAATGCGAGCAGAAATTAAAACTCGTTAGGAAATCAGTACTTTTGAGCATAAATAGTAAGTCCCCAGTTGTAGAGTTGCATTTAGAAAACTACGGAGCATCGCTTAAATTAATGTTTGATACGGGTGCTGGTCCGTCATTATCGAAAAATTCGTTCGGTGAAAATAAAGTTCACAAAAACTTGATTAGTCAACATAGAAATTTGAGAATTAAATATCTGCAAAAGAATAAATTTTCAAATAAAAAGAAATCCAACAAATACGGAAATTTGAAGGATAAAATTCGTAAGATAAGTCGGAAAAACATTTTGCTCGGTGAAAACTCGTCCACCCGTAACGTAAGTAGCCAGAAGTCAAAATTATTAAATAAGGATTTGAAAGCTAATTTTGGTGAACATGTTCTTGTAATAAACTTAAGAAACTCGAAAAATAAAAGACATAGCAAAAATTGTAAGGGTACCGGAGATCTCCATAAAATTAGTAACCTGTTGATTGTTAGAAATAGAAATAATACTAAATCGTTAATTAATAAAAACCTTGTTTTACTTAATAAAAGTAATCAAAATATAAAGGGTAATTTAAAGAGTTGTAGTAAAATAACATTTGTGGCAAATAAAGTAAAGGCTTTCGAAACAGTTCACCACAGTTACGTAAAGCATAAGAATTGGAAAATAGATAGTTTCGATAAAATCGTTAACATCATACGCGAACAAAGGAAACGATTACGTAATAAAATCAAGGTTGAGAAGAGCGGAAGTAATAAAGCACCGAGTCGGTCGCATCACATTAAATCCTGTGACAGCGTACAGTTCGGTCATGATTTAGAAAACTTTTGCATTAAAGTAAAAGCATTAGCTCATCTACAAGCAAGCAAAGAGACCCGACCGATACATTTATATAGTAATGCGTTAGCTCTCCTGTGTTGCTACGCCATCCCCTTGTTGAATAAATTAAGGAAATTTTGTATGACAAACAAAGATACGTGTGCCGACATCCTGTGCGCTTTCCGTCAATCATTACATGATATTAGAAGAAAAGGAAGCGGTTTAGGCCGGTCAATATGGAAACATCGTTCGCGGCCGCATTATACTACGAAAATAGATAGCGTAGATAGGCGGGACTATAAAAGCCCACGCCACGCGCCCGGAACATAATGTGTGTGAGGAGTGGGAAAATATTAGCGGGAAGTGATCGTGTAATTAAATTAAAAGAATTACTCCGTCTAGAGCATTTATCGGAGAATCAGAAAATGGATATTGAATCAATATTAATTAATTTCGCGGACAGATTTTATTTACCCGGAGATATTATGCCCGCGATTAATGTAATTAAACATGAAATCCCAACAACAAACAATATACCAATTAGAATAAAACAATTTAGACACCCTCCTATTTTGAAAGAGGAAATCAACAGGCAGGTAAACGAAATGTTAGAAAAAGGGATAGTCGAACCATCTAGAAGCGCCTATTCAGCGCCGGTGTTCTGCGTTGACAAAAAATCGGGCCCCGACGGAAAGAAAAAATATAGGGTCGTCGTTGACTTTAGAAAACTAAATGCCGTTATCCCTGATTACAATCACCCGGTCCCCAATATACCCGATATTCTAGATAAACTTGGGGACGCGAAATTTTTTTCGGTTTTCGATTTATACGCAGGGTATCATCAAATAAAAATCAAACCAGAAGATAGAGAGAAAACAGCTTTTTGTTGCGATCTTGGTTTATTTCATTTTGTTAGATCACCTTTTGGGTTGAAAACAAGCGTGCCAGTATTTTTATCGCTCGTACTTAAAGTTATAGCGAGAATGAAAAACGTAGTGCATTTCTTGGACGACATTTGCGTTTACTCTAAAACTTTCAATGAGCATATAGAAACAATTCAAAAACTTTTCGAAAAATTACGCCACGCGAACTTAGTACTTCAACCAGAAAAATGCGAATTTCTTAAGCCAGAAATTAATTACTTAGGAATATAATTAGCAGCCACGGACTGCGCCCCGATCCAGAAAAATTAAAAGCAGTTAAAGAATTTCCCACTCCCAGTAATCAAAAGAACATTAAGCAATTTTTAGGATTGACAGGATATTATAGGAGATTTATTAAAGATTTCGCGCAGATAGCTAAACCTCCGACAAACTTATTGAGAAAAGAACAGGTGTTTATTTGGGATGAAAACGCGCAAGGGGCATTTATTAAATTAAGAGATAGTTTATGCGAACCACCGGTGTTGGCGCACCCACATTTTGAAGAAAAGTTTTTGGTCACCACTGACGCGAGTGGTTATGCTATAGGCGCCGTACTATCGCAAGGCGAAATCGGGAAAGATATATCTATAGCTTTTGTATCGTGCGCGCTTAATCAAGCCGAGAAAATTATTGCACCTTCTCGAAAGAAGGTTTAGCTATTGTTTACGCGATCACCCAATTTAGACCATATTTGTACGGCAACAGGTTTACTCTAATTACCGATCACAGACCTTTAGTGTGGTTAAATTCACATAACGACCCTGGATCTAGAGTCACTCGTTGGCGATTAAAATTATTAGATTACCAATTCGACGTGGTTTACAAGAAAGGTGAATTAAATGCTAACGCAGACGCTTTGTCTCGCAATCCAGTCGTCGAAACTGCGTAGCGACGCGAGTTAGTGTAAGGGGGGGAGGGGCGCCATGCTGTCGCTAGCAGCCAAGCTGTAGGCCCAACACCGGAGTCCTCGGAGATCGGATAGGCGACGCACCCGCCCCTCACGCAATGGCTACTCGTACTCGTGTCGGACGCCAAGTCAGTGAAAAATACAAACAATCCATTAAGGCCCTTCTTCCGCGAAAAAGAAAACCAGCCCCTGCAGCTGAGACTATCCAGGAACGCGCGTGTCCTGCTGAGAATGAAAACAACACCGATTTCATCGAGCGCCAAGACGCGCGCGGCCATAAAGAGTTAGCTAGACCCACATCGCTGGGCGCCAGAGCGGCTACTCCAGACGAAAGCGAACCGCTTGTAAAAGAAAGCGAGGAAAATACGGTCGAACATTCTCCGGAATTTTTTGCACCCTTTCCCGATTTAACGATCGAAGAACGAAGCGACCCCGATCCGGCGACCCAAACGACGGGTCACTGTAGAGATAACATCGTTTATTGTAGGGAAAAATTGTTTATGAGAAAGGACAATTACTTATATTTCGTCTCCACAGATGGGAAACTACTCGACGAAGGGGCTAGGCAATTAAAAGAATTAGGGAAGCTCTCGCGTTTGGAGAACCTGGAGTTAGGAGAAACCCAAGCCATTAAGGGCAATAAAAAAATGCATTTCATAGTACCCTTAAGAGGAGACTCTAAAAATAGCCTATCAACAACGCTGGAAATTTTAGCTAAGGGAATTAAGAAATTAGATACTTTATCGAACAAAAATCAAATAATTTTGATTTGTTTGGCAAAGAGTAGTCACATTGAAAATATTGATTTTAAGGATATTCTAGCTTGTATTAAACGTGAATTAATTAAAAGGGATTTAAAAATAATTGTATGTAAGGGAATTATTCAACATCCGGAACTTAGCAAACGAACAGACATTATTCGCGAGGCTCATTGTTCAGCGGCGGGCGGACACAAAGGTGTTACTAAAACGTTTAATCGCATTAAGTATAAATTTCAATGGGAACATCTTAAGAAAATATCCAAGAGTTTATTCAGAAATGTATCCCCTGTCAATTAAAAAAATTAGTAAGAGTTAAAACTAAACAGAAAATGATTATTACTGATCACCCTTGTATTCCGTTTTTTACTGTTAGTCTGGATATAGTGGGTCCGTTGCCCAAAACTAAAGATAACGCAGAATACATACTCACCATGCAGGATCAATTCACCAAATTCTCAGTCGGTGTCCCGTTAAAAGATTAAACAGCTATATTTGTAGCCGACGCTTTTATTAAACGTTTTATTTGCACTTTCGGCAAAGCTATACTCACTGATCAAGGCACGAACTTTCTTAGCAAACTAATGAAACGCGTAGCAAAGCGCTTTAGAATTAAGCAAATAAAAACCACTGCTTTTCACCACTTAGCGAATATTTAAAAATGTTTACAACAAAAAACTTGGACTGGGATGAATGGGTAGAACTAGCCATGTTCAATTTTAACAGGGAAACACGAAGGAACACAGCACACACCTTACGAGCTCGTCTTCGGCCGACTGGCGCGCGTTTCTTCGAGCGATCCTTTGTAGCCGGAAGACTTGTTACCTAAGTAGATAAGCTATGCCGCTTCTGGAGTCATGCCGTTTCTGGAGTCAGTATACATTCTGCGGTCAAGCCTGACTGCAGAACTGCGGTCAGCTGTTTGACTGCAGAAAGTATATTGACTCCAGAGCATGAGAGCTGAAACAAGTAAAATAATAAATAATTAAAATATAAAATAATAAATAATTAAAATATAAAAATATAAATAATTAAAATATAAAAAATATAAGTAATTAAAATATAAATAATTAAAATATAAATAATTAAAATATAAATAATTAAAATATAAATAATTAAAGTATAAATAATTAAAATATAAATAATTAAAGTATAAATAATTGTTTTACGTTAAAGATATTTAGGGCCCTGAAAAGGGCCGATTGTTTTTGGCTCTAAAAAGGACCGATTGTTTTTTTTGGCCCTAAAAAGGGCCGATTGTTTTTGGCTCTAAAAAGAACCGTTAGAAGAGACGACGTCTTACGTCAACTAAATTTTGCCTTCGCGGATATTCTGCAAGTGCGATGACGTCGTCATCTTCCTCGTCATCATCTTCGTCGTCTTCAAGGGGCACCAGCTCCACGGGGATAGCATCACCCATCTCGACCTCTCCGAGGCGGATTTCCTCCGTCGGTACCTCATAATAGAGCTGCTCTACGGGGTCATAGAGCAGCACATGGTCCGGTGATGCTATCTGCGGTGGCGGTGATGGTGGAGCTTGAATCTCCATCGGTGCATTCCCATATGCCATCAACCACTCATTAAACGCCATACGTGATGGTGGCGTTGGCGGTGGAGACGGCGCTGGAAAGCCGAGCAGTGGTGAAGACGGCGGAGATGGTGCCGGTAGCTCGTGAATGTGACGAGCTGGAGTCAGCCATGGCGATGGTGGCAACGGGACCAGCTCGGGTGTTGGTGGCATCGTTCCAGGCGAATACGAAGGTGACCAGTTCACAAGAAGATTGTCGTCACAATCGTATGCTTCTTCCATTGAACTGCTCAACTATCAACTGGAGATGGTCTTCGTTGCTGCTGCTGCCGAAGGATGCTTCGAAGTTCATCTGAACTGTTCGAGAACGAATGTGTCGAACTCGCAAACGCGCCGCATTTTATGCAATCGGCTCACGTGCCGGCGCCGCCGCTCGCGCGCTGATTGGTCGATAATTCACGGAGGGGGCAAAGTTGCAGTGAGCAAGCGAGATTATAAATATATCTAGCGCGCGCTAGCCTCAGTCATTTCGCGAGAGCGGCTTCCCGCGCGCACACGTTCGCTCCGCGCTCACCTCATAGTCATTTCGTGCCCCCGCACGCACACGTTCGCTCCGCGCTTGCCTCAGTCTCTCGCGCTCTAGCCACCATCACGCTGCTCATTACGCTGTTCGCACGCGTGCGGGATCTTTTGCTTGCGCGCTCTCTTTCTCTCTCTGTCTGCAATAAAGTCAAAAAAGACGTTGGTCCAATGATCGTATGCCAGACGTAAAAGTCGGCAACGATCAGCCTTTGTCACTTTTTTTTTACTTAGAACGCGAATATTTGCACTTGAGAGAGAGAGAGAAGACATTTTCGCGCGCGTTCTGTTTTTCCGCCGCGCGACCGTTTTCTTAGTGCGTTAGTCTTCGGCTGCTGTATGTGTGTGTGTATGTGCGCGATCTTTTACTCTCTCTATCTGTCTCTCTTTCTCTATCTCAGCAATTATGTCAAAAAAGACGTTGGTCAAATGATCGTCTGCCAGACGTAAAAGTCGGCAACGATCAGCCTTCGTCATTTTTGGCTTGGAACGCGATTAATTGCACTTGAGAGAGAGAGAGAGAAAACATTTTCACGCGCGCGTTCTGTTTTTTCCGCTCGACCGTTATTCTTAGTGTGATAGTTTTCGGCTGCTGTATGTGTATGTGTATGTGTACGCGATCTTTTGCTCGCACGCTCTGTCTCTCTTTCTCTCTCTCTGCAATTAAGTCAAAAAAGACGTTGGTCAAATGATCGTCTGCCAGACGTAAAAGTCGGCAACGATCAGCCTTAGTCATTTCGGCTTAGAATGTGAATATTTGCACTTGAGAGAGAGAAAACATTTTCACGCGCGCGTTCTGTTTTTTCCGCTCGACCGTTATTCTTAGTGTGATAGTTTTCGGCTGCTGTATGTGTATGTGTATGTGTACGCGACCTTTTGCTCGCGCGCTCTGTCTCTCTTTCTCTCTCTGCAATTAAGTCAAAAAAGACGTTGGTAAAATGATCGTCTGCCAGACGTAAAAGTCGGCCACGATCAACCTTCTTAATTTTTTGGCTTGGAACGCGAATAATTGCACTTGAGAGAGAGAGAGAGAAGATATTTTCGCACGCGTTCTGTTTTTCCGCGCGACAGTTAGTGTGTGTATGTGTACGTGTACGCGATATGTTACTCTCTCTCTCTCTCTCTCTCTCTCTCTCTCTCTCTCTCTCTCTCTCTCTCTCTCTCTCTCTCTCTCTCTCTCTCTCTCTCTCTCTCTCTCTCTCTCTCTCTCTCTCTCTCTCTCTCTCTCTCTCTCTCTCTCTCTCTCTCTCTCTCTCTCTCTCTCTCTCTCTCTCTCTCTCTCTCTCTCTCTCTCTCTCTCTCTCTCTCTCTCTCTCTCTCTCTCTCTCTCTCTCTCTCTCTCTCTCTCTCTCTCTCTCTCTCTCTCTCTCTCTCTCCCCCCCTCCCGGGGGAATGACAATGACCAATGTTTTCGGTGGGCTGTTTTGTCAGCACTACATCCTAATAATGACAATATAAATCGTGTAGCGTCATATGTACCATACAAAAATGAACTCAACTTTGAGGGGGTTGAATTTCCCGTAGATCCTCGAAAAATTGGCAAATTTGAGAAACAAAATGATGTTTCAGTAAATGTCTATTATTTGAAGAAACAAGGAAAAATTTTTGTCATATTACCGCGACACTTGACATCTTGTAAGAAAGAAAAGCATGTTAATTTACTTCTTGTTGAAAGTCATTATGTGGACGATGAGGAGGAGGAGGAGGAGGAGGAAGAGACTCATGAAAGTTTTGACATAGTTTTTAAATCCCACTATGTGTGGATAAAAATTTATCAAGGCTATGCAGTCAACAGATATGTTCTCGCAATCATAAAACTTTCATCTGCGACCGATGTTTACATTATTTCTGGACCGAAGAGAAGCTGTTGAAGCATGAAATTGATTGTCAAAAAATTAATCAGTGTAAAATTACGCTCCCATCGAAGAAAGACAATATTTTACAATTTAAAAACTTTGGCTGTAAAAATCGAGTGCCATTCGTAATATACGCCGATTTTGAGTGTATATTGGAGCCAGTGACTGACAATGAACGAGCTTATCAAAGTCACAAACCATTTAGCGTTGGTTTCTTTGTTAAATGTAGCTACAACGACAGTCTTTCAGAATACAAAAGCTATAGACAAGAGGGAGAAGAAGCTGAATCTCCGGCCAAATGGTTTGTGCAAAGTATTCACTCTCTAGCTGTGAAACTAAATAATGCATACAAAAATCCGCGGCCAATGAATGACTTAACACCTCTCGAAAATATAAGGTTTGACGACGCTCGTGTATGTCATATTTGTGAGATGCCATTCACCAATGCTGATAAGAGAGTTCGCGATCACTGTCATTTTACTGGAACGTGAGTATTATTGATTTTCTTTATTAATTTTCTTTTAATTTTCTAAAATTATTACAGATATCGTGGACCCGCACATAACAAATGTAATATCAGCTTTCAAGATTCAAGAACGATTCCGATAGTATTTCACAACTTAAGTGGATACGATTTGCATCTCTTTATTAGAGAAATAGCAACATGCTTCCCAGGACGAGTTTCACTTCTTCCACAAACAAAAGAGAAATATATTTCTTTTACGAAGTTTGTGGAAGGTACAGACATAAATTTGAGATTTATTGACTCTTTCAAATTTATGGCCTCATCTCTGGACAAGTTGTCATCGTATTTGGAGGAGCTCGATACTTTAGAGTGCATGTTCAAGCAAGAAGGATTCACTGATGAACATATTGCACTTTAAAAAAGGAAAGGACTATTTCCTTATGACTATGTCTCATCGTTTGAAAAGTTAAAGGAGCCGAATCTTCCTTCGAAGGATGATTTCTTTAACAGTTTATATAATACCAACATCAGCGATGAGGATTATGAGCATGCGCAACACGTTTGGCAGAGATTTAACGTTCAAGATCTTGGGCAATATTCTGACTTATACCTCAAGACAGACGTCATACTGCTGGCTGAAGTTTTTGAAAACTTTAGAAATAACTCTCTTGCGGCTTACGAGTTGAATCCTGCACATTACTACACAACGCCTGGACTGTCGTGGGAAGCTATGCTCAAAAATACTCAGGTATAAATTTAATTATTGAAAAATATCACTTTATTATTCTAAAAAAAAACAAAAAACAGATTCTTTTACAGATCAAACTCGAGCTTCTCACGGATGTAGACATGTTGCTATTTATCGAGCGAGGCATACGGGGAGGAATCAGCCAGTGTTGTAATCGCTATGCCAAAGCAAACAACCCGTATATGAAAGAAGAATATAATGTTGAAGAGGATGATAAATATTTAATGTATTTTGACGTCAACAATTTATACGGTTGGGCAATGACCGAGTCCTTACCATATGGAGGCTTTGACTGGGTGAAGAATATGAATGAGCCAAACTTCTTCGACATCCCCGACGACTGCGACTTTGGATACTTTGTTGAAGTGGATCTGAAGTATCCAGAAATACTCCATGATGCTCATAAAGACTTACCGTTCTATGCTGAGCATATGGCACCTCCTGGTTCAAAGCAACACAAACTTATGACAACGCTTCACGACAAACAACGTTATGTGCTTCACTATCGAGCACTCAAACAGGCGTTAAAACACGGCTTAGTTCTCGTAAAAGTACATCGAGCCATCCAATTCAAGCAGAGTCCTTGGCTCAAAAAGTATATTGACTTAAACAGCGCAAAACGAAAGGAAGCTAAAAATGAGTTTGAAAAAATGCTCTTCAAACTGTTTAACAACGCTGTTTATGGAAAGACAATGGAAAACGAGAGGAAACGCGTTGATGTGAAGCTAGTCACTAAGTGGAAAGGCTGCTATGGAGCTGAAGCACTTATTTCAAAACCAAATTTCCATAGCTCTGATATTTTTTATGAAAACCTCGTTGCTGTGCAGCTACTATGAACGGAGATCTCTATCAGGAAACCAATTTACATCGGGTTGGCAGTTTTGGATTTCTCCAAGACATTAGTCTACAGGTTTCACTATGACTACATGCGAGATCGTGTAGGTGACCAAGGCAAGCTATTATACACCGACACGGATAGTCTGATATACGAGGTGACAGGTGTCGACATGTACAACGTGATGCGACAGGATAATCAAGAATTCGACACGTCAGACTATCCAGAGATCAACCAGTTCAACATGCCGCGAGTCAATAAAAAGAAAGTTGGCTTGATGAAAGATGAATGTAACGGCGAGATCATGTTGGAATTTATCGAGCTGCGAAGCAAGATGTACAGCGTCAAGATACAGAACCAAAAACCTATAAAGAAGGCAAAAGGTGTCAAGACTTCTGTGGTTAAAGCCTCGATCACCCCTGACGACTACGTAAAATGTCTTCGTGAGAATGTCATCATCACTCGTGAGCAGCGAAACATTCGATCTCGGCATCACCATCTCAACACCGAGAAAGAAAAAAAGATTGCTTTGAGTGCTCACGACGACAAACGCTGTTTGCAGCCCGGCACAACAGATACACTGCCCTGGGGCCACTACAAAATAGTGGGGGAAGCAGCGACCAATGAGGAAGCACTTCGAGGGGAGGGGATCGAGCCGCCGAACACCGCAGAGGTTGCGTCCAATGAGGAAGCTCATCGAGAGGAGGGGATCGAGCCGCCGAACGCCGCAGAGGAGGTAGCGAAAAGTCCGCTATATAAGGAGACGGTGCGAGAGCAGGAGCTCATTCGCACAGTCAAGCCTCCTAGTCAGCAACAGACTCCCGAGCAACAAAACGCCTCGCTTCTCGCAGCTCAGCAGCAGCAGCAGACTTTCGAGCATCAAGACATCTCACTCCTTGCAGCTCAGCAGCCGTTCCTTGTTGCTCAGCAGCCACGCCTCACCGCTCGACATCTCAAGAGATCTTGTGAGACGACACTTGACGAATCAGCCATCAAAAGAGCAAGAGAAATCTAAGGTTAGTATCATACATTGAGAATTTTTCATTATTTTAATAAACAAAAAAAAAATTAATCAACACAATTGTATATGTTACAGATGGACCTTTCAAAGTTGAATGCCATTGCTCGTGGAGGATTTCTCCCTACAAAAAAACTCTCTGATCTACCTCAAGGAGTCAAGCTTATGGTGACAAAGTTAAAAATCGTGACGACAAAATATGGAACGAAGATCGTCGCCGAGCTGGAGAGCAAGTTTGAGGTATTCTTGCCCAAGCGAGTATCGGACGCCTTAGTAGAAGGCGAGAAGTTCTTCTTTGAATTAGCAGATGCTGCAAACAAGTATGAACTCTTTTTAACTTGTCTCGGTGCGTCTAATATTGAATTTAGTGGAAAATAAGTGTTGTGAATATTTAGTTCTTGTAAATTAGTTATAGAATAAAAAACATTGTTCGTGATTTAAAACTAGATGTTGCAAATAAGTAAAACTCTTGACTCGACGCGTTTAATAAGTGATGTAAATATATATAGTTAAGAAGCATTGTAAATAAGCGTTAAAATTAGTTCTTGTAAAAACGTATGTTAAAAAATAAGTTAAAGACATATAAGTTAATGAATAAAACATTGTTCTTGATTTCACTTTAAAAAAATTGTTTTTATTAAACATTCCATCTACATATCTTTTCTATCAATCCAACTGTTATGTGAATTTACAAAAATTTTACTTCCTTTTTTCTTAATTACTTTTTCTACAAGATAAATATCTGGATACTTGGCTTTGAGTAGTTCTTGTTCGTAGAAGCCGCCTGAGACGGGCTGATCTTGATAGTCCTTCAGATGGTAAGTCGTGGGATTTGTAGCTGCTACACGTACAATTGTAAATATCTCTGTAGACCAATTGGGAGTATATCCTTTGTCAAATACTGCTTTAGCCTTGCTCACTCGAACTTTATCACCAATTTTAAACTTTGGCTTAATCCTCTTAGTTATTTTACGAGCAAATCTCTGGAGTATATCTACTTCGTTGCTGGATGTTACATCTTTTGGTTTCACACCGATAGTACGATGTTTACGATTATTGTATGCGGTAAGTAAATCGGGTAAAATATCTAGCCACTTGTAGTTGCCTCTCAAACTGAATTTTTTCCACATAGCACTTTTTAACATGCGATTAAAACGTTCACATATCGATGCTTTTAGATTACGAAAGGTTGAGTACAACTTTATTTTGTGTGTACTCATAAGTTTTTGAAAATCTGCGTTATAAAATTCTTTGCCTCTGTCGGTATGGAGATTTTTCGGTACTCTACCTTTAATAAGCACCGATTTCATAGCTTCTGATACATTTGCCCGTTTTTCTCTTTACAGGAACAGCCCATACGTATTTGGAGAAAATGTCGATTATAGTAAGCAGGTGTCTATAGCCCTTATTATCTCGAGCGTAAGGAATCATTTCGACGAGATCTGCTTGCCAAGTCTCGTCCAAACCACGCACGTCAAAGCTTCGACGTGTATAGCTACGCCTTGCAGGTTTGTGCAGTTCTTCAACAAGTCTTTCATGTTCCATGTTTGTGGAATTACGGATTGAATATTTGTGCCATAGCCTCTTTTATAGCCAAATTGTCAGCTTTTATTTGAGATAACTTTGAATCAACTTCAGCTTTGTGAGTGTCAACTATCTTATGTATGTCATCCAGACTAGCTCTAAGTGTTGTAGTTATTCCTCGAATTTCTGTTTGAATATTGTTTCGTAGAGTCTCTAAATTAACAACATCGCTCGGTTGTTGAGGATCAGCAGCATTGCATAATTTTTTATTTTCTATATCGTAGTAACCGTCAGTCGTGACTTTAAAGCCAACGCCCGGTGGCCCTCTACTACCTTCGGTTTTTCCAAGATTACGTCCAAACACGTCAACGCTCATTTTAAGAATGATTCATATATTCGTGTGTGCTCAATATATATAGCCCGCTTCGCGTAGTTCTTCGATTATAGAGTGTATCTCGTTTACGTGACTTGGATTTCCTGCAGATCTTTCAGCTGTTAGTAATTGAAGACGGTCAACGAGCTCGTTTGGATCGTCCCAGTAGATATAGTCTAAAGCAGTATGTTTCTTTGCAATTTTATAACGAGGTAATGAGCCACCTTTAATCAATTTCCCGATAATTGTTTTCGAGGTCATATTGAACATTGGAGCAATAATATTATTAAATTTATTACTATTATGAACACGAATCCTTTCGTTCTTGTTATGCTGCTTTTTATGAGCAGACGATAGTTTTAAAATTTTGCGATAATTTTTTAAATCATATGTACTTATATTATTTTTATTTGGTTGTTTCGCTATGAGCAACTCTAGTAATCCTGTAGTTTTCGGGTATGCTATTCCATTAACTTTAATTGTATTACTATAAAAGCTAATCGGTAAATTACCAATAAAAAATTCTCCCTTTTCATTTCGTACTCCATAAATTTTGTCAATATACTGGGTTTGATTGAGTTTCAGGGCATTGATGTACAAATCAGAGTCATCGTCGCTACCTGCTGTTTCGAAAGATGTCTCGTGGGCATTTTGTATCGTTTCATTAAACTCGCTGTCAGAACTTTCAGTTTGTTTGACGCTACTTTGTTCGACTCTGTTATCTTCGACACGGCTTTGTTCGACGGTGTTATCTTCGACACTACTTGGTTCAACGGTTTTATTTTTCTGAGTTACAAATTTTTGCAGAGGATCAACTATTGGTTTAAACGTTTCATTTAAAATCTTTTCGACATTGTCTTTCCTAAATTTTAATATTCTATATTTGCGTTTAATCGCAGCTCGTGCCTTAACGAGTTGTCGAAGCACGTTTTCTTCTCGTTGAAAGTCAGCCATGTTGTCGTTTCAACGTTCAGTCAGAAACTGGTGATTGTTGCCTATGTGCATGATATATTTATAGCAAAATTGTCGAAGCCCTTGCGAAATCTGCCATCATTTATTCCTCTATCTTTATCGATTACTAGAAAACCATGCTCATCATCTCTCCAACACTTGGAGCACAATTCTTTAAATTGAATATAACTCATATCGGTATTTACGTGATCGTCATAGATATGCTTTAGATTTACTTCATCTTGTCTAAAAATAGCAAGTAAGTTTACATTATCTCTGACAAGATGTTTGAGGATGTGAGCATAAGTTTGACATAGATAAAAGCAGTTAACCTTTTTATGTCTACCCATGCAGAAAAATGCTCTAACATTATCCTGTTTTTCACAAGCAATATCATCAAATATCATGATAGAGTTTGGAAGTGCGTGATCGGGGTCGACAACTGCATCGTGCTCGCTGAACGGAAAATATTGTACACCTTCTATAGGTTCTAAGATTTCATTTAAAAATTTATATTTTGGCTGATTGAGAGACTTTGAGTAGACGTATACGTTTTCAAATCTAACGCCATTAGGGTGTGTTATGAGAGCAAGTTAACTATTTGTTTTTCCGCAGTTTGACGGGCCGCAGAAGACGGCTTGTATACTATAAGGAAGTAGATCGCCATGTCGCTTTGCTCTTTTATCATGTTCTACAAGCGCGTCAAAATTTTCTATTGGTAGCTTTACTGTTTGCTCTTTAAAGTTCATGATCTTTACTCTATGAAAACGAAATCACGACTGATTGCTATGAGTATAAATAGTGGTCTTATATAGCTTTCACCATCAGTTGTCCGTTGACATTGGAAGAGTGATGATCAATCACAAACGTGGACGCGGTTTAGTTAATAAAATTATCAATAAACTTCCGTTTGAGCTTCACATACCTGGTTGTCAATACTGTGGTCCAGGCACTAAATTGGCAAAACATTTAGCACGAGGAGATCTTGGAATTAATCCTCTAGACGCTGCTTGTAAAGAGCACGATATAGCTTATTCTAAAAATCGTGAGAACGTTCAAGCGAGAAACGCTGCAGATAAAATTTTAGCTGATAGATCTTGGAATCGCGTTAAATCAAAAGACGCTAATTTTGGTGAAAAAGCGGCTGCATACGCTATAACTAATACTATGAAATTAAAATCTAGACTTGGCATGGGTTTGAAGAAGAAAAGTAAAAAGCGAAAGAACGCTAAAAAATCTAAATTGGGAATGGGTTTGAGGAAAAAGAAGAGAAACCAAGTTCGCTTGAAAAAAATTATTAAAGCTGGTGCCTTTAAATCAACGCCAAGTAACTGTGCTCTAATAGTCATACGATCAGATTTGAAAAAAGCTCGGAGCGCTGTTAAAGAAGCTGGAGGTAAAAAGAATAATAAAATTCCACGCATTTTACCAGTCCCCGCGAAAACAGGTGGTGTGTTGTCATTTCTCATACCTCTATTTGCAGGTCTGAGTGCAACTGGCGCTCTAGCAGGTGGAGCTGCGGGAATAGTAAAGGCCGTAAACGATGCAAAAGCCGCTAAGCAACAGTTGGAAGAAAATAAAAGACATAACAAAACTATGGAAAGTGTAGCATTGGGCAATGGCTTATATCTTAAACCACATAAAGTTGGTTTAGGTCTTCATTTAAAAAAAAAAAAAAAGTTCGATCAAATAAAATTACCTCAGCACGCACTTACCAATGTTGATATATTAAAATATGCGAAACTTTTAAAAATACCTAATTTTCGGGGAGTATTTATGAGAAATGCAATGCCGGCTTCTGGACCGCGCTATAGTGAATCAGCTGTAGTTAATCTAGACGATGCTAGCGGCCCTGGGACGCACTGGGTTGCACATAGAAAAAGAGGCAAAAATGTTGTATATTTCGATAGCTTTGGTGATCTCCGTCCGCCGTTAGATTTAATATTATATCTCGGAGTTGACGAAGTTAGATATAATAATGAAAGATATCAAGATTTTGACACATACAATTGCGGCCACCTCTGTCTAAAATTCTTGTGTGGGGCTATATAAAGAGAGGTAGGGGAAGCATTGCGTCATTCTGATTTAAGCTGTCATGGAAGATTTATTGACTCTAACGCTTTCAGGTACATCTTCTACACTAGAAGCACAGTATTTTCTGCCAATCGAGCTATCGTCAAATAAAAAATACGTTTTAGGACTTGTCGAACTTTTAACTTTTAATTCAATACCTAATATAGACAGCAACAATAATAAGTTTTACGTAGGTGGAAACGTTATCCCTCTTCCAGTAGGAAGTTACGAAATTGAGGATATTGACTGGAAATTCCTTTGGTAAAAAATTAGCGCACAACAACATTAGTTTCAATTTGAAGCCTAATAATAATACTCTTCGCTGTACAATCAAGTGTAGACTACCTATAGATTTTCAACCTGAAAATTCTCTTGGTCGTCTACTGGACTTCACCAGTCGTATTCTCGAACCGAACGTCATTCATAATTCTGTCTTACCTGTTACAATTCAGGAGCATACATAAACGATCGAAAGTACACACGATACACGAGTTTTTTCCTGCAGTACCTCCAGGTTATAAAATCATCGAAGTTCCCTCACACGTCATTTACCTTCCGATTGCCGTAAAGCGTATATATCAAGACGGAGATTTAGTAAATTTCCGTGGAGAAGTCATAACTATAAGATTACATATCCGCCAGGCATAATGGAAATCGTTTACAACAAAAACTATATAAGCAGAGAAATATGTCCACCACGCATCAGTCATCAACGAACTGCGAAGGCTCTAACACGTCAGAGCATACAAATACTAAAAAGTCTAGGATTAAAAGTAGTACTTGGTGGAAGATAACTTATATCATCTTTTGCTGCTTTCAACGAAATGGAAGAAATTCTAAGCATACAAACACCTGTAACTTTCGATGAATCCGTAGCGCACTATGAGGTTCACGCTAACCAACCGTATACAACATCATTCAGCAACAGTGATGAAATACGCATATCTATTCAACATCAAGATTTATGCCTCTTACCTTCTCGCCGTGCATTACATATCTGCGGGCGATTGGTTAAAACTAATAGTACTCCCACTACAAATACAGAACTTGTGAACAATGCCATTTGCCACTTGTTTGAAGAAATCAGATATGAATTGAACGCCATTCAGATAGACAAGTGTAAAAATGTTGGTTTAACCACTCTCATGAAAGGCTAAGTGTCGCACTATCCGACTCAGAGTTTTATCATTGAAAATGCGGGTTGGATAGATGTAGAAGAAATACAGAATATTGTTGATAATGCTGGTTACTTCAATGTATCGATTCCATTGAGCCTAATTTTTGGCTTCGTAGAGGACTATCGTAAAATTGTAGTAAACGCAAAGCATGAACTTGTTCTCATGAGGCCGAGAAACGACTTGAACGCTGTTGTACAAACAGCTGCACGAGTAGCCGAACAAGACGTCTATGAGGACTTTAGAATTGAGATAACTAGAATCGAATGGCTTATGCCATACGTAGTTGCATCGAACTGTAACAAAATTCGCCTACTAGATTTTGTAGGAAAAGACCGTCCTATTGTCATGAGTTTTCGCACGTGGGAATTGTACGAGTACCCACTACTGCTGATTACGTCGAGACAGGTTTGGACTTTAAAAACATCAAATCAACTTGAAAAACCACGCTTCGTCGTCTTAGGTTTTTAAACTAGTCGAAAAGATCAGAAAGCAGTAAACGCTAGCCGCTTTGATCACTGCAATCTTACAAATGTAAATCTTTTTCTCAATTCTCAGTCATATCCGTATGGCAATCTTAACCTCGATGTGAATCGTAATCAATTTGCCATGCTCTACGATATGTACGCTAATTTTCAAAATTCTTACTATGGCAAAGATCCAGAACCTATGTTGAAAAAGTCGCAATATCTCACTTATGTACCGCTGATAGTGATAGACTGCTCAAAACAAAACGAATCCTTAAAGAGCGCCCCTGTAGACATTCGTCTAGAATTTGAAGCAAAGGAAAATTTTCCTGCTGGATCTTCAGCCTACTGCTTGATCTTACACGATCGTATAGTTCAATATAGTCCCGTCAGCGGTGACGTCCAGAAACTTTAAGGAGTATAAAAGACGAGCGAGCCTCCGACTCCTCGTCATTCGTCATTTGGAATTCGAAGCGAAATTTTGTACAGCATGGACTACGCAGTGGATATGCAGGGCTTTAAAAAGCCTGGCAATGATTTCGTTTTGAAAGAGTTGGCTTTTGTGTCTCTCAACGACGACGATGTGCCTGTAGTGCTACTCTTCAAACCGCCGTTTCCTTGGCGAAGACTAACAGACAAGTACAAACGTGAAAATTTGTGGTTAGAACTTTGCTATCATGGACTATCGTGGAATGACGGTTATTATGACTATACTGAAATTGGAAAAATTCTTCAAGATGCATTCAAAGATGCTAAAAGAATTTTCGTGATTGGTGAAACAAAAAAGTTGTGGTTAGAACGTTTTAATTTTAATGTTACTGATATCAACGAAATGAACTATCCATCTTTCGATTCTCCAAGATCAGTGACTATATGTACTAACCATAATGGAGCATGCAAAACTTCTTGTGCCCTCTATAATGTAAAGCGCATGAAAACATTTTACCGCAACGATCCCAACATGGAGTGGGAAGACGTTATGGAGTGGGAAGACATAGGAGAATAAAATTTGAGGGGTAATGGAGGGGTTGATAGACAGGTAGAACCTCACAGGATAGGAGCGAGGTGGGGCTCCTATCCCCCTTCAAATTTTTTTTAATAGTTTCATAGCTGACCACGAGGTGGCTACGATGCTCTCACAAGCAGCCAGTCGGGCTATGGGTTATATATAAGCGTGATGAGGTCCTTAAAGGCTTTCATTCCTTAATAATGGGTCAAAGCAGCTCGACCGTTGCTCCTGAGCAATAACCACTAATCAACGACAAGAACGAGAAGAATCAAAAGTTGCAATGGAAAAAGTGTTCGGAAAAAATTTCAACAAACACCTATTCTTTGCCCCAACAACAGGGTTATAAAAAGTTCTAAATATTTATAAGTAGATAAGCTATCAAACCGCTGACCGCCCGCTGCGAACCGCACGACGCGCGCCGCAAAGCTGCTGGCCGCTCGTCGCTTCTGGAGTCACCAATTCTTGAGTCACAGCTCTGGAGTCAGTATACTTTCTGCAGTCAAAGAGCTGACCGCAGTTCTGCAGTCAGGCTTGACCGCAGAATGTATACTGACTCCAGAAACGGCATGTCTCCAGAAACGGCATGACTCCAGAAGCGGCATAGCTTATCTTCTTACCTACCTACGCGGGTTATATGACGGCTTTGGTAGAAAGGTTGCTCTTTCTCCAAGAAGGTGCAGAAGAAAAATTATTAGTGGCCAAACGGCGGTCAAAAAATTATTACAATAAAAAAGCCAACCCAAAAGAAATCAAAATAGGCGATTTTGTTTGGCTACAGAGCGGACCGAAACCGCATAAATTCGAAAATCATTACTCCGGTCCTTACCGAGTAATTGAAGTTTGGGAGAACGGGAATGTTAACATTCAAATTACAGAAAACAAATCCAAAGTCGTACATAGTAACCGCTTACGCTTTTTGCATGTTAAATCGCAATCGCCACCTGAAAATTTAGATTGATGCAATTACTTAAAAATTTGAAAGTTAATATTTTTATTCATGTTTACAGATGAGGACTTTGATATTTATCCTTGCAACAACTTTCAAATTAGAACTAGTTTTCGGGCCCGATCGGATATGATTGCGGACAGAAATTCACTAATTTTACTACGTTTTATTGCTTGTTAACGTGGGAGAGTACGACCTGTCGGAGCCGATCGTTGACGTTACGAAAACAGAAATAAGTCTTTTACAAATAAACGAGTACGCGAATACGCTAGTCAGATATTGTTGAGATTAAGCGAACGGTCGCGCATTGTGGTATGTGGTCGTATATCTCTCACGTTAAAAACGGAAAAGTGAAATATTTACGCGAAGTAACTATAGAGACGAATGTATAAAAATGCATGTTCATAAATCGGTTTTTATCACTGATAACCCTCTCGGATGCTTAAGAATTAACGAATCTGTTACGCACCCGATCACGTTCGCGGGATCTGTTAAAGCAGATGGCTCGTGTGCTTATACAGGTTACTACGCCGATCCGTACGGAGAATTTCATGACGTAGTCGTGCATGGTTATGTAACAGTTATTTTGGAAGAGCGTTTCAACGCGGTTAACTTAAATAATAATAAAAGCAGATTAGAATCCGGTACGCAGTGCGGTTTCACGGAGGATCATTGTGTCGATATGCAATTCTGGTACGCGTTGTGGGATATGATACCTACGGGGGCGTGCGAGGCCCGTAAATATACCTCTCTGTATATCGGACCCGTAATGAAGGTCGTTGAGAGGGATAATGAGCGCCGACCGCTCTACGTCATAGAAGCAGAAGGTTTATCCTTCGCATTTAAAGATATAGGGTTAGTAAATGTTTGCTCATATGAATTAATTCATTCGAAACATACGAAATTATGTATCTTGCTTGACCAACGAGTTACGTGTTAGAAAATTATAGAGAAATTAGTATACTTATGATTAAATTACGCGAAGATAGAGTCGAGATTATGCCGGGTGACAGGCAAAACACATGTACAATTGAAAACGACTACGCGTTCGAAAGTTTAATCATTCAACAGAAATTCGAAAGAAGTGCATAAAGAAATTACGGAATTAATTTGGAGCGAATATTAAGTAGACGCTAATGTTCAATTCATTTTGGAAAAATTTATACGCTTTACTCGAAATAATTGGAAAAACCAAACAACTCATTTTGATGAACTTGTGTGAATTATTGGGACACCAAAATCTACAAATTACATCTGCAGAATTAAATAAATACTTGATTCAAATTAAGGATGACAGAAAGTTAGTACTACTATTTTCTATATCAAATTTCAGGTCAATTTTATTAGGTCAAGTGGTTAAGGTGCATATTGTATTTGTTTATAATGAATTGCTAACAAAGTCATAATTGTACCTAACATTAAACTGAATGTTCATCAAGAGTTATCATTTAAACAAAAAGACGAAAAGCAAATTACGAGTAACACTACTGACAAGGAAGGTACCCCAAGTGTAAGTCGCCGATTTGGACGATATTGCAATATGTTGTAGTACATTAAAAAATAAGAGACACGTATTTTTTTTTACGTGCTGATAGACACTTTAAGGGGGTGAAATCTACCCCTAAAGTTCACGCTCAAAAACAGTTTTTTTCAAATATTTCAAAAGCGAATAAAGCTAGTTTAATGAAACCAACGCCAAAAGTCGTAGAATAAAAAAGCCTTCAAAACAGCATTACTTTCAATTTTAAGGGTAGCAACCCCTATTTTTTTTCAAGAAAACTAAGCTTTTCTCATCAATTTTCAGCTATAAAAATTACAATAAATTATATATCGCCTTAAAACTGATTCCATTTAAAAGAAAATTAAAAAATAAAGTTCACCTGTCCCGTGGTTTTAACCAAAATTATTTTTTATGGGTAACTACCCCTTATTTTTATTTTGTTCATTATTTCAGAAATAAATAAAGATACCTTAAGGGGGTGTCAAACTCCATTCTGCGATTTGACCGACCCATAGGTCGGTAAGGTAGGAAGTACATAATATTGATGAAATATGACACAAGCGCCATCTCTGGAAAATCGTAATAGATTTTAACATAGATGGCGCTACATATTTCAAAAATATTAAAGATACGCGTTTTTTTATTACAAACAATTGTACGTATTTCGCATATACGTATTTCTTTTTATAATTAATTATCCGTATTTTGCGTATACGCATTTTTATTGTTAATAATAGTGCGTATTTCACATATATACGCATATTTATTACAAATAATTTTGCGCATTTCGCCTATACGCATTTTATAATAAATAATTTGGTGTATTTCGCCGATATACATATTTTATTCTAAATAATTATGCGTATTTCGCTTATACGCACTTTTCAGTGTTATCAATTGTGCGCATTTCGCCTATACGCATTTTATAATAAATAATTTGGTGTATTTCGCCTATACACATGTTTTATTATAAATAATTATGCGTATTTCGCTTATACGTACTTTTCAGTGTTATTAATTGTGCGCATTTCGCCTATACGCATTTTATAATAAATAATTTGGTGTATTTCGCCTATACATATGTTTTATTATAAATAATTATGCGTATTTCGCTTATATGCACTTTTCAGTGTTAGTAATCGTGTGCATTTTGCCTACACACATTTTATAATAAATCATTTTGTATATTTCGACTATACACATGTTCTATTATAAACAAATGTGCGCATTTCGCCTATACACATTTCTTATAATAATGAGATGCAGATTCATCACTTTATTAGTCTCAGTTATTATTGACATTTCAAAATTCAGGACGTCGCCTCGCATGATTGCAAATGCTTTCTTAAAAATTGTAGTGCGCTTCGTACGTTTTTGTGTCCCGGTGAAGGGACAGATCGGATGCGAGGTCTAGGTGTTTAGATGGCCGATGATGGAGTCCGGGTTATGCACTCCATAGGTTTTTGTACCCAGGTGTTGAGACAGCTCGATTACGAGGTCTAGCTGTTCCAGGTGGCCGGTGATAGAGTGTAAGTGATGCGTTCCGAAGATTTTTGTGTCCAGATGTCGGAACAGATCGTATGCGAGGTCTGAGCGTTCCAGGTGGACGATGATGGAGTTTACGTGATGCGCTCCGTAGGTTTTTGTGTCTAGAGACCAAGACAAATCGAATGCGAGGTCTAGGTGTTTCAGATGGCCGATGATGGAGTCCGGGTAGTGCGCTTCGTAGGTTTTTGAGTCCAGGTGTCGGGACAGCTCGAATGCGAGGTCTAGCTGTTCCAGGCGGCTGATGATACGCTTCGTAGACTTTTGTGTCCAGGTGTTTTGACAGATCGGATGCGAGGTCTAGGTGTTCCAGACGGCCGATGATGGAGTTCGGGTAGTGCGCTCCGTAGGTTTTTGTGTCCAGGTGAAGGGACAGGTCGGATGCGAGGTTTAGCTGTTGCAGATGGCCGGTGATGTAATCCGGGTGATGCGCTCTGAAGGTTTTTGTGTCCAGGTGTCGGGACAGATCGGATGCGAGGTTTAGGCGTTCCAGATAGCCGATGATGGAGTTTACGTGAAGCGCTCCGTAGGTTTTTGTGTCCAGAGGCCAGGACAAATCGAATGCGAGGTCTAGGTGTTCCAGATGGTCGATGAGTTCGGGTAGTGCGCTCCGTAGGTTTTTGTGTCCAGGTGAAGGGACAGGTCGGATGCGAGGTCTAGGTGTTTAGATGGCCGATGATGGAGTCCAATTTAATATTATGATTTTCAAAATATTACCTGCATCTGAAATTTTGTGGCACAGTACTGCACTTTTTTGTACATATTCTGGATATAGTTTACAAAATTTCTACCAAGAGATAGTTTAGATTTGGTTTTCATTTTTTTGGTTGAGGGTTTAATTGTTTATTGATATTTAAACAAATTTCAATCTATTTAGTTTTTTATGAACAAAAAATGTTCCTCAAATTTTAGGTCGATATTTGCAAAAATAAAAAAGCTATGCAATATTGAAAATTCAATTTTTTTGCAATTTTTGGTTAAAATCCAAGTTTATTCATTTTTTAACTGAAAATCTTGAAACTTTTTGTATAGTACATTGATTGGCAAAAGGTTTGAATTTTTCTGTAGAATGTGCCAGTATTTATTTTATGACCCTTTTTGAAAGTCTCTGATTGGCTGCTTCTTAGTATACCTTCATCAAAGGATATTGAGGCTGCGGCCAAATATTCTTTATTCGACAAATTTTTTTGTATTCTTCTTCGAAAACCCTTCAAAATGCTTTTCTTGATCAATAGTGGCCGAGCAAAGGGAAAAAAGTGACAATTTTTTGAAATATCAAGAAAAATCCATAATTTCAATTTTTGATAACATGATTAATGAAACTGAATATTATTCATACATCTTATGGCATGGACCGTACCACTGAATTTTGTTAGAGCATCAAATAAAACATTAGAAATATCTATTTTCAATAATATTAGGCTTAACAATAATAAGCAATACCTAATTATGAATTAATAATAAATTAAGCTATAGAGGTTAATTACTGTAAAGCTGTCAAAATGAAATCAGGCAACAGACTGATAATTTCATTCATAATTAGGTATCGCTTATTGTGTAAGCCTAATATTATTGAAAATAGATATTTCTAATGTTCTATTTGATGCTCTAACAAAATTCAGTGGTACGGTCCATGCCATAAGATGTATGAATAATATTCAGTTTCATTAATCATGTTATCAAAAATTGAAATTATGGATTTTTCTTGATATTTCAAAAATTGTAACTTTTTTCCTATGCTCGGCCAGTATTGATAAAAAGCATTTTGAAGGGTTTTCGAAGAAGAATACAAAAAAAATTTGTTGAATAAAGAATATTTGGCCGCAGCCTCAATATCCTTTGATGAAGGTATACTAAGAAGCAGCCAATCAGAGACTTTCAAAAAGGGTCATAAAATAAATACTGGCACATTCTACAGAAAAAATTCAAACCTTTTGCCAATCAATGTACTATACAAAAAGTTTCAAGATTTTCAGTTAAAAAATGAATAAACTTGGATTTTAACCAAAAATTGCAAAAAAATTGAATTTTCAATATTGCATGGTTTTTTTATTTTTGCAAATATCGACCTAAAATTTGAGGAACATTTTTTGTTCATAAAAACTAAAAGAAAACAAGTTTTGAGGGATTTTAAAATTTTGAGCTGCTGACTTCACGTGAAATATCCCATATACCTGAAACAACAGGAGAGTGTAACAAAATTTGAGACCAAGGGTTGAACTTCAAATGAACCTGAGTATGGTATATAAGTTGATTCGCATTTTAAAATATACACCTTCCATCATATAAACGCATAACTGCAAATTGAACATTTTAACAAAATTTGTATTATTAGAAGTATTGTCATTAATAATTACTTTGCATTATACTTGTCATGCTACTGAATGATTGGCAAAAGTAGAGCTACTATAATTTCATTGAGCTAGGCTCATAAGTTTCTTTAGCTTCTTTTCAAATTTTATGAGTTTTGTTGAAAAAAAACGGAAAAGAATTAATTTTATGTCAAGACATCTAGTTTCTTATAAATAGATAACTAAATAAACTCATGTAATTGTAATTCTTTTCTGTTATAATTAAATATGTTCGCCCATACACCTTTCCTTATAACTAATAATTGTGCGTATTTCGTCTATACGCATTTTTGCATTATAAACAACTGTGCGTATTTCGCTTATACATATTTTTGATATTGTAAATAATTGTGCGTATTTCGCTTGTACGAATTTTTTTATTATAAATAATTGTGCGTATTTCGCCTATACGCATTTTTGTATGATAAATAATTGTGCGCATTTCGCATATACGCATTATTTATTATGAATAATTGTGCGTATTTCGCCTATACGCATTTTAATATTTACTATTTTTTTTATTACAAACACATGTCAATTTGAACGTAATTACGTTCGAATAAGTATTTATTTACTTATAGTATAAAATTACATGATTAGTAATACTTTAAGTTTTGACATGTCCAACACCTATTAGCCAAAAACTACGGAGCGCACCACCTAAATATCGTCACCGGCTTCCCCGAAGACCTGGACCACGTATTAGATGCGCCCTGATATCCAAACGCAAAAGACTACAAAGCGCACCACCTAGACCTCGTCATCGGCTACCCTGAACACCTGCACTGCGTATTAGATGCGCCCTGATATTTTAATGCAAAAAACCTAGACTCCATCATCGGCTACCACAAAGACCTAAACTACGCATTTGATACGTTCCAACATCTAGAGACAAAAAACTACGGAGCGCACGACCTAGACATCATCATCGGCTACCCCGAACACTTTGACTACGTATTAGATGCGTCCTGGGATCTAAACGCAAAAAACTTCGGAGCGCATCACCTCGACTCCATCATTGACCACCTCAAAGACCTAGACGACGCATTCGATGCTTTCAATTATCGATAAGTAACACTTCCTTATAATGGTTGTCATTTCCGTATTAGCAGGTAGCAACCGTTACCGCTATAGTATTTCTCCCTTACAATTGAAGGTGGAAGCAATGTATACTAAAAGCGTGTGACGCTGTTACGTCGGTATATGCCGCTGATCCAACGATCGTATAATTGTGTAACTGTTGTAGTATGAAAAGCAACATACCGTAAAAGTATGGGTCCCTTACTAAGATTGCTAAAACCACCTTACTTATATAGTAAAGGAACTCCTATACTCCACGAGTAAGCCGTTTAACTGTAGCAGTAAGAGTTTTCTTTCCGTGTGCACCCGCAGAAAACTGTTACTTTTTGGGGAGATATAATTCGTACCTAAAAATCAGGTGTGCCCTAAATACTGACATTAGTCTAGGTACCAGGAGGGTTTCCGTGGCCGATGGATGTCCACGCCTCCACCAAAGCTTTTCTTACGTATTTTTGTCTGCTGATTCTGAATTTCGAAGGTGGACAGTCGCCAGAATGTTAGTTTTTTGTTATTAACAATTTAATTGTTTAAACTGCGGCCAAATCAATATGATTAATTATAACTGAATCCTAACTGTCTAAAACTGTAGTAAATTGATCTAGAATTATGCACGTTTGCGCTCGAATGCGCGACTTATTGCACTAAATTTGCAATAATTCGGGTTCTAATCAAAATTTTTCAATTCTGAAAAAACGAGCATATTCTGATCAATTTACTACAGTTTTAGGCAGTTAGGATTCAGTTATAATTAATCATATTGATTTGGCAGCAATTTAAACAATTAAATTGTTAATAACAAAAAACTAACAGTCTGGCGACGTTCCACCTTCGAAATTCAGAATGAGCAGTCAAAAATACGTAAGAAAAGCTTTGGTGGAAGTGTGGACATCCATCGGCCACGGAAACCCCCCTGGCGCCTAGACTACATCTCGAGTCTGTCGCGGGAGCGCAGACATTCAAGTATACCTTCGTCGTCCCTTCTCCGTCGTGTCCGCCTAGGTGATGTCCTCGGGAAGTGGTAGTTGAGTTGGCTGCCCTCGAGGAGAGTAGAATTATATGAAGACTTGTTGTCTTCTACAGGAGCTCTTCACCTAGGACAATACAAAATATATTAATAATGTATTAAGGAGTAGGGATGAGGATAGCAGTATCGAACTGCCAGGAACAGAGGAGTAGACCGATGGAAAGTTGGAGACTAGGTTCGGCTGTACTACAAGATAAAGTCCAAATCCGAAGTGAAATACTTACTCGAGTCTGGCACAGGAGATCAAACTATATATATATATACACCTTCGCTCTCACTTCTACGATATGTTTGTCTAGCTGATGTCTTCAGGACGTGGTAGTTGTGTTGGCTGCCCTGGAGGAGAGTAGAATTATATGAAGACGTGTTGTCTTCTGCAGGAGCTCTTCGCCTAGGGCAAAACAGAATATATTAATAAAGTGTTAAGCAGTATAGGAATGAGGATAGCAGTATCGACCTGCCAGAAACAGAGGGAGTAGATATATGGAAAGTTAAGATATCTGTAGAAAATGGAAAGGGTCTTTGGAATGAAAAGTCGAAAAAGTGCATGTGCATTTCCAACTAAGACCTCATCACCCTCGCTTAAAGTTTACCAGAATGTTAACACACAATCCAATACATGTTGAGGCATTGTATATTAAATTTTAGATCTTTTCAATCAGCCAGTGTAGGCGAAATAACTTTTTTTCTTGAACATTTCTTAAAAAGAGCATACAAATTGCAATATCTCCACACTTGCTAATTATTTAGATTTGAAACTTGATAAACAATACCCCTCAGCATGTATTACATAGTGTGTGTAAAGTTTGAAATATTTGTAGAGAATGGAAAGGGATCTTTGAAATGAAAAGTCGAAAAAGCGCGTGTGCATTTCCAATGTAGACCTCCTCACCCTCGCTTAAAGTTTATGAGAATGTTTACACACAATCCAGTACATGCTGAGGCATTGTATATTAGGTTTCAGATCTACTCAATCAGCCAGTTTGGAGGAAATTACTTTTCTTTCTTAAAAATTTCCTGAAAAAGCACAAAAATTGCAATATCTCCAGACTTGCTAATTATGTAGATCTGAAACTTGATAAACCGTCCCTCAGCATGTATGCCATTATGTATGAAAAGTTTAAGATACTTGTAGGGAATGGAACGGGATCTTTGGAACGAATTGTCGAAAAGCCGCATGTGCATTTGCGACAAAAACCTCCTCACACTTTCTCATAGTTTACCAGAATGTTCTCACACAATGCAATGCATGCTGAGGCATTGCATATTGAGTTTCAGATATACTCCATCAGCCAGTTTGGAGGAAATGACTTTTCTTTCTTAAAAATTTCCTGAAAAAGCACAAAAATTGCAATATCTCCAGATTTGCTATTTATGTAGATCTGAAACTTGATAAACTGTCCCTCAGCATATATTGCACGGTGTGTGTAAAGTTTAAGATATGTTGAGAGAATGGAAAGGCATCTTTGGACTGAAAAGTCGAAAAAGCGCAAGTGCATTTCCAACTAAGACCTCCTGACCATTGCTCAAAGCTTACCAGAATGTTAACACGCAATCCAATACATGTTAAGGCATTGTATATTAAATTTTAGATCTTTTCAATCAGCCAGTGTACGGGAAATAACTTTTTTTCTTGAACATTTCTTAAAAAGAGCATACAAATTGCAATATCTCCACACTTGCTAATTATTTAGATCTGAAACTTGATAAACAATACCTCAGCATGTGTTACATAGTGTGTGTAAAGTTTGAAATATTTGTAGAGAATGGAAAGGGATCTTTGAAATGAAAAGTCGAAAAAGCGCGTGTGCATTTCCAATGTAGACCTCCTCACCCTCGCTTAAAGTGTGTGAGAATGTTTACACACAATCCAGTACATACTGAGGCATTGTATATTAGGTTTCAGATCTATTCAATCAGCCAGTTTGGAGGAAATTACTTTTCTTTCTTAAAAATTTCCTGAAAAAACACAAAAATTGCAATATCTCCAGACTTACTAATTATGTAGATCTGAAACTTGATAAACTATCCCTCTGCATGTATTCCATTATGTATGGAAAGTTTAAGATACTTGTAGGGAATAGAAAGGGATCTTTGGAACGAAATGTCAAAAAGCCGCATGTGCATTTGCGACAAAAACCTCCTCACTCTTTCTCATAGTTTACCAGAATGTTCTCACACAATGCAATGCATGCTGAGGCACTGTATATTAAATTTAGATCTTTTCAATCAGCCAGTGTAGGGGAAATAACTTTTTTACTTGAACATTTCTTAAAAAGAGCATACAAATTGCAATATCTCCTCACTTGCTAATTATTTAGATCTTAAACTTGATAAACAGTCCCTCAGCATGTATTATATAGTGTGTGTAAAGTTTGAAATATTTGTAGAGAATGGAAAGGGATCTTTGAAATGAAAAGTCGAAAAAGCGCGTGTGCATTTCCAAGGTAGACCTCCTCATCCTCGCTTAAAGTTTATGAGAATGTTTACACACAATCCAGTACATGCTGAGGCATTGTATATTAGATTTCAGATCTACTCAATCAGCCAGTTTGGAGGAAATGACTTTTCTTGAAAATATTTTGAAAAATACACAGAAAATGCAGTATCTCCACACTTGCTGATTATTTAGATCTGTAATCTTTGGAATGAAAAGTCGAAAAAGCGCATAAAATCTATAGTTGGCCGTTGTTATTTATACGCCAGATTGCTAGATAGGTATACCTATATATACGTAAAACCTAACCTTCAATTTTCTTTAGCCGAAGAATTGACGCTTGATTAAAGAAAAAAATAGGCAAGGATTGACGCTTGACTAAAGAAATAATAGTCCCTTCCATGTCAGACTTTCAAAACAGTGATTTTTACACGTTTCTAAGTGGGTTATAGGTTATTTGTACGACAGAGCTGTCGTACAAATAACGCCATAAAATAAATAAATTCTTGAATGACTTACTTTTCTGTCTTACGGCGGGGCCAAGTCCAAGCGGCACGGTCCGTTGGGTGTGCACGCACACGGTGCGGTACCGACGCTACGGTCTGCGAGGTGGGCGGCTGATGCGGCGCTCCAAGCTGCGCCGTCTGCGAGCGGTCCAGGCGGCAGGCACACCGATGACACGTCGATAAGCATCAATGGATAGAGGAGGGCACAGGTGGCGAAGGTGGCGGCGGAGGTCGTGGCGGCAACACGGGACCGCCTCCCGGAGGGCCTAGGCCCAGGCATCGGCGATGGACAGCTCAGCTGTGCTGCAGCCAGCAGCGCATGCGCGTACACACACACGGGCAAGGCCGCGCCGCTGGCCGCTGCCGTCGCTGCCGTTGCCGACTCGCGAATCTCGCGATGCTACATATTACCCATATGGTACAATAATCTATTTTTTTTTTTTAATATTATGCATCATCATGAGTGCATTGCCCTCCGTAATGACATTATGAATCATTCTGCAAAGTTTCACGTTGATATTTTAAGGCATCTGAGAATGGCATTTGAACGAAATTTTCGTTCAAATGCCATTCTTAGACGCTTTTGAATATTGACTTGGCATTTTGCAGAATGATTAATAATGTAATTACGGAGGGCAATGCACTCATTATTTTTCATATATCGTTATATTTTTTTTCTATTAAAAACAATATATTTTTTGCTCGGTCGGTAAAAATTGAGTTTGACACCCCCTTAATAAAACTAACGCTAAAAATCTTAGAATTAAAAAGGCCATAAATCTGCATAACTTTGAATTTTAAGGGTAGCAACCCCTATTTTTTTAAAGGAAATTAAGTTTTTTTATCAATTTTCAGCTATAAAAATTACAATAAATATATCTCTTTAAAAACCATTCCATTGAAAAGATTGACCATAAAATTTTGACCAATAACACAGACAAACGCTATGTAATTTTAGCGCTTTCGGGCAATACGAAATACTAATTTATCATTAATTTTGCAAAATTAGTTTGGTTAAACTACTTGTTTAAACGGATTATTGTAAAGCTTTTTCGAAAAACTAATTTTGACTTGAATTCCACAAGAAAAGTAACATGTTTATTTAAACTTTTATATGTTGTAGTGAACCAAAAAACGAAAAATATTTATATTTTTTATCTGTGAATAATACATTTTAAAGGGGTGCAAATCATCCCCGGAAGTTCATTATGTTCTTACTTCCCTTTATTATATTTTATGTATTATTATAAATACTTCGACAAAGGCAATCGTACCGTTTTGATACGTGATAAATAAAGCATTAAAAAAAAAATTAATGCGTGTGCGTATGTGTACGTGGATGTAAGTGATTTTTATGCAGTAAATAAGAGTAATCGCTGATTGTGAATGAGAAAAGAATATGTTATTTTTATGTTATTATGAGGCGGATATTTATAGATTGGTGATTTAACTCATAGTTTCATATATTGCTGGCAAACATTGTATTTATAAATTGGTAGAGTTCATTTTTTTTAATGTCAGCAGCACTACAATACTACAGGTAAATGTCTATTTATATATCAGATCTAATGCATTAATTGTAAGAATTTCGTATCTGTCTATAGGCTTTAATAAAATTATAACAGCTTTTCAAAATTATATTTTGCGTTATTTTTAATGAACATATTAGAAAGTATGCAATTTCGTATATTGTTACATTTTTTGGAGATACATTTGACGTTATAGAGCACAAATAGTTTAAATTGATTTTTCTTTAATTTTAAAGATTTAAAAAATCCTGATTTATAAGTGCATAAAGTATTTTTAATATTTTTACGAAAATTAAAAAATGTATCAAAATATACTTTATTGTGTATACTGTATTGTTTACTTTCTGTCATTAACAAAATTATAGGCTCCTGATTCAATTTTTAGCCAAAATTGTATACGGTTCCTTTACTATTAGATGTTTTACAAATAATAAATTTTACATACAAATAATAATTTTAAATAACTAAATCTTAATTTTAATAAAATCTAAATTAACAGGCATTGTGCAATACATCTTATCGATTACTGTTTACAAATTTAAAAAAAACTCGAGATTACCTTCTTTCCATTTTAATCAAGCGCTTTAGTAAAGAAATATACAGATACGATATTCTTAATAGATTCTTAACAGGATGGCTCAAAGTATAAATATTTGTTTTATTTGTATGTGTCGCCTTTTTAAATGCAACATTATTATCTTGTGAAAATATGGTATTTTTTTAATATTTAAACAATCGCCAAGATGGCGGACGAGGGTGTGCTGCTTAAGCAGACCCCTCCGCCAGAAATTTATTACAAATGTCATCCCGGGACGCCAGTGGGAGTTGTGATATGTGTAGTGTGTAACAATGTCTACCATAAAAGTGATTATAACAGAAAAAAAACACAAAACTACTTATCTGCCATATAAATAATATGTGAAGAACGTAATATAGATGACATAACCTCTAAAGACCCACGTGTTGCAGCAGTGCTACTACGGAGGGAACTAGAAAATCTGAGAAACCAAAATGATCTGATAATGACAAAGAACGAAATACTAATAAAAACCAATGCACAGACAGAACAAAAATTAAAACAAGCTGAAGAAGAATTGCTACTAATAAAAGCTAAGGAAATTAAAGGAAATCAAGAATTGACAAGTTTTCCTGAAGAAGAAAAAATCTATTAAAACAAATAAGTACAGAAGTACACAACAATAATCTCATGCTAAACCAAATTTTAGACAAAGAAAACTATACAAAAAACAAAAAAAACATTTGCAGAAGTGGTAGTAAGTGATAAACAATTAGAAAAGAAAATACAAAAACTAATAGTGAAAAGAATACAGAATGATAATAAAGGAATAAATGTGCCAGATATAAAACCATATATAGCTCACTATATAAATAAAAATTCATCTATACAAGCAAAAAGTATAAAAATCAAGAACAAAGATGAAGCAATAATAAGCTTTATAAATGAGGAGAGTTTGATATAAACTGAGAATATACTAAGACAAAAGTATTCTGCCTACTACAAAATAACAAGAGAATCTATTAAAAATCCCAAGATGAAAATAACAGGTTTCGACAATTTTG
This sequence comes from Torymus aiolomorphi, assembly GCA_036365515.1. Lineage (NCBI taxonomy): Eukaryota > Metazoa > Arthropoda > Insecta > Hymenoptera > Torymidae > Torymus > Torymus aiolomorphi. The sequence goes on from CM070875.1 coordinate 83,424,548, forward strand.
AAGACATGGAGATTAAAGAAATAGAGCAAGATATTAACAAAAGGAACTTCAAACACCTAAACAGCAAATGCAAAGTGTTACATATATTTGAAAACATTAAAACAAAAATTAACACTATATTAATTGAAACACCAGCGGACGTATATAATCAAATTGTGAGTAATAAATATAGAGTTCATATTGGTTATCAAAATTGCAGAGCATTCGATGACTTGAATCTAACCCCGTGTTTTAACTGCGGTAGATTTGATCATAGTGGTAAAAAGTGTAAGAATACGAAAATCTGCTTACGTTGTGCTGGAAAACATAACACGATCAACTGTACTACCCCAAACGAACACAAGTGTGTTAATTGTATGTACAGTAATCATCAATATAAAACAAATTATAATACTAAACACGTGGTAAATGATACCGAAAAATGCGAGGTTATGTTTCACAAGATAAAGAAGTTAATTGCTGAAACAGATTATCCAGTGAGACCGCACATTCCAAAATATGTAGGTAAAGTAAATTTTCAATCACAGTTACAAAACACTGATACAGCTACCGGTAAATCACCGGTCGTAACGACACCAAGAAGACAAAGTAGAATTTTTATCAGTCCGGCAACATCAGCTGGTAATTTATCGGCCACAACCTCACCATTTATTTAAACAGAACCATATCACAAATTTATTACCCAACAGACTCAGCAACTTCTGAACTTCTGAATTTTGAACATGGGTCAGCAACAACTAAATTTTGAAGTTATATCACAAAAAGAACAAGCTTTTGGTAATGTACAAACACTCAATAAAAGTATCGATAAAGGTAAAAATTTGAGTTTATGTGTAAATATTAGAAGTATAAAACAAAACTTTGAAAAACTTGAAACTTTTATTGAATGTTTAGCCGTAAGACCAAGTGTCATTATATGTACTGAATCTTGGAATGTGCAATATACTCCATTGTACAACATATCAGGTTACAAAAGTTACTATAGTGAGAGTAAAATGAATAAAGCAGATGATTGAACTATCTGAACACACAGAAATTATAGTGGTCGACAACATACGTATCTTAAGCTCGGTTATAAAACTAATTGGCACCGAAACTGTAAGAATCTCAGCGATCTATAGATCACGCAATATAAAAAAGTATGAATTTGTTCATAGCCTGAAAAAATTCCTAAGAGACCAATTAAATACTAAGAACCATTGTATAATCGGGGATTTTAACATTGATATATTAGACGAAAATTTTAGTAAGACTGACTCAACAGATAACCTTATAACACAAGAATTTTTAAATGATCTCTTGGAACATAAATTTACGCCATGCTTTACTGGAATAACAAGGCCTTCATCTGATAATAAAAGAGGTACCTGCATCGACAATTTCTATATAAAAACTAGAAATATAAATATTAATTCATTTAAAATAACGAATCCATTTAATGATCACTACCCATTATTTATAACTATAGATAAATTAGAAATAAATCAGCCGAACAAATTCAATATGAAATCAATTAATTACAACAAGTTAAAACATGTTGCAAATAATTCAAACTGGTACTCAATATTGTCTATGCAGGATCCTAATCTTGCAGTTACGCATTAATTGACATGATAAATAATTGTATTGATGCGTCCACTACCAAAAAACAATTTAAAAATAAACTTCCGAGAAAAAATTGGATTACTAGTGCTATTATAGTCTCGTGTACTACTAAAGAGACACTGTATATCTTATGGCAAAACAATCCCACTTCTGAAGTCCTAAAAAAAGAGTATACAAATTACACTAAGATATTGAACAAAGTTATTAAAGAAGCAAAATTTAAATATGAAAAGGAAATGGTAAAACGAAATAGCGGAAACTCTAGGGAATTATGGAACATAATTAAAACTAAATTAGGGAAAAATAGTGTGCATGATAATCCAATAAAATATATATACGAAAACAATCAAAAAATCGAAAATAAAACTGATATAGCAAATGCTATGAACACCTATTTTTGCAAAATAGGACCAAATTTGAGTGCTCAATTTGCTAATATAAATAATAATAACCTGAAACTTCCAGATAGGAATCCTGAATCCATTTTCTTTCGTCCGACCGATTTTGCTGAGATATACAAAATAATCAATACATTGAAAAATAAATCTGGAGGCGTAGACAATATTAACGCTAAATCATTGAAAATTCTCTCTGAATATATATGTGTGCCCTTAGAATATATCTTCAATTTATGTATTGTGAAATCTATCTGGCCCGACGCGCTCAAAAATGCTGAGGTAGTCCCTATTTACAAGGCTGGTGAAAAATCTAATATCAGTAATTACAGACCAATCTCTTTAATATCGAACATTGCAAAAATTTTTGAAAAAATAATTTATAATAAATTATACCACTTTTTTGAAAAACATAACATAATATCAGAAAAACAATACGGTTTCGTTAAAAATAGGGGAACTACTGACGCATTAAATTATATATCAAATATCATATACGAAAACTTAGATAAAAGTAAACCAATAATTGTTGCTTTTTTAGACTTAGCCAAAGCATTTGACACTGTTAATCATAGAGTTCTTTTAGATAAGCTTGAACGATACGGAGTAAGGGTAGTGCCTTAAAACTGATGACTAGCTATCTCACAGATAGGCGGCAAAGAGTAAAAATTCAAGACTGTAAAAGTGAATATAAAGAATTTACTACGGGTCTTCCCCAAGGAACTATATTAGGACCATTACTTTTTATACTTTATGTCAATGACTTACTAGGAAGTATGCAAAATGACACAATCATGTCCTATGCTGATGACACGGTTATCATATCAAGTGACAACGTGTGGTCCTCAGCTCAGGAAAAAATGTGTGCTTACCTTAATCATATGGCCAAATGGCTTGCACAAAATAAACTGTCGCTAAATATAGATAAAACGGTCTATATGACTCTCGGAAACTACTGTGATAGTGTGCCTGGCACACTAAAGATCAAAATAGGAATGCAATTAATAAAAAGAGTTGAAAGTCATAAATACTTAGGGCTGTATTTCGACTACAATATGAAATGGGATAAGCATATAAGATATATCATTAAAAAAACTAAATACCTAATTTTTGTTTTTGCCAAGATAAAAAATATGATGGATACAAAAACATTAATGATAATATACTATGCTTTCTTTCATAGTCTAATCAATTATGGGGTAATTTCCTGGGGTGGTGCGTACGATAATAATATGAAATTAATACAATCAACACAAAACAAAATATTGAAAATCATAAATAAAAATAAATTCTCTCAAACTAATCCACCTCTTGAAATAAAAAAATTATTCCAGTTAGAGTCAATATCACATTATTCTACATTAAGAAATAAATATATAAACAGTGCGAGCAAGACCAGAAACAAAACAATTCAATTTCCTAAATGTGATAAAAGAATTAGTGATAAAAATAGCTACAATGAAGCTATAAGGGTCTTTAATGGGCTATTTAAGGATCTCAAAGTTATGAATTTAAGTAGACAATTAATGAAGAAAAAATTAAAAATGTTTATAGTAAAAGATGCAGTATAATTTCAAAATAATAATTAAATCTTAACCAATATATCTAACAAATTATTTAACTGTTATTTATGTACTACAATGGATTTTATCGATGTTAACAAACACTACGCACATACCATTATATAGTTTTTAAGAATATTGTAGCTTGTAATATTTTTTTTTAGTTTGTAAGTTTTCTATGTACCAGATCTACACACAGGCAATAATATTTGCCTCAGTAGGATTTACTTACTTATGTATATTTCGTACATAATAATGTAATGTAAATGTTTTCTGGAAATAAATAAATAAATAAATATTTCCCGGTAAAAAGACATTGGTCGCATGATGGCGTACATCAGTAAACGCGTACAACGTACAACGTACAAAGCTTCCTCATTGAGAAATAGCTATATTCTCGCAACATAGTAATGTAACGTTTAGAGGGGTGACGCATACAAATTAAAAAAATGTTTTTATTTTCAGCATTATATACATGTGTGTTGTAAAGATACTATTTCTGTATGCAATTATTCTTATAAATGTTTGATTATTTTAGCACTCAAAATGAAAATTAATCCTCTGAATGTTATTAATTTGCTGCTTGCCTATTTCCAAACACTTGATATTGAAGATAGCCCTTATAATATTAAAGAAATAGAAATAAAAGACCATTTCCAAATGATACTGTTAGATTTAATGGAATCGTCTAATAGCATAGATGTTATAATGGAAAAATCGTTGGATTTTCAAGAAGAATATAAAGAAACAGATGCACGTATTATGGAAGATGTTGATTTGCATACGCTTCCTTACTATCCTGAATTACCTACGGATCAATGTACGGGACATGAAGAACCATTGAGTTTTGAATACAAAAAAGGGCTGTAAAATATTGGAGAAGTGGAAAAACAAAAAAGAATTTATCGCTTAAAACAGTTCAAAATAGATTCAGGAAAGTCAGTTCTGAAACACAGTTACATCGCTGGGCTCACCAAATCAATCAAGGTGGAACTTACCGAGAAAAAATTGCAAGAATTTGTGATTTCACACTAGAAAATTTTAAAGCTGCTACTGAAGCTGGATTAATAATTCATGACAACAATTTAAGAAGATGGGCTCTACAAGCACGAAAATTAATCGGAAATGAGGACGTAAGATTTACAGCTTCAAAACATTGGCTTTCAAAATTTAAAAACACCCATAGAATTGTTTCTCGAAAAATTAATAAATTTATCACAAAAAAAGTATAGAAAATAGAAATGATTTGCATAAAAATGAAGTAGAATTCGTAACAGAAGTCAAACAATTGATTAATCAAATAGGCGCTGACAATACATATAATTCAGACCAGTCTGGTTTTCAGTTGGAAATGCATTCTGGTCGATCTCTTGCTTTTGAAGGAGAAAAGAAATTACAGTGCCTTGTACAGCCGGTCACATCAACAACTCATAGCTATACTGTACAGCCGACAATTTCAGCCACAGGAAAGTTACTATCACCATTATTTTTAGTATTAAAGGAACGAAGCGGAGAATTTGGACCAATTGTCTCACAAAATTTGTTTGTGCCTACAAACGTATATGTTACATCCTCGACATCTGGAAAACTTAATTCAGGTAAAATCACGTTCTATTAATTTCTAAAAATAAAACGTTAATTATTTCGGAAGACACATTTAAATAAAATCAAAATTTGTAGAACTCTTTAAGGCGTGGTTAAAAGAGGTATATTTTCCTCAAGTTGGACCTAGATGCATGCTGCTAATTGATTCGTGGAGTGGTCATTGTCCAACGATTGTACAGGAAGTTACGCCACACGATAAAACACTACATTTCAAAATGATACCTACAGGAACGACTGGAAACATACAGCCGTTAGATGTATATGGATTCCGCACATGGAAGAACTATGTTAAACATTTTTCAGACCATGTTTTGCTCATAGACGAAGACTTAAATTTACATTTGAGAAATAATATAATTAAATTACAGTCTTTGGTTCATAACCAATTTTCATCTCCACGATATGAAAATCTATTTAAATATTCGTGGTATAAGAGTGGGTATCTTGTGAATCGAGCAGGAGATTTCGATGACCCCGTAAGTTTCAGTTTCGGAGATTCCTGTGCAACGCATTGTGAGATCAATGGTTGTAATAATGTTGCAATTGTTAGATGTTCGTGGTGTACAAAATCTTTATGCTTAAAACACTTTTTTGAAGAATATCATTATTGTACAACTTACAATCCATAATGCCTCGAGCTATTCGACAAACAATTACTTTTTTGAGAATACTTTAAATTTTTTGTAGTAATAGTAATAATAAAACTTGTGTTGTTAAAACAAAAACCATATTTATATTAGTTATCATTTCATTTTGTATTTTTCTGCAACACGTAACTTTAATTTTTATTATTTTTTTGAAAAAAAATTAATCTCACTAAATTTTGATTATTTACGCAATTTTTTCAGAAAAAAATAATAAACACATTTACCCTCCCTGCTAGAAAAAGTTAGTAGAAGTCAATAAAAATCGATAAGTTTCACCATTGAAGTCAATAGAATCTCTTAATTTCCTTAAAAAGAGAAAAATAGGGGTTCCTACCCTTAAAATTGAAAGTGATACAGATTTGTGGCCTTTTTAATTTTAAGATTTTTAGCGTTAGTTTTATTAAGGTAGTTACCCCCTAAAAAATAATTTTGGTTAAAACCACGGGACAGGTCAACTTAATTTTTTTAATTTTCTTTTAAATGGAATCAGTTTTAAGGCGATATATAATTTATTATAATTTTTATAGCTGAAAATTGATGAAAAAAGCTTAGTTTTCTTGAAAAAAAAATAGGGGTTGCTACCCTTAAAATTGAAAATAATGCTGTTTTGAAGCCTTTCTTATTTAACATTTTTAGCGTTGGTTTTATTAAGGTATCTTTATTTATTTCTGAAATAATGAACAAAATATAAATAAGGGGTAGTTACCCCTAAAAAATAATTTTGGCCAAAACCACGAGACAGGTCAACTTTATTTTTTAATTTTCTTTTAAATGGAATCAGTTTTGAGGCGATATATAATTTATTGTAATTTTTACAGCTGAAAATTGATGAAAAAAGCTTAGTTTTCTTGAAAAAAAATAGGGGTTGCTACCCTTAAAATTGAAAGTAATGCTGTTTTGAAGCCTTTCCTATTTTAAAATTTTTAGCGTTGGTTTTATTAAGGTATCTTTATTTATTTCTGAAATAATGAACAAAATATAAATAAGGGGTAGTTACCCCCTAAAAAATAATTTTGGCCAAAACCAAGAGAGAGGTCAACTTTATTTTTTAATTTTCTTTTAAATGGAATCAGTTTTGAGGTGATATATAATTTATTGTAATTTTTATAGCTGAAAATTGATGAAAAAAGCTTAGTTTTCTTGAAAAAGAAAAATAGGGGTTGCTACCCTTAAAATTGAAAGTAATGCTATTTTGAAGGCTTTTTTATTCTACAACTTTTGGCGTCGGTTTCATTAAGCTAGCTTTATTTGTTTTTGAAATATTTGAAAAAAACTGTTTTTGAGGGTGAACTTTAGGGGTAGATTTCACCCCCTTAAAGTGTCTATCAGCACGTAAAAAAAATACGTGTCTCTTATTTTTTAATGTACTACAACATATTGCAATATCGTCCAAATCGGCGACTTACACTTGGGGTACCTTCCTTGTGAGACGCGAGGGGCAATTTCCACTAAAGACTTGTTATGTATAATATTTTATGTTTTCTGGAGTATAATAATTATCGCATTTTTGGGCATTTTGACGGACTTAGCTTTCCGGCTGCATGAAAATAGGGATCAACGTCCTGCAGCGGCAGGAAATGCATATGTACCGATGTACCCGCTAGATCCCACCATTAGGTGCAATTTCATGGGGATGCTGCATTACGAGCAGCAGAGAATTCCGATTGTACCTTTAAAGAATAATGAAGCTAGTACGTCAATTGCGATTGTATAATTGGTTAATATTAAAATATGTTGATAATCACTAGCATAATTGTAAGTTAGTTTAGACAAATTTGAAAATTTTTAGCTAAGTAAATTTAATAATAATAAGACTACTGCGAGCTTAAGAAAACTAGCTAGTGTAAGTAGGGCATAGATATACACACACAAAAAAAAGAGTGAGTTATTTTATGACCTTGCCGTTGTCTCAAGGGGGGAGGAGTAGAATGTACCACCTACTATAGCTATTTGTTAGGAAATTATGAATAATTTAATAGGGCAATGGCATGGCGATACGACAAGGTAAAAATTATGCCGATAAAAAAAAAAAGTTACTTGTGTATTAGAGCTTCATTAAGCAAGCAAAGGCATTACCATCTCAAAACAATTTGTTAGGTTGGGCAATAAAGTAAAAGAATTACCAATTAGAGAATACAAAACAGAAGTCAATCATCTCGACCTTATCTTGAAAAATTTATATGCGTTAATGTATATTATATCCAAAACTAAACAGCTCGTATCAAACTTATGCGATTCACTGGATCATCAAAAGATGCTGTTCGTTTACGAATTTCTGCTGAGCATAAGAGATTCGAAAAGTTTAGCTTTGCCGTCTTTGCTATCGAATTCCGGATCTATTTATCGATCAGGTGGTGAAAGTAAATATAGTTTACGAAAATAATGAATTATTTATTAGAATTGTATCAAGGGCTTTTATTAGTTAGTTAATATTGAAATAAATAAATAAATAAATTGTTGTACCTTTTACAGATAAGTACATTTATTTTTATGTACGAAATGCAACCTTTTCTAGTTTTCAGACAAATTCGGATAACAAACACTAACCGCTTTTGACAGCCATGAGCAGATTATATTTATAGCAGTGGTTCATATGCGACCATTATTTATTCTTAAATAAATCCAAGAAATACTTTCTTTCTTTGTGAAAATACGTTTTATTTTGAAAATTTTAGAACATGCGTTTATCAAAACCTAATTACGGGGGTTACCATTGAGTAGCATATACTTTTCACAAGGAAAAGAGCATTATTTTCAAAGAATGTTTAACAAATGCATATGACTTGTTTCAACTGGATGTTTTATGAAATTCCGATTTTGAGGTAGTCAAATAAGTGAATTAATCGAAAAATGAGAATTTGAATTACCAAATAATTGTAAACTGCGAATTGACTAACAATGGGCAAATAGGTTCAACGGTGTTTTGAATGCCAGAGGCAGTGTGGTACCTAATGTTAAACTAAAATTGCACAAAGAATTTATTAAAAATTACGAGGCGAAGAACCGCCAAAGAGCAAGTGTGCTACCGACTCAACTGTAATGTCAAATAAGGATTGGTTGTATTTAATATTTTATGGAGTCATAACTTTTGTAATTGTTATTTATTATATCTTTATATTTATTATTCTATTTATTCTATCTTTTTCTGGGGAATAAAAAAGGAACGACAACGGAGCGTGAAAATTCTTATGTATCTACGCACGCTGTAAATCACGAGCTCAATTGCAATTTTTTAGGTGCTTCTGATTACGACAAACCCAGCTGGTCACCGTTACCGGTCAAATACAGCGAGCCAGGTATGTCGACTTGCACGGTATAAAGTCAGTGTTAGGAGCGTAGACTGTAGTATTTTCTCTTACAAAAAAAAATTAAAATAAAAGGGGCAGGAGAAATGCGCGTTCCTTTCCAGATTTCCTTTCCCCCACCAGAATTTTCCTTGCCTGTCCGACAACAGTAGACGATAGAGGTGAAGAGTCACTCGTTCTCTCGCACCACCGCCGTCACTCGCATCACCGCTGTCACTCGTCCTCTCGCACCGCCCCTCTTCAACAGCATGGCAGGAGCCATGCCTACCCTGAGGGGAGCAACGAGGAGAGCGTATACCGCCTACGCTGACGAGTCACTGTGGGAGCCGAGCTCTTTCTCCGCACGAGTGCTTTTCCAGCTCTACGTAAGATGCTCGATGTATTTTGATATCGTCGTCAACGGGCGGAACGATCGTAGAAGGCCCTCACTACAACGTGATCGCGCCAAGGAGGAGGAGCTCTTTGCCGAGGACCAATTCAAACAGTTTGCCGAAAATGACATCCTCAGGTTCATGAGGCTGCCCATGCGTTGGGGTAACATCCGTTGGGACAGGGAGTTCCGGCGGAAACAAAATGAGGAGCAGCAACACGGTCACTGGGCCAGAGAGGAGAGCGAGCGGCAAGATGAAGAGAGCGAGCCAGGTATAACGTATGCTAACCGTCTTCATCTACCCTATGGTGGTGAAGGTTTCGATAATCGTACGCATTATGATAATTGCGCCAAGTACGGGCAGAACATGCCGGCCTGGCGCAATCGCACTTCATGCCAGCGCTTTAGTAATATGACGGGCTGTCTGTCCGTGTGCCTGAACTGCGAGGACGAACAGCACAAGCGGGCACTGTAGGAGGAATGGTGCCAGGACTGTGACGGCTCACCAACCCTACCAGCCCTGGAGGAAGAAAGGATGGACACGGAAGACTGGGATTAAGAAATAAAATAAATAAGAATAAATAAAAGAATTGTAATATTATATATATAAAAAAAATAAATAAACAAAAACAAACAAACAAAAAAAAACAAAACCTAAACTTGCGCTGATGGGGCCGAGATTCTCAAGTCTCAGCCCCCGCTCCGAGGTGACACTTGAGCGGGGGTAATAAGCAAACACTGCCCCGCAGCGTAGGTCTTTAGGGGGACGTGTCACGTCGTGCGCGACTGAACGTTCCCACCTCCATAAGTTTGCCTACTGGGCATTCTCTCGTACTATCTTTTTTCCTTAAGATAATACTACGACGGTCGGTAAGTTACCAACCGCTCGTAAGAACACGGGGGTAACAATACTAGCAGGACAACATCACTTGCGACTGACGTATGACTAAACTTACTGTACATCCACTCCATAGCAACCCACCACGAGCCTCTAATTCCTAGAAATCCCCTCCAACATGCATCCTATTGAACTCTTTTGATTATTCGAGAGAATCTCACCTTTTTTATCAATCTAATTAAGAAAGAGAGTATAAAAGCAAATATGCGCCTCTACTCGGGGCAGAAGTTATCCATTTCTTTCTTTGTAAGGCGAAGCCCTTGACCGTTGATTTGTCGACTTAGAATTAATTTCAATTATTGCCTTAGAAACTTCGAGCTTTTAATCATTTTGTATTTCGACTCTGAAATATTGTTTGTGCAAAATCACTTGTAATCATTATTATAAGCTTCTCTGATTGTAGTCTCGCGAATAATTATTGTTATTATATCTCGACTACAATCAGCATATAACCAGTGTAATCACTTTAAACTTATAATAAAATATTATTATTATATTATACTCGGCATACTTTATTTCGCTGTAAATCTCCCTGCCATTTGAATCTCCCGCTACACTTTGGGTCAAGAAGATAACGCAGAGCTACTAGATAGACTGAGTACATCACAGCATCTCCAGAGTAAGTACTAATTGATATTGGTATTTTCTTTCTTTCTTACCACACTGATTACTGCTGCTTGCCGCTTGTTACACCGTGAATATACGTATTATTAATATTCTTTAAAGTTCGATTAACTACTTTCGTGAGTTCCTATTCCCGTGGTTATTACGTGTAGGCGTAGACCGAAACTGGAACACTTATCGCACAAACTTTATCGTTTCCGCGACATTGTAATACAGACATTACAGTAGCATAATCTAAACTATAATACGTATTTTCTTCAGTATTTAACAGTTTTAAAATTTTATTATTTAAAATATTTGCATCTTCATTATGTGATGTTGATATAACTCTATTTATTGATATACTACAATTTATATTTTCATATATTTTAAAACAAACATCGTTTCTTGAATTATTGTGCTTCTACAAACCATTTTTAACAACAGGGAGAATTTGTCTAAAATCACCTCCTAAAATTAATAATTTTCCTCCGAATGGTAGATTATTATTACAAAAATCTTGTAAAGTTTTATCAACAATTTCTAAAGCTTTACATGGAATCATTGACGCTTCATCCCAAATAATCGCAAAAACTTCACGAAATTTTTTTTTATCTGATTCAAATTTTAAAAATGCACTTTCAATATTGTTTAAATCTAAAGGTAATCTAAAAGTTTTATGACTGGTCATACCTTTTGGTAATAGTATAGATGCTATACCAGTCCAAGCCATTGATATAATTTTTTGTTCTATTGACAAAAAATAATAAATTAAAGTTTTATATAAAAACGTTTTACCTGAACCTCCAGGACCATCAATAAAGTTAATTTTATGTTCATTATTTAATATTGGTGTAAAAATTGTTTTTTGATCTGTGTTTAATTGACTATAGTAATTATTAAACATTTGTTTACAGAATAAAATATTTTCTTTATTATTTTCATTATTTGTATCGAAAATTTCATCAGGTTCAGGTAATCCAAAATCTTTACAAGACATTTCTTCAACTTTAAAAATTTCGTTTATATGATGAAGAGCTCGGTTATTTTTATTATTGTCAAAATCTTCTGTAAAATATTTATTAAATTTTGTCTAAATAGTATTACCATTAATGTTATCTGTTATTAAAAACCAAGTAAAAAATTTACGCAATTGAACAGGTAACATTATATTACAAGCTTCTTCAAAAATTTTGTCAATCTGTAAATCATCTTCGATTAGACCCATTTGTATTGCTGTTTCTTTGTAAGTATTATATGTTTTATTTTCAAATGTACGTAATTCTTCAAAAGATGTTGCGCCTTTAACACGATTTAAAATTAATTTTAAATGAAATCTTTCAATATCTCTTGGAGATACTACATTTAAACGTCCTATAGCAACATGTTTTAGTTCTCGTTGACGTTTTATCCAAGTTTTATTCTTAAAAATATAATATTTTGGTATATTAACGTATTTAATATTTTTTGCATTTTTATCTTTTTTATTTAATTCAAACCACGAAGTTAATGTAGTTTTCCAGTTATCTAAAGCTTTTTCCTCTTTATTTTCTTCGAAAATTATATTTTGTTTATTTTCGGTGTGAATTGTTAAACGTATTACGGTGTGACTTCTACCACATAAAGGAAATTCTTGTAAACTCCATGCTGCTTCCATGGGACTCAAATATCTACCATCTTATTATGTTTGAGATCGTCAACTTCTTCGTAAACTTCACATATCTGTGGTTGCATCCTTTTTATGACCCCGAAAACCTCTGAGTAACAATTTTCATCGACATTCTTAAAGATTTAAATCTTGGATACAATTCATTATGGATTAGGCTTACTGGGGATACCACTTAAAAATAAAACGCACCTTTCTATTTACCTCCAAGGTGATGTGGAAAAAATAGAATAAAATATATCTTAATATATAATTAATGTAATTTTCTTAATAATTTACTCTTTTATTTCAGAAATTAAGAATTCAAAACTACTCTTAAGCGTTACATCTATAAATATTACCCTATTAATAAAACATATGAAAAATATAAATTATTAATTTTATATAATATATGAAATATACATAAAATATATTTTTATATATAATTAATGTAATTTTCTCAATAATTTACTCTTTTATTTCAGAAATTAAGAATTCAAAATTACTTTTAAACGTTACATCTGTATATACTACCTTATTATTAAAACATATGAAAAATACATGAAAAAAATAACTTTTACGTGAACATTTAAATGAAGGGGGTCTGAGGGAGGTCTGAGGGGGTGCGAGGGGGGCTGAGGGGATGAGGGGCGGTGAGGGGGGGGGGGCGAGGGGGTTTACCATACTCAAAATAACGTAGAAAAAATCACAATTTTACGTTATTTTGAGGAGGGGCTGGGGGGGGGGCGAGGGGGTCTGCGTGACACAAATAACGCTTACGACTATATAATATAGAGAGATATATATATAATTTGTAACGGATAATTAATTTCTCTGGCTGCTTGGTAATTATCCAGTTACAAATATAGTGCATACGGCGGCGAGGCTAGCGCACCTCGTGCAATGCCCGCCGCATGCGAATCTTGATGATTGAGTTATTAACGGAGAACGGGATAAGGTAAATAATTAATCGCGAGAAATAGATAGAAACCGTATGGCGTTTATTGCGCTGATAGGAAAGGGGGGAACACCTGTAGCGATGCGCGATCAGCGGGCGCAGAAGGAGACCCGAGTTGCCGTGGGCTAGAGAGAGAGAGAGAGTAATCGAGCCGGTACTTACCGCTGCGTGGTATCGCTGTCACCGGTCACACTCTCGCACCTGCACCTGATGCGTAGGTCGCTCTCGGTCGCCTATCGGAGGCTGGAGACGGCCACGAAGTCGTGGCAGGGTGCGCGCCAACACACACACACACACACTCACACTCTCACACGGGGATCCACGTCGCGGTACTCTCACGGTACTCTCCTTCCGTAGCAAGGGGCGCGGGCGCTATCCGAAACGAGACTGCCCATGCCCGTGTCAAAGCGGGCCGCTTGCACTCTTCGCTCGCTCTCTCTCTCTCTCTTTCCCTCTCTTTCTCTCCGTCTCTCTCGGTCAGGCATCCCTCCTCGTCGTCTGTACCTGTAACAACTATAAAAGGTTAGTACATTATTAACACGGGGAGAGAGGGTCATGGCGAAAAATAATTATCCATCATAAATTAATAAGTTTAATATGCTATAAAGCATATTAAACTTATTGTAAATCTTGTAAATCTAATATTTTTAGGAATGTTAGTAATCGCTTTCTAAGCAAGTATATGGTATATTAAATAATTTGCATTGTTGTGTCCATTATTTACGATTAAAGTTGAATCTTTATAAATAACTAATGTTTGACTATTACTAATTTTACATATTTAAAATAATACAGTAATATAAACAACGTTTTATTGTTAGGATTTTATATTAAGTTAAAATTAAATAAAGAAAATGCCTCTCAGTAAGTTTATAAGCTATATAAATGTACTTATAAACAAAATCATTACTAAGAATTGCGTAACGCATACTAATACTAACCCTACTTATTATATTCTTTATTATTTACACTGTAAAACAACTAAATTATTGAAATTATTAGTTAATTAAAGCTTTTTCAACCTTTTTATTAATTATTTTCATGTTTTTATATTAAAATCTGTTTCCATTCTGATTCCTTTTAAATTTCAAATGAAAATTTAAGTTAAACAATTATTATTTATTAAACTATTTAATAATTTGTATTAGCTCCGCCTTTTTCAACACTTTCACCAATTAAAAATTAATATTTTAGAAAAAAATAAATTTCAAAATAGTTTAGTTGTTTATTAATTAAGGTTCATTAAAAAAAATGTATTAGTTATTAACATTTACTATTTTTAACCGCGTGCTGAATATTCGCAGCTCATTAACCAATTCTATCTCAGAATTCTCGGAAAGGGCAGTGATTAGAATTCCAAGAACCAATTGGGAGCTGATCAGGTAGTTTTGAGTATGCCCTTTTCTAAAGTTAGGAAGTAGCCTATTTTAGGGTATAAATACACCTAGCAGGGTCTAGTTCGACAGTTGACGGTCCGGCACCATGTGAGCCGCATCTCACCGACGTGTATTTCTTTGTTCGGGTTTTTATTTTAGATTTTCATCTACAATCTACAAGATTGATGAAAATAATTTCATTTTAAAATATTTTGTAAAAGAGAATTGGTTAAATAAATATAAATTTAAGAAATTTTGAAATAAAGAAATTATCATTAAATTTTAAATTGCGCAGTGTTTCGTGTTTTTTATTTCATTGTCCATTTTGTCATTTCGTTTCATTTATTCATCACCAGGGGTAAGCAGAGTACATCCAGCCATCCTTGTAAGTTCAAATAAAAGTAATAATTAAAAAGATTAGATATTTTCCCAATAAATTTCCCTCAATTTTTCCCTGAGAATCTAACTCGAAAAAGTCGATCAGATTAAAATTTTATACTAGTGAGAGGCGATATCGAGTACTGACAATTGTGACCGTTTCGGTATTTATCTCTCATTAGTCAAAAACCTTAAAATATTAAATTTTGTATTAAACTACTCAGGGAATATATTAATATCAGGTGAGGGTATTACGACCGTTCTGATAAAATATATTCCTTGACAAAAATATGGTTAGGTAAAATTTGTATGAAATAATTTTGATAATTACGCGACGCGCCCTTCGCTGCCCGAACTCCACCGCATTAGTGTAGGTATCTAGCTCTATCCCGAGCTATTAGGATGAAATAGGCCTAGGCTCAAAAGAGAGCAACAGTTTCGTAAAGAAACAACAGTTGGGGGTTTATTCCAAAACTCCGACGTAACAACTATAGACAAGGTCCGAAATTCTTGGAAATTTAGACAAGGTTCTTCGCGTCTCAGCCCACTATATTACATACAAACTCTACGGCATTTCTACCTTATTGATAAATCTGATTACCTCCATCGGTAATTGTAAGAATTGTAATACATTAACTTTTACATACAAAGAATGCATTATATATTATGTGAACTACATATACTATGTATACTGCATATACTAAGTATACTACATATACTATGTATACTGAATATACTAAATATACTACATATACTATGTATACTATGTGTACTACATATTCTATACATACTAGCACTCTACATCGCCATCCTACATCACCGCACTCGAGAGCTCTCTCTCTCTCCACCATGCTATCATTACCAACGATTGATAAGGTAGAAATCTACTTTAGTGACAGAGTGGAAAATACAAAATGGCGGGTAATTTGAAAGAGCGGGTAATTTAAGAGGCTGGACAAAATTTTCACCTTTCCGGCGGGAATTCGTGGAGCATCGAACGGTAAATTTTTTTTTTTTTTTTAATGATGAGACCATTGCTCTCACCAGTGAGATACAACCACATTACCTCTCCATCATTTATTAATAGAGTTTATTCATATTCATGAGCTTGACGTTGTGAAGTGCACACGCAGCTTTGTATGCTCCATTGTGATTGGTGCAAACAGTCACCGCCTTGTTAGGACCATCAAAGCCTGGATAGCCGTACTCGATGACGTTGATAGTGTTGACTTTGAAGCGTCTTAACTTCACCATGGACAAATACCTTCGTTGCATCATACAGACTATCTCGAATGATTTTCTCCACGTCAGTGTAGAGAATGTCTCCAGATTTCCAGGCAAGACCGTGATAGCTATGCTCCAACCATGTATTTTCGCGTCGGTACTTGCCCGTGAGTCAACGCCACGGATACGGCTCTCGAAACATGAGCAGCAGAGGTTCTGATTTGTCGTCTAGAGGAAGTATGGCGAGTTTCTTGAGAATGAAATCGTTCACTGGTTGCTTGAAGCCCTGCATGTCCACGATGTACTACATTCTGAATGATCGCGCTGTATGCTACTTCAACCAATTAGAAGGCTTTCCGTAGGTTGTGACCTGATGATTGATTATTGGAAAGTTTAACCCATTATTATGAGATGAAAACCTCAGCAGGCTGATATAATCGAAGCTTCGACTAACCGCTTGCGAGAGTACTTTCATATTAAAGCAACCTAGCGGTCAGCTGTGCAACTATTACGCTGGCTTTCCCAGACATCTATGTATGCTAACCTAAAAAAAATTTGTATTTTTTAAATGGTGAGAGCCCCAACAATCGCTCCCACCTGTGAGGTACAACCACATACAATTAGCACCAAATTAATCAAGATTTCTTTACCATTTAATATATGAGCCTTGCCTCGCGAAGTTCATTAATAATAAAATAGATTTCTGCAGAGTTATTTATCATATTTTGCTCAACAATGAGTATTCGAAGGCGGTCAACTAATTTGTAAGAGTCATCCCAGACATTGAGTTCATATGCAGTGAATTTTTTTGATCGACAGTTGTGAGATTTAGAGGATTGACCTTCAATTTGGCTACCACTGCAGATTCTTTTTGCTCGACAGTCTTATATTGCTCTCCCATTACATTACTACCATTTTTAACTTCAGAAAGTGCATCATTCAATCCTGGAAAAACTCTGAACGATTGTTCGGACATTGGTGAAATAAAATTATAAAATTTGTTACTCTTTAGTTTCCCAATCGACTCATTTGCGCAGTATAGCTTTTTATGAGCACTCGAATGTACTATGATCATTCTATAATTTTCCAAATCAGCTGAATTAATGCGATTCCCATCAGGATTTTTTCTAAACAGCAACTGTAATAAGCCCTCAGTCAGTTGAAAAGTTGCACCACATACTTTAACGATGTTACATTCAAACTCTATTGGCGAATTACCAATCATAAGAACATTTGCTTTTTTGTAAACACCGTATACATTATCAAGATACCTCTTTGAATTACGTTCGAGCTTGGATAAATATTTCTTGACAAGTGAAACCATTTTCTTATCAGCGTTAAAAACACTGGTATATGGAATACTGTCAGTACTATCTAGATCCGCCGCACAGTGGGCAAAACCGACTTTTTCTTTTTCAAAATCGTATAACTTGCGATAGGAATATCCTTACTCAATGAATCTTGCTGGAGCTTCAAGATTAAGAATTGCCGAATATAGGAAAACTATAGGGAAAATGATATAACATTATAACCTCGAAAACACGGTGTTAAAGTGTCAATTTTCTAAAAAAACTTCTTTAGTTGTTTGGAGTATACGACTTCACACTATATATCAAATGTTTAAAGTCATTTTTTCATAGATTACGGAGCGCTGAATTAGATAACACAATTAATATTAATTAAAAACCTAACCTAAAATAATAGTGATGAGCTAATGATTAATAATTTGTAACGTACCGAAGTAATGACAGCTCTCAGATTTTAATCTATACCTTAATAATTGAGTTAACTTGTATGAAACTAGATGTCGTTACTTGGTAGTTATTAACAATTTTTTAAGAGTTCGTGTACTGGACTCGAGCATACAATCGGGATGGGAGTAGCCCCGATCTCAGGGTTAGATACCGGCGCGCAATGTGCCGGAGTCCGTGCCGTCGATACAGAGAGGTGGTAGGTGCAGGTAAGTCGTTAGCGCTGAGTGGCTGCGACCGTGCTGCTTAGGTGATACGGGTAAGTAGTCGGCGCAGAGGGCTAACTACCGTGCCGTGTGAGAAGAGAGGAGCCGGGTAAATAGTCGGCGCAGAGGGCCGACTATCGTGCCGTGGGAGGTAGGTAGGTTAGGATTCGGTTGTTATCGAGAGAGTTTATTTGAAGAAGAAAAAAAAATCATTAATCAAAATCTAGAATTATAGGTATGTTTACTAATATATTCAAAATGAATTATTTGACATAAGTTTTTTACGAGCGCAAAGGAGTGGCCAGCTTCAGTTACCTAAGCGCAATGCTTATCGGTATCCTGAATAGGCGAGAGCTCGGACACAAGTGAGTGCCGATTCCAAGAATCGGAGCCCTTTATATACTAGTCGATCGTCTGGTCTTCTCTCTTGCGCATGACAATATTTTTGTTTATACTCTGACGTCAGAGGCGCGGTGTGAATGAGTGAGTAAGATTTTCTCTGGCGCACGCGATCGTATGTTTGTACACAAATATGCATCGTGTTTGTTGATTTTTCGCTCTCGTGTTTATGAATGGGGAAATGTGAATCGATGTGTATACCATGAGCTGTTCGTGTACGTCACAAATTACATTTTTTTCATACTCAATTGTTTGTAATCTATAAGTGTACAAAATGAATGCTAATAAATAATATTTAAAATTCAAAATCAACCATATTACCTTCTAACCTCAATCTAGATATGTTAGGATTACATGAATTATAATTATTTCCGTCCATAGTCCTAATAAAAGGAGATTTAAGAAGATTTACTTTACTTTTCTATTCTCTTTTACACATTATGTATTACAGAATTTAGATGCACAAGTTTTGTTGGTTAAGAACATAACCTGAAAAACAGATCCAGATTTACATTCAGTCAGCTAACCAAGAATTACTAATTTCTCCTTATAAAGTAAATGATTTAGGTAATTTTTCTTAGATTATGGACAACTGAATCAGATAACACAATTTATATTGATTAAACACATAACCTAAAATATTAGTGATGCGCTAATTATAAAGGAGTACAGTTTTGTTTACCTATTTCATGGTTTATAATGCTCAAGTGTGCTAAAAAGTATTGGCATACCAATAAATAATGTTTAAAAAATGAAATGAACCAGAAAAAACTTCTAACCTCAATGTAGGTACGTTATAATAATATGAATTATAATTGCTTACCCCATACTCTTAAATAGACTCAATTCACTTTACTTTTCAATTGTCATTTACACATTATGTATTACTGAATTTAGATGCGCAAGTTTTGTTGGTTAAGAACATAACTTGAATAACAGATCCCGATTTACATTCAGTCAGCTAACCAAGAATATTGATTTCTCCTTATAAAGTACATGATTTAAGTAATTTTTCTTAGATTATGGACAACTGAATCAGATAACACAATTTATATTGATTCAACACATAACCTAAAATATTAGTGATGCGCTAATGATAAAGGAGTACAGTTTTGTTTACCTATTTCATGGTTTATAATGCTCAAGTGTGCTAAAAAGTATTGACATACCAATAAATAATGTTTAAAAAATAAAAATGAACCAGAAAAAACTTCTAACCTCAATGTAGGTAGGTTATGATAATATGAATTATAATAGCTTACCCCATACTCTTAATTAGAGTAAATTTACTTTACGTTTCCATTCTCTTTTAGACATTATGTATTACTGAATTTAGATGCGCAATTTTTGTTGATTAAGAACACAACCTGAATAACGGATCCCAATATACATTCAGTCAGCTAACCAAGAATCACTGATTTCTCCTTATAAAGTTAATGATTTAAGTGATTTTTCATAGATTATGGACAAATGAATCATAAAACACAATTTATATTGATAAAAAACATAACCTAAAGTATCAGTGATGCGCTAATGATGAATGAGTACAGTTATCTTCACATATTTCATGGTTTATAATGCTCAAGTGTGCTAAGAGGTATTGGCATACCAATAAATAATGTTTAAAATATGAACTGACCAAAAGAAAACATCTAACCTCAATGTAGGTAGGTAATATGATAATATGAATTAAAATTAATACTGTCAACCGCAAGTTTTTTTGGTTAAGGCCATAACCCGAATAATACATCCCTATTTATATTTCGTAGGCTAACCGAAATTCATAGACTTATTGCTATATAGTAAATGTTTAAAGTCTATTTCCATATTTATGGGCACCTGTGTTATTTTCACATATTCAAAGGTTTATAATGTTCAAGTGTACTAAAATGTATTGATATACGAATTAATGATGTTTAAAATATAAAATGAACCAAAAAAACCTTCTAACCTCAATGTAGGTAGGTAATAATAATATGAATTACAATTGCTTTACCCCATACCCTTAATTAAATTTACTTTACTTTTCAATTTTCTTTCGCACGTTATATGTCACTGAATTTAGATGCGGAAGTTTTGTTGGTTAAAAACATAACCTGAATAACAGATCCCGACTTATATTGTATTAGCTAATAAAAAATCATAGATTTATCCCTGTATTGTAAATGTTTAACGTCATTTTTCATAGATTATGGACAGCTAAATGAGATAACACAATTATGGTTATAAGATTTTTTTGGCTCTATTCATTTTTAAAACATTATTTATTGGTATGCCAATACTTTTATCACACTTGAGCATTATAAACCATGAAATAGGTAAACAAAACTGTACTCCTTTATCATTAACGCATCACTAATATTTTAGTTTATGTGTTTAATCAATATAAATTGAGATATCTGATTCAGTTGTCCATAATTTATGAAAAATTACTTAAATCATTAACTTTATAAGGAGAAATCAATGATACATCTAACGAGTATCAGAATTATTGGTGTGTTTGGAGCTATCTTATACGGCTCTGTTTGTAAAGTTGCATAGCCTATCTGATTTGCATACTGCTCTGTCGGAAAGG
This sequence comes from Torymus aiolomorphi, assembly GCA_036365515.1. Taxonomy (NCBI): domain Eukaryota; kingdom Metazoa; phylum Arthropoda; class Insecta; order Hymenoptera; family Torymidae; genus Torymus; species Torymus aiolomorphi. The sequence goes on from CM070875.1 coordinate 83,446,050, forward strand.
TAGAGATGCTTGATCCATCTATAGATGGCGCTAGGAAAGAGTGGGTATCAATGGAAACATAACCTCAAACATAACCTCAAAATGTTTACAAAGTAGAGTTGGATATTGCATACTGCTCCATCGGAAAGGTAGAGATGCGTAATCCGTCTACAGATGGCGCTACGAAAGAGTGAGTATCAATGGAAACATAACCTCAAAATGATAATGACAATATAACCTGAATAGTACACCAATTTTCAGAAGTTATGCTATTGTAAAGGGAAAAATCGAACGGTGAAACGGATAAAATTTTATGCGTTATGGTATGACTTTATTAGAAAAAATGAAAAAAATGAGAAAAAGGAAAAAAATAATAATAATTAATTAATAATAATAATAATTAATAATAATGATCTAATTAGTTAACAAAATACCATCTGCCCACACACGATGTGGCAAAATTCAAATTTTTTAAATTGGGTTAACAGCCTATATTGTATTCTGCTCTGTTGGTAAGGTAGATTTGGGTTATCGACTGCGGGCAATGTTAAGTTATGAATGGAGAAAAAAAAGGATTCAAAATGAAAAAAATGAAAGAAAATTATTCCTTATTTATTTATCGAGAGAGAGAGAGAGAGAGAGAGAGAGAGAGAGAGAGAGAGAGAGAGAGAGAGAGAGAGAGAGAGAGAGAGAGAGAGAGAGAGAGAGAGAGAGAGAGAGAGAGAGAGATGATAAAACGAACAACTGTAATTCTAAAATAACCTCGAAATATGGTATGGTTATATATATTTTTATAATTCAAATCAGCTGATGGCATAGCATCATATACTTTTATATATAGATAAGTATTATTTTTATACTAGAAGATATAACATGTAAAATATAATACAATAAAAAATCGATACTTTGTGTAACCTTTTTCATTTTCAGATTATACAATTCTCAGTCTTTGGTGAATTTTACATATCATGTTATATTGTAACTAATGATATTGAAAATAATGAAATAAAAGAAATTGAGTCAAAATTGAGTTTAGCAGGGAATATTACTATATATGGAGACTCAAACTGATGACCCGGTCAAAAATATCCAGTTGGGAAATCCAGCTGGGGAAGAGTGGATTCCAGCTGGATTTTGGTGGATTTCCAGTCGGATTCCCAGTTGATGATATCAAATATTCCCACCCATTTTTAACTGGATTAAATGGAAATCCACTTATAATAAATGGGAATTCCTGGGCGAAGGCGGAAATCCATGTAAAAATCCAGTTAAATGTTTGTGGGAATCTACCTAACTTTCGCATTTCTATTAAATGGGAATCCACTCAAAATTCTACTTAATAATAAATGGGAATCCCAGCGTGACGGCGAAAATCCATGTAAAAATCCAGTTTAATATAGATGGGAATCCATCTAACTTTCGCTTTTCTATTCAATGGAAATCCAGTTAATAATGCATAGGAATCCTGTTATATCTAGGTTGGAATCCACTTAAATATCCAGTTAAAAATGGGTAGGAATATTTGGTATCATCAACTGGGAATCCGACGGGAAATCCACCAAAATCCAGCTGGAATCCACTCTTCCCCAGCTGGATTTCCCTCTTGGAAAATCTAGTTGGATTTCCCAACTGGATATTTTTGACCGGGGATAGTCATTCCCAGAAATTTTTTCGGCGCGGCTATTTGTACGACAGATTGTATTCATGGTATATCTATATATATAGATACGACAGAAACGCGTATCGTTTGAGTGCGGAAATTTTGATAGACCCTAGTGAAAAAAATTTAATGCTCATAACAGTTGATATCTGCAGCTATCAGAACAAAAGTGAAGAAAATGGAAGAAAATAAAAATTAACTGCAGAAAAATGTCGGAATTGAGACAAAGACAACAGTAATCTTCAGTTTTTATCAGTTTTCTTCAGTTTGTATCAGTTTTCAACAGTTATCTACAGTTATTTGCAATTATAAACAGTTTTCTTCAGTTATCAACAGTTATGTTCTGTTTTCGGAAAAGCAAGCGACTTTAAGAAGTGAAGAAATCAGTAAAAAACTGAAAATAACAGTTTTATTCTGAATAAAACTGAAGACAACAGTTATACACGGATGAAAACTGTTTATAAATGTAATAAAAATATTGGAAAATTTTGCTATATACAACTTAATTCGATTCTTGAACATAACAGTTAATAATTGAAGAAATCTGATAATAACTATTAATAAACGAAGAAAACAGTTTTAAACTGTTTAAAAGTGAAGAAAATTTTGAAGAAAAGTAAAGAAAAATGAACAAAACAATTTTTTTTTAATTTTTTTGCGATTGGAATTTGAACATTACAGTTAATAACTGAAAATAACTGATGAAAACTACAGATAGCTGTTGTCTTTGTCTCAATTTCGACCTTTTTCTCCAGTTATCTGCAGTGAATAACTGTTTTCTTCAGTTTCATTCAATTGTCTTCACGTAAGAAATTAGTTACCACACAATAAGGGATATTATTTCTTTAGTCATCTATCAAAGTTTGTCTAATTTTCAAAATTTTCTAGTGTACTTTCGTCTATTGATATATTTTGATAGGAAATTTGTCGTACAAATAGTATCAGCCAAATTTTTTATCTGCGCGATCCAAATTTTTCAAATTTGTATTAATTTTATTGTTGGTGGTATAGCATGCTTCTGGATGTTAGATACAATTTTGGAATATACTACTACTGGACAAATTCCATCAGTCTTCATAGAAGAAGAAAATAGGATTAAACACAAAAAAAATATTATGGCATTAGGTGCAACAGCCCTTCCCAAACGTATGGAAGATAGTCACCTCAATCGTCATAGCAAAGTGTTAGGACCACCAGGTTTAGACAAGGTTTATCGAATACTCCCTTCGTGTCCAATTTCAACTTTGGCCACACCAGAACCAGTTAACGAAACTACACCAATATATATATATATATATATATATATATATATATATATATATATATATATATATATATATATATATATATATATATATATTATTTAAATAATCAAAGATCTCAGGAAGTCGACTGATTAAAATAATTTTTATCTATGAGCATCAACGGGGCAAATCAATTTTTTTTAGATAAGTATATTAAATGGCTAAATGTTAAAGGAAATTTTTTTGGAATCATTAAAATCTCACAAGTGGATTGGAAAAAGAATATATATATACATACAGATACATATATACAGATTATTTCATTTTGAATTTTGGAGTTGACTGGAAAAATATAACCTATATAAGCAGCTGTGAATATCAATTGGCAATAGCAATATATTATAATCAGATAAGTAGCAAACTTTTATTATTATAAAGTTATAAATCAATAAAGTTTATAATAAATATTGTTACTTTGTGAAATCTTGTTTTTATTTTTACAGAGTATATAAAAAAATGTAAGGATTATTACCAAGTAAATAGATCACTGTTAATTAAAAATAGTTTTTAACAAAGAAGAGTTCATTAATTATTATTAATTATTCAAGTTCATCGAAAATATTACGACACTTTCAAGATGTATCTATTTATATCTTCAACATGAAAATTTTTCATATGAGATATAATTTTAGAAGAATATTAAAAATTCGTCTTCATATTTGACAGGACGAATAGAGTACATGGATGTCAATGAAGAAAATGACAGTTTCATTGCTTCCAATGAATAACACATAAAACAAACAACTAAAATGTGTATTTAGATAGTATTGGACTCAAAGTACGAAAGAAATATTATGTTTTGAAGTAAGTTTTGAAAATAAGAAAAGAAAATTGTGATTTTCATAGATCGTCTATCTAGTTGAAAATTATATTGATAATAAAAATGTGATTACTAAAAAATGACATCTAATCAGTGTTTTGTGTAATAAATAAAATAAAATACCGGTATGATATAATGCATGAAGTGCACATATAATTCAAATGTTATAAATAACAAATAACATAGTGATTAAAAAATGACATCTAATGAATAGTTTTGTGTAATATAAAAAAATAAAATACCGGTAAAATGTGTTGCATGATAATTTTAAAACTTCTACTTAAAATCAGTTTGAAATGTTTTGAAAATAGCACAAGTGTGTATTAATAAGTAATTACGTGTTATGAGGTTCATAAACTTCATAATACACTTTTGCATAGAAGAAAATATTGCTGAGTGATACGCGAGGTTATAAATATACAATATAATTTTCAGTGTTTTGTGTAATAATAAATAAAATATAGTACTGGTATGACGTGTTACATGAAGTGTTTATAATCAATTTAAAAACTTCTATTAAAAATCAGTTTCAAATATTTTGAGAATAGAACAAGTGTGTATTGAATAATTATGTGTTATGAGGTTCACAATCTTCATAATAAGCTTTTACGTAGAAGAAAATATTGCTGAATGACATGCGAGGTTATAAATATACAATATAATTTTCAGTGTTTTGTGTAATAAATAAAATAAAGTACTGGTGTGATGTGTTACATGAAGTGTTTATAATCAAATTTTAAAACTTCTATTAAAAATCAGTTTCAAATGTTATGAAAATAGAACAAGCGTGTATTAATAAATAATTACGCGTTATGAGGTTCATACACTTCATAATAAGTTTTGGCATAGAAGAAAATATTGTTGAGTGACACGTGAGGATATAAATATACAATATAATTTATGATGCCGATTTGAAATATTGGTCTGAGCCTTGGTTTAAGAAGCATCTGTCATCTTTAAAAAACTTAGTCGATGTCAGTGCTGTGCTGTTGTACATATTTATTCAAGTGTCAATGAAAAAATTATGTCTAATGAACATGGGAATACTGAAAAAATTAAAAATGGTGTGTTATTGTGAAAATTTCAATGAATAAAAGTGCTCAATTAATCTAATATATGATTTTCTCACCATGGGAGACGTCAAAATGTTTCAGAGTTCTTAGTAAATATTTTTCTAGACAATCCTAGTGAAAAAAATTTAATGCTCATAACAGTTGATATCTGCAGCTATCAGAAAAAAACTGAAGAAAATGGAAGAAAACAGAAATTAACTGCAGAAAAATGTCGGAATTGAGACAAAGACAACAGTAATCTTCAGTTTTTATCAGTTTTCTTCAGTTTGTATCAGTTTTCAACAGTTATCTACAGGCATTTGCAATTATAAACAGTTTTCTTCAGTTATCAACAGTTATGTTCTGTTTTCGGAAAAGCAAGCGACTTTAAGAAGTGAAGAAATCAGTAAAAAACTGAAAATAACAGTTTTATTCTGAATAAAACTGAAGACAACAGTTATACACGGATGAAAACTGTTTATAAATGTAATAAAAATATTGGAAAATTTTGCTATATACAACTTAATTCGATACTTGAACATAACAGTTAATAATTGAAGAAAACTGATAATAACTATTAATAAACGAAGAAAACAGTTTTAAACTGTTTAAAAGTGAAGAAAATTTTGAAGAAAAGTGAAGAAAAATGAACAAAACAATTTTTTTTTTAATTTTTTTGCGATTGGAATTTGAACATAACAGTTAATAACTGAAAATAACTGATGAAAACTACAGATAGCTGTTGTCTTTGTCTCAATTCCGACCTTTTTCTGCAGTTATCTGCAGTGAATAACTGTTTTCTTCAGTTTTATTCAATTGTCTTCACTATTTTTTTTTGCTAGGGAAGATTCAGATAATAATTTCAAAAAGTTTTATCTATACAAGAATGTCAAGAAAGCTGTTATTCTCAGTGATTCTTAGTTCATAAACTGGTTGCATTTTGAATTATTATCTCTCTAAACAACTGTTAAGTCGCTTTTAAAAAAAAAATTGAACGCCCCCCCCCCTCTCTCGTCTACTCAACAACTGTATAAGGACTCCACAAAAAACTTTAAGAAGAGCCTAAATATTTTTTTGAAACAGCCAACAAGACGTTCTGTACAAGAATAATATACTAACAAACTTTATTTTGAAAGATCTACAGAACTCCTTAAAAAAACATTCAAATTTAAAACTTTTGTGAATAACAATTCTACCATTTAATAATGATATTAAAAATATACTATAATAAATTCTCATAACGTTATCACACAATGTAATTATTATCATATGGCTTTATAATTAACTGTATTGTTAATTAATCATCATACCTAAGAAAATACATATTTGATTTTATTCCCGTATGGAAAAAAAGAAATGTATGAAACCGTATACAACCGTACAAAACTGTATAAAAAGTATAAAACCGGATCTAAACATTGGTTTTTGGACAACTTTATACGTTTTAATACGGTTTCATACGGTTTCTAACATTTTAATACAGTTTTCTACGATTTGCAACGATTTTATACAATTTCATACGGTTTTTTACGTTTTACAGAATTTATAAAACGTAAAAAACGTAAAAACGTAATTAAGTTTTATAAACATAAAAACATAATTTATTTATTTTTCTATTTATTTTTTTTTTTATTTTGTATGAAAATGTATTAAACTGTATAAAAATGTATAAAACTGTATAAAAATGTATAAAAATGTATAAAACTGTATAAAAATGTATAAAACTGTATAAAAATGTATAAAACTGTATAAAAATGTAATAGATTTGAAAAAATCTACGGAAATATACAGAAATATACATTTTTATACGGTTTCCTATGTTTTATTACATTAACCTTTTTACAAAGTTGACATGGAAGAATTTCTGAATTGTACGAAAATCTATTAAATTGTATAAAAATGTAAAAAAAGTATAAAAATGTATAAAACCGTATAGAATATGTCCAAAAACCAATAGAAAGGTTCATTTTTATACGTTTTTATACGTTTTCCTACGGTTTCATACATTTATTATTTCCATACGGGTTATTTAAAAAAATTTTACAATGTAATGATTTCATCGAGCTCCGTGAAGAAACATTCAAATTTAAAACTTTTGTGAATAACAATACTACCATTTAATAATAATATTAAAAATATACTATAATAAATTCTCATAACGTTATCACACTCTGTAATTATTATTTTCTCTTAAAAAGTTGTGAAATCCATCTAAAAAAACATTTTACAAAAGTTTAAACTAAGACAAGTATTAGTCCCTCTCTCCCTCCCTCTCCCTCCCGCCCTTCCTCTCTTTCTCCCACTGTCTCTTTCGCCCTCTCTCTCCCTTCCTCTCTGTTCCGCCCCTCTCTCTCCCTCTCTCTCTACATCCGTCAAACGGAGTACCAAAAACTTTAATGGGACCCTGTCGTAAATTTTAAATGTCAATAACAATTAATAACTGTTAAAAATTATTTAAAACTATTTAGAATGGTTTAAAACTGTTTATAAATGTTACAAAATGTATGATTTTGGACACTTTTTTTTCTAATTATAATACTTTGTAACTGTTTCAAACAGTTTCTAATAGTTTTAAACACTTTCAAACAGTTTCAAATAATTTTAAATTTGATATATTTCATGAAAAATTAAGAATTAATAAATTATTATTATTATTATTATTATTATTAATTAATAATTATTTAATAGCTTCATTATTACAATCATGAACACTCCAAAGGCAAGTAACAGTCAAACAATGCAGAAAAAGCCTAAGGAGTGTTTAATCATACTAATAATTAATTATTATTATGTTAATAATAATAATTAATAAATATTTAAATATTATTAAATAATTTAATAACTCTTACAAACTATTAAAAACTGTTGAAAAATGTTACAAACAGTTACAAACGATTAATAGTCCAAAATCCTACATTTTGTAACATTTTTAAACAGTTTATAACTCTTCCTAACAGTTTTTAAGATTTTTGAACAAAAATATTTCCGCTAGGGGAGCTTAGATATTTTTGCTTCCTCCTAGAGGAAGCTTTGTGATAGTAAAAAAAAAAGTTTGTGAGATAATGTCTTAGGAATGTTGTATAGAAAATTTGGAATCGAAATACACCATTTTTAGAAAATGTCCGTATGGATGTGTGTGTGTGTGTGTGTGTGTGTGTATGTCCGTATACTCTGATATCTCATGATCTACTCAACCGATTTTAACGAGAGAGTGATCATTTTTTCAGATTTTGCTTCAACAATTGGGGTCAATATTTTATTTTTGTCAAAATCGATTTTTTTGTTTTTTATCGCCATTTTTAAATTTTCAAAATTTTTATTTTCAATTTTTTTTATATTTAGAACAAATATTATTTATATACGATAAATTCTCTGTATACAGAATAAAATTTTCTACAATTTAAAAAAAAAAAAAAGCCGTTAGCTATATTTCGTCATAAGTTATTCATGAAAACGTCATTTTTAGTAAATAGGTTATATTTCAAAATTAAAAAAAGATATTAACATGAATATTTTTTTGGTTATAAAGAATACTGAGTACTGTAACTTACTAAATTTTTAGGTTTTTTTATTCATTATTTTTGGAGAAAAAAAATAATTTATAAAAAAAAGTGTTTTTTTTTGTCGTTAAATAACTAGAGTAAAATTGGCTTAATCAGTTTGAAATTTTTTTTAGTGGTACATTTTATATCACAATCGATTGAGTTCTTTGGGCAAAAGGATTGATCCATAAATTTCGGAGATATTTAAAAAAATTTCAAGTTAATATTTTCCATAAAATTTTCCCAATTTTTTTTAAATGTATTGAGGATGGCTCAATGTTTTTAGGGCTACTGGCGATGAATTCCATGGTTGTGTTTAGGGTCATTATATAAAAAATTATTGTGTAATTTTATATAATTTCGGCATGTCCCAAAATCATATATAATTATTATTATTTCTTATATATAAAACCTAAGCTCAATAAAATCAAAAATTCAACGCGCCTATAACAGTACCCCAGTGGTGGTGCGGAAAGCTGTTTAAAATGTGGTAACCCTTGGAAAACAATGTACCCTCTAAATACCCATTTTCATGCTTAAAAATGCATAACATTCAAACCTACATATACAAAAAAAATGAGTATAGAGATCTGGCATCAAGCAATTGGCATCCTTTTTTTTAAAATGTATTGAGGATGGCTCTATGTATGAAAGAGTAAAAATAAAGTAGAACCTTCTTATTTTTTTTATATAACTTGATAGGATTTAAGTTAACAGAAATATGTTAAATGGGAAAAAGTTTTATGTCAATATTATCGACAACTTTTATATTTAAAATATTTGAGGAGTTATAAATAAAATGAGCGATTTTTGGCTATAACTTGATTGGATTTGATTTTACACGAAAATGTTAAATACAAAAGTTGTGGATAATATTAAAACAAAAAATTTTACTATTTAATATTCTCGTGTAAAATCAACTCCTGACGAGTTGTTAGACTTATAAAAACGATTTTAAGCCGTTTACATCGTACAAAATAAAGTATGAAATTTTAAATATTGGAAGTAAAAATTAATTAAAGGAATCAGTAAATCAAGTTTGAGGAAGCTACGTGCCAATGAATTGGCAGCGGTTTTTAAATAATCAACATGTTTATTAGAAGCTAATTTTTAAGTACGTTCTAACAACACAATTTGACTAGTCCTTTTAATTCTTCTAGTCTCATCTATTCAATAAGCACTCTGCAAATGGTAATAATTTTGTTTCATGACTGTACCAATAATAATATTGTTAATATAAAACTTTCTACGAAAATATAAAATAAGGCAAGTATAGACGATTTTTTTGTATAATCTATAAAATAATAATATGTATGATTTTTTAAAAGAAATCAAATAAATGCCAGTTAAAAAGTCTTTTACTTCTTTGAGTCATTGTATGCTGAACAAATTATATGTAAGTAAGTACATTCAAATTGTTCATTGCAAATCAAACAAATGAAAGTTGTGAAATCAATTATCAATAGTCAAGTAATGCAAACAACTCTCCACGGAAACAATTGTATGACTATTCTCAGAAATGTATTAAAATTTGTTCATCCTTCTATACAAATTAAACACAAGAAAGTACTGAAATCAATTTATTGTTCAAGTGCCCATAAGTTAACCTGACTGAATAATACAACTTTTCGTAACTACTTAAAAATATTCAGTCAGCGGGCATAAAGTACTACTTAACGCCTAACAGGCGTAATAGCTCCCATCCCACATAGCATGAACGCTTACTAGAAACTTCCTGGAAGCTTTCATGAAAGTTTCGTATGCTTCAGGAAAGCTTCCACGAAAGCTTCCTGAAAGTACCTAATGTCTGGGTCAAATTCATGACAAAAAGCTTCCTCGGAAGATTGCAGGAACTGTTTCAGACACTTTTCTTGAAGCATTTGGAAATTTTCTAGGAACTTTTCAGGAAGCTTTCAAAAAGTTCCAGGAAGCTTCATGTAGGCTATGGGAATCTTCCAGTAGTCTTCCCCGAAAGATTACAGAAAGCTTTAAAAAATACTTCCTACAGGACTTCAGAATCGATTTATGTCAATTTGAGAATGGAACCTTCCAGAAAGTTTCCATGAAAGCTTCCCGGCAGTACATAATGTCTAGGTCAAATTCATGACGAGAAGCTTCCTTGGAAGATTGCAGGAACTGTGTAAGAATCCTTTCAGGAACCTTTCAGGAACCTTTCAGGAACTTAAGGGAGCCTCCGAATAAATTACTGTACATTTCATGTAGAATGTAGGAATCTTCTAGGAAACTTTCAGGAATCTTTCGAAAATTTACTAAAAGTTTCAAGTAGACTATCGGAATCTTCCAGTAAGCTTTCAGTTAGCTTTCAAATAAGTTACTGGAAGCTTCAGGTAGTCTGTGGGAACCTTCCAGGAAACTTTCAGGAATCTTTCGAAAAAGTTACCGAAAGTTTCAAGTAGACTTTATGAACTTTCCAGTAAGCTTTCAGTTAGCTTTCAAATATGGTTCTGGAAGTTTCAGGTAGTCTGTGGGAACCTTCCAGTAAGCTTTTAGGACGCTTTTTCCAAGTTCTTGAAAGAGTAACTTAAAGCTATAAATATTAGAAATTCTCTATAAGTATTAACAATTCGAACATATTTAGAACTTATTTCTACCTACATTAATCGCCATTTTATAATCGCAGAAAAAATTTCACATAAAATTTTTTGACCTGACCGGGAATCGAACCCACTATCCTTGGGTTACTACGCATGCATGCTATCCGTTACGCTATCGCTCGCTTGAAGGAGTTCGGACATTTTCATCTAAATAAGTTACACTTTTCACGATTATTTAATTGTTATTATTATGATTATTTTATTTAAAATATTAATGCATTTCAAAAATTATATATTTAATGAGGTAAATTCAAAAATTATAGTGCCGGAATTATTACTCTGAATAAACGTGTTTTTATATTTGGCATTTCATTGTGTTGATTAAATAATTTATGAAAATTCTAATTGAATGGTTTAAAAAAAAAGAAATATCAAGGAGCGCGGGAGCGCTCCGAAGGCAAGTTATAGAAGAAGCCTAAAAGGAGTGACCCGTGCTACATATACATTGAAATGGGTGTACGAAAAATTCAATGCGCTTTTGCGTATATTGCGTTAGTTTTTACTATATAACATATCCCTCTTAATCGAAAGCCATTTCATTACTCTACTCAAATCAAAAGATTTTATTTAAAAATATTATCTCGTTCAAAAGATATAGAGAGCTGAATTTTTTTATGTGCTGTTTCCTTTCCGAACTTTTCTTCTCCTTGTTCAGATATCCGGTTTGCAGCTCTTACGACACTTCCGGTTGTCGTCTATTTTACGCTTGTATATCTATATATATTTATATATATAGTACGTATACACACCCGTATCTGGTCGACGCCTAACCTTACATTGTTACGACCCGAGTCGGGGTCTGAGAGCAGAAAGGCGCTTCTGCAATGATCGCCGCGTTGACCAATAAGATTGTGGGTTCGTTGTTCGATAAAGCGCAAGGAATTGCAGGAACTTTGAAATGAAACTCGAACTCGAAGATATAAACTTTAACTCTGGAGTTTATTCAATTTAAATAAATACTTTGAAACTTTGACAAATAAGATAAATTTGCAACCGTCAAATGATGGATTAGGTTATACATGATAGCAATATTGCAGCAATATTTGTTCAATATTTGACAACGTCAGAGAAATATTCGGTATATTTATAATTATACTTTTTGCAGATTTTTTTTTTGATTTTGGAATACTGCAACAATATTTCCCTAAGACTCAATAATACTATAGAGAAACATAAAATTTTAAGTGTTTATGTTTTAAAATCCATCTTTAAAATGAAATTAATCTATTTCACATAACATTTTGAGTCCCCATTGTAAAGGGGATATCAATAACAAGGCAAACCTTGTAATTCGGAAAGAGTCATTTGAACGGTTGAATTACACGGCTTGTATACTCTCGGCCATTCAGTGTAACCACAGAAAGTACTACCGACGCGCCGTATACCGGATAAATAGCAGAAGCTTGCTTACCGAGAGCCGTCCATCACAAGTTCCCCTTTATCACCGCTATGCGGCGCGTCGGTAGTGCTTTCTGTGAATACACTGGATGGCCAAGAGTATATAAGCCATGTAATTCAACCGTTTAGATGACTCTTTCGGAGAGTCTGAATTACAAGGCTTGTCTTGTTTTTGATATCCCCTTATATATATGTGAATTAAATTAAGTTCGTTTTAAACATTGATTTTAAAACATAAGCACTTCAAATTTAATGTGCCTCTAGTGTTATTAAGTCTCGGGAATATGGCGAATATGTCAAAGCAACATTGAGGCAATATTGCTCCAACAATCAGTGCTATAGAATATTCGTCTAGTGTTGATATATATTATATAAATATTCTTGCAATATTGCAAAATCATGAGAAAAATTAGGATAAAAATAGAATTATATAATTAATATTCCTTTCGTGTTGATAAATATTGGCTAAATATTGCTGCAATATTGCTGTGACAGAGAGTGTGACCCATTACTTTAAAAAAGCAATGGAAAAACGGAAATCATGGTTTGCAGCAATATTGCTCCATGGTTGCATCCATGTATACTTAAGTTGAGGGAACATTAGCGAATATGGAGAATATGTTGAAGCAAGATTGAAGCAACATTGCTCCAATATTGAGTGCTATAGGGGAAGTGAACTGAGGCAGTCGGTGGTGGGGGTGAAGTGGCTTAAGCTAAACCGGTTCCTCGGCCTAACGATTTCCGAGAAGTGTTTTTGTTTTTTGAATTCCTGGAATTGTTGTTGTTTACGTTCCGCGGTCGTGACTTTCCCGGAATAGTGAGGTGACCCTCAGCAAAATGGATTCCTGGAATTGTTGTTGTTTACGTTCCGTGGTCGTGACCTTCCCGGAATCGTGAGGTGACCCTCAGCGCAAATGGATTCCTGGAATTGTTGTTGTTTACGTTCCGCAGCTGTAACCTTCTTGGAATTGTCAGGTGACCTTCTGATTTCCTAGAATCTCAGAGCAGTAGATAATTCTTGGAAGAGCTTTTTACCCTGAGCGAGCTTCCTTTATTCAATTGTTAATTCGATTATCATGTGTATTTTGTTATCAATTATTAATCGTCGATCGTCCGGCTATTATTTATGTATTTATCGTCAGTCATTTATTCCTATTCACGTTATCGTAAATTCGTTTATTATTTATCTATTTTCCGAAACGGTTGATATAATTTATATGAAACAAATTCATGATTTTATTGTTAAAATCTCCAACAGGTTTTTATTTATGGAAATACGTTTGAATACGTTTGCTATTTAATTGGTTGATTTATTTAATATTTATTTATTCGAAATTATCATTGTAGACCGATCCTAAATATTCTGTTACTCGTTCACGAGAACGCGGTTCATAACAGCATATAACATGTCAGTATTTTTATATACAAATGTTATCATTTATAGTGAGTTAGTTAATAATAATATATTTCAAAGATCTCAAGAAATCAACTAATTATGAGAAGAATTATGTGTATCAACGGGGAAAATAACTTTTATTAGTTAGATAAGTACTTCCTACACAGCACGAAATATTGCACTGAAATATTTCATGAAATATTTCAAAGAAAACTTGCCACAATATTGTACCAACAATAACGAAAGGATGCTAAAATATTTCCTGTAATATTACAAGAAAAATTGTAGAAAACTTTCAGAAACGTTTCGTGAAAGATTCATGAAGCATCCAATGGGAAAATTTCACGAAATATTTTGGCAAGTTTGCGGCAACGTTTACTGAAACATTTCACGCAAGCTTTCTGTTCGGATGCTTGAAAAAAAACACGAAATCTTGCACAAACTTTTCTGAAAAGTTTCCTGAAATATTCATATCGTGATCACAAACTTTTTGAACCAGTATTTCCACAACCTTGCACAAATATTTTGCGTAAGATTCCAAGAAATGTTGCGTAAACCTTCCGACTATCATTTCACGGAACGTTTCTGAAACTTTTCTGAAATATTTCGTGCATGGATTAGACAGAGGATACAAAACATTCACGAAATGTTTTCGTAAGTTTGCGGCAACATTTACTGAAACATTTCATGCAAGCTTTCTGTTAAGATACTTGAAATATTACACGAAATCTTGCAGAAACTTTTCAGAAAAGTTTCTCGAAATATTCATATCACGATCACAAACTCTTTGAACCAATATTTCCACAACCTTGCAGAAATATTTTGCGTAGGATTCCAAGAAATGTTGCGTAAACCTTCCGACTATCATTTCACGAAACGTTTCTGAAACTTTTCTGAAATAATTCGTGTATGGATTGGACAGAGGAGACAAACCTTTCACGAAATGTTTTGGCAAGTTTGCGGCAACGTTTACTGAAACATTTCACGGAAGCTTTCTGGCCGGATGTTTGAAAAATTACACGAAATCTTGCAGAAATTCTTCTGAAAATTTTCTCGAAGTATTCATATCACGATCACAAACTGTTCGAACCAATACTTCCACAACCTTGCAGAAATATTTTGCGTAAAAAAACAAGAAATGTTGCGTATACCTTCCGATTATCATTTCACGGAACGTTTCTGAAACTTTTCTGAAAGATTTTGTGTATGGATTAGACAGAGGACACAAACCATTCAAGAAGTGTTTTGCCAAGTTTGCGGGAACATATACTGAAACATTTCATGCAAGCTTTCTGTTAAGATACTTGAAATATTACACGAATCTTGCAGAAACTTTTCAGAAAAGTTTCTCGAAATATTCATATCACGATCACAAACTCTTTGAACCAATATTTCCACAACCTTGCAGAAATATTTTGCATATGATTCCAAGAAATGTTGCGTAAACCTTCCGACTATCATTTCACGGAACGTTTCTGAAACGTTTCTGAAATATTTCGTGTATGGATTGGATAGAGGAGACAAACCTTGCACGAAATGTTTTGGCAAGTTTGCGGCAGCGTTCACTGAAACATTTCACGCAAGCTTTCTCGTCGGATGTTTGAAAAATTACACAAAATCTTTCAGAAATTTTTCTGAAAAGTTTCTCGAAATATTCATATCACGATCACAAACTGTTTGAACCAATATTTCCACAACCCTGCAGAGATATTTTGCGTAAGATTCCAAGAAATGTTGCGAAAACCTTCCGACTATCATTTCACGGAACGTTTCTGAAACTTTTTTGAAAGATTTTATGTATGGATTAGACAGAGGACACAAACCATTCACGAAATGTTTGGGCAAGTTTGGGGCAACATTTACTGATACATTTCATGCAAGCTTTCGTTAAGTATACTTGAAGTATTACAAGAAATCTTGCAGAAACTTTTCTGAAAAGTTTCTCGAAATATTCATATCGAGATCTCAAACTTTTTGAACCAATATTACAACAATCATGCAGAAATATTTTGCGTAGGATTCCAAGAAATGTTGCGTAAACCTTCTGACTATCATTCCTCGTAACGTCGCTGAAACTTTTCTGAAATATTTTGTGTGTGGATTGGACAGAGGACACAAACCTTTCACGAAATGTTTTGGCAAGTTTGTGGCAACATTTACTGACACATTTCACGCAAGCTTTCTGTTAAGATACTTGAAATATTACACGAAACCTTGTTGAAACTTTTCTGAAAAGTTTCTTGAAATATTCATACCGAGATCACAAACTTTTTGAACCAATATTTCTACAACCTTGCAGAAATATTTTGCGTAAGATTACAAGAAATGTTGCGTAAACCTTCCGACTATCATTCCTTGGAACGTTTCTGAAACTTTTCTGAAATATTTTGTGTATGGATTGGACAGAGCATACAAACCTTTCACGAAATGTTTTGGCAAGTTTGTGGCAACATTTACTGAAACATTTCGCCCAAGCTTTCTGTTAAGATACTTGAAATATTACACGAAATCTTGCAGTAACTTTTCTGAAAAGTTTCTCGAAATATTCATATCACGATCACAAACAGTTTGACCCTATATATCCACAATCCTGCAGAAATATTTTGCGTAAGATTCCAAGAAATCTTGCGTAAACCTTCCGACTATCATTTCACGGAACGTTTCTGAAACTTTTCTGAAATATTTTATGTATGGTTTGGACAGAGGACACAAATCATTCACGAAATGTTTTGGCAAGTTTGCGGCAACATTTACTGATACATTTCATGCAAGCTTTCGGTTAAGGTACTTGAAATATTACACGAAACCTTGCAGAAACTTTTCTGAAAAGTTTCTTGAAATATTCATATCGAGATCACAAACTCTTTGAACCAATATTTTCTTAACCTTGCAGAAATATTTTGCGTATGATTCCAAGATATGTTGCGTAAACCTTCCGAAAATCATTTCACGGAACGTTTCTGAAACTTTTCTGAAATATTTCATGTATGGATTGGACAGAGGAGACAAACCTTTCACGAAATGTTTTGGCAAGTTTGCGACAACGTTTACTGAAACATTTCACGAAATCTTGCAGAAACTTTTCTGAAAAGTTTCTCGAAATATTCATATCACGATTACAAACTCTTTGAACCAATATTTCCACAACCTTGCAGAAATTTTTTCGTAAGATTCCAAGAAATGTTGCGTAAACCTTCCGACTATCAGTCCTTGGAACGTTTTTGAAACTTTTCTGAAATATTTTGTGTATGGATTGGACAGAGCATACAAACCTTTCACGAAATGTTTTGGCAAGTTTGTGGCAACATTTACTGAAACATTTCACGCAAGCTTTCTGTTAAGATACTTGAAATATTACACGAAATCTTGCAGTAACTTTTCTGAAAAGTTTCTCGAAATATTCATATCACGATCACAAACAGTTTGAACCTATATATCCACAATCCTGCAGAAATATTTTGCGTAAGATTCCAAGAAATCTTGCGTAAACCTTCCGACTAACATTTCACGGAACGTTTCTGAAACATTTCTGAAATATTTTATGTATGGTTTGGACAGAGGGCACAAACTATTCACTAAATGTTTTGGCAAGTTTGCGACAACGTTTACTGAAACATTTCACACAAACTTTCTGGTCGGATGTTTGAAAAATTACATGAAATCTTGCAGAAATTTTTCTGAAAACTTTTTCGAAATATTCATATCACGATCACAAACTGTTTGAACCAATATTTCCACAATCTTGCAGAAATATTTTGCGTAAAATTTCAAGTAATGTTGCGTAAACCTTCCGACTATCATTTCACGGAACGTTTCTGAAACTTTTCTGAAAGATTTTATGTATGGATTTGACAGAGGACACAAATCATTCACGAAATGTTTTGGCAAGTTTGCGGCAACATTTACTGATACATTTCATGCAAGCTTTCGGTTAAGGTACTTGAAATATTACACGAAACCTTGCAGAAACTTTTCTGAAAAGTTTCTTGAAATATTCATACCGAGATCACAAACTTTTTGAACCAATATTTCTACAACCTTGCAGAAATATTTTGCGTAAGATTACAAGAAATGTTGCGTAAACCTTCCGACTATCATTCCTTGGAACGTTTCTGAAACTTTTCTGAAATATTTTGTGTATGGATTGGACAGAGCATACAAACCTTTCACGAAATGTTTTGGCAAGTTTGTGGCAACATTTACTGAAACATTTCACGCAAGCTTTCTGTTAAGATACTTGAAATATTACACGAAATCTTGCAGTAACTTTTCTGAAAAGTTTCTCGAAATATTCATATCACGATCACAAACAGTTTGAACCTATATATCCACAATCCTGCAGAAATATTTTGCGTAAGATTCCAAGAAATCTTGCGTAAACCTTCCGACTATCATTTCACGGAACGTTTCTGAAACTTTTCTGAAAGATTTTATGTATGGATTTGACAGAGGACACAAATCATTCACGAAATGTTTTGGCAAGTTTGCGGCAACATTTACTGATACATTTCATGCAAGCTTTCGGTTAAGGTACTTGAAATATTACACGAAACCTTGCAGAAACTTTTCTGAAAAGTTTCTCGAAATATTCATATCACGATTACAAACTCTTTGAACCAATATTTCCACAACCTTGCAGAAATTTTTTCGTAAGATTCCAAGAAATGTTGAGTGAACCTTGAGACTATCATTACACGGAACGTTTCTGAAACTTTTCTGAAAGATTTTGTGTATGGATTAGACAGAGGACACAAACCATTCACGAAATGTTTTGGCAAGTTTGCGGGAACATATACAGAAACATTTCATGCTAGCTTTCTGTTAAGATACTTGAAATAGTACACGAAATCTTGCAGAAACTTTTCAGAAAATTTTCTCGAAATATTCATATCACGAACACAAACACTTTGAACCAATATTTCCACAACCTGGTAGAAATATTTTGCGTATCATTCCAAGAAATGTTGCGTAAACCTTCCGACTATCATTTCGCGGATCGTTTCTGAAACGTTTCTGAAATATTTCGTGTATGGATTGGATAGAGGAGACAAACCTTTCACGAAATGTTTTGGCAAGTTTGCGGCAGCGTTCACTGAAACATTTCACGCAAGCTTTCTCGTCGGATGTTTGAAAAATTACACGAAATCTTTCAGAAATTTTTCTGGAAAGTTTCTCGAAATATTCATATCACGAACACAAACACTTTGAACCAATATTTCCACAACCTGGCAGAAATATTTTGCGTATCATTCCAAGAAATGTTGCGTAAACCTTCCGACTAACATTTCACGGAACGTTTCTGAAACTTTTCTGAAATATTTTATGTATGGTTTGGACAGAGGGCACAAACTATTCACTAAATGTTTTGGCAAGTTTGCGACAACGTTTACTGAAACATTTCACGCAAACTTTCTGGTCGGATGTTTGAAAAATTACATGAAATCTTGCAGAAATTTTTTGAAAACTTTTTCGAAATATTCATATCACGATCACAAACTGTTTGAACCAATATTTCCACAATCTTGCAGAAATATTTTGCGTAAAATTCCAAGTAATGTTGCGTAAACCTTCCGACTATCATTTCACGGAACGTTTCTGAAACTTTTCTGAAAGATTTTATGTATGGATTTGACAGAGGACACAAATCATTCACGAAATGTTTTGGCAAGTTTGCGGCAACATTTACTGATACATTTCATGCAAGCTTTCGGTTAAGGTACTTGAAATATTACACGAAACCTTGCAGAAACTTTTCTGAAAAGTTTCTTGTAATATTCATATCGAGATCACAAACTCTTTGAACCAATATTTTCTTAACCTTGCAGAAATATTTTGCGTATGATTCCAAGATATGTTGCGTAAACCTTCCGAAAATCATTTCACGGAACGTTTCTGAAACTTTTCTGAAATATTTCATGTATGGATTGGACAGAGGAGACAAACCTTTCACGAAATGTTTTGGCAAGTTTGCGACAACGTTTACTGAAACATTTCGCGAAATCTTGCAGAAACTTTTCTGAAAAGTTTCTCGAAATATTCATATCACGATTACAAACTCTTTGAACCAATATTTCCACAACCTTGCAGAAATTTTTTCGTAAGATTCCAAGAAATGTTGAGTGAACCTTGAGACTATCATTACACGGAACGTTTCTGAAACTTTTCTGAAATATTTCGTGTATGGATTGGATAGAGGAGACAAACCTTTCACGAAATGTTTTGGCAAGTTTGCGGCAGCGTTCACTGAAACATTTCACGCAAGCTTTCTCGTCGGATGTTTGAAAAATTACACAAAATCTTTCAGAAATTTTTCTGAAAAGTTTCTCGAAATATTCATATCACGATCACAAACTGTTTGAACCAATATTTCCACAACCGTGCAGAGATATTTTGCGTAAGATTCTAAGAAATGTTGCGTAAACCTTCCGACTATCATTTCACGGAACGTTTCTGAAACTTTTCTGAAAGATTTTATGTATGGATTAGACAGAGGACACAAACCATTCACGAAATGTTTGGGCAAGTTTGGGGCAACATTTACTGATACATTTCATGCAATCTTTCGGTGAGTATACTTGAAATATTACAAGAAATCTTGCAGAAACTTTTCTGAAAAGTTTCTCGAAATATTCATATCACGATTACAAACTCTTCGAATCAATATTTCCACAACCTTGCAGAAATTTTTTCGTAAGATTCCAAGAAATGTTGCGTGAACCTTGAGACTATCATTACACGGAAGGTTTCTGAAACTTTTTTGAAATATTTCGTGTATGGTTTGGACAGGGGACGCAATCATTTCACGAAATGTTATGACAAGTTTGCAGCAACATTTATTGAAATATCTTACGCAAGCTTTCTGCTAAGATACTTCAGACATTACACAAAATCTTGTAGAAAGTTGTCTGCAAAAGTATCTTATAATATTCCTTTGGTGGTACAAAAATTTTTGTATTCATATTCCCACAGCCTTGCAGAAATATTTTCTGTAAGAATACTTGAAACTTGAAAGGTTCCGTAAACATTCCGGCTATTATACACGAAAGGTTTCAGAAACTTTTCTGAAATATTTTGTGTATGATCTGGACAAGGGACACAAACATTTCACGAAATGGAAAATGTTTTGACAAGTTTGCAGCACCATTTACTGAAACATTTCAGGCAAGCTTTCTGTTAAGATACTTGAAAAATTTCACGAAATCTTGCAGAAACTTTTCAGAAAAGTTTCTCGAAATATTCATATCACGATCACAAACTTTTTGAACCAATATTTCTATAACCTTGCAGGAATATTTTACGTAAGATTTCAAGAAATGTTGCGAAACCTTCCGACTATCATTTCATGGAAGGTTTCTGAAACTTTTCCGGAATATTTTTTGTCTGGATTGGACGGAAGACATTAATATTTCATGAAATATTTTGGAAAATTTTCTGAAACATTTATTGAAATATTTCACGCGAGCTCCTTGATTACAGAAAATCTTGTTTTAGGCAAAGTTTCTCGAAATATTCGTAATTTGGTCTGCAACTTTTTCAACCAATATTTCTGAAACCTTGCTGAAATATTATCCATAAACGTACACGAAAATTGTGCAAACATTCCCACTTTTATTACGGAGATGGTTTCTGAAACTTGTCTCAAATATTATGTGTCTGGATAGGAGAGAGTATATAAACATTTTACGAAACAATATCCAGCTAGGAAATCCAGTTGGATCCATGTCACATGGGAAATCCAGCTGGATCCGGGTTAATTTACATAGATTTCAGTAGATTCTTTAGCTAGATTCCTACTTTTGATGTCATATGGATTTCCCTGCTGGATTTCCCATGTGACATGAATTGAAGTAGGAATCTAGCTAAAAAATCTACTGAAATCTATGTGACTCCATGTGAATCCACCCTGATCCAGCTGGATTCCCAATGGAAATCCAGCTGGATTTCCTAGCTGGATATTTCTGACCGGGAATGTTTTGGCAAGTTTTCTTAAATATTTATTGAAATATTGAAGAAAGTCTCTAATTGTAAAGTTTCTCGAAATATTTAGATACCACGTAGATACAACGAACTTTTTCAACCAATACCTCTAAAACTTTTCAGAATTATTTATGGACATAAACATTTCCCGAAATATTTTGGCAAGTTTTGTGAAACAATTATGGAATTATTTTATGCCGGCTTCCTGTTCTAAAACAAAATTTTTACAATATTGTCGATTTCTATTCAAGGAAAGATATAAATATTTTCTAAAATATTTCTACAACGTTTTAGAAACCTTTTTCGAACATTTTTGCAAGGTTGCAGAAATATTCGTTGAAATATTTTCAAGTCAAGTTATGAAAACGTTGCCGGAATATTTCTGCAAGATTTCATGTTAGGTTTCTAGTTTCTTAACAAGAAGATTGCATGAAATATTTCATAAAATAAATGTTTCAGAAAACTTGACACAATATTTTATGGAATATTCATAACCTCTGTTCAACCCTTACACAAAATATTGTAGAAATGTTTCTGAAACCTTCTTCGGAATAAAAGAAGAAATGTTTCCACAACTTTTCGTGTAATCTTTCGAGAAATATTTCGACAAGGTTGCAGAAATATTCATTGAAAATTTTCCAGGCTAGATTATCAATATTTTCGAAAAACTTTGCCGAAATATTTCTGCAAGATTTCCTGTAATGTTTCTAGTTTCTTATCAAGAAGCTTGCATAAAATATTTCATGAAAGTTTTCAGAAAACTTGCCACAATATTCCGTGAAATGTTCTCTGGAACTTTTGCCCGTAATTTTCTTTTAAATAACTAGGATTTATTCGAATATTTTTTATATTAGTTTGGAAAATGATTGCACTTGGAATAGATATATTTCTATTAGAAAATTTTCAAGCATTTTTTCAAGGAAAGTTTTTAGAACGTTTCCGCGCAGAGTATTCTCGCACACATAGCACGACATATTCCCATGAAATATTTCAAGAAATATTTCAAGAAGATTGACACAACATTGCGGCAATAATACAGAAACATTGCTGAAACATTTCCTTTTATATTTCAAGAAACATTGTAGAAAACTTTCATCAGCCATTCCTGAAAGATTCAAAGGGCACTCATGATGGATATTTCACGAAATATCGTGGCAAGATTGCTGAAACATTTCATGAAATATTTCATGGACGCTTCTTGATAAGAAACTAGAAATCTTACATAAAATCTTGGACAAAGATTTCGGTAAAGTTTCTTTAAATATTCATAACTTGGCCTGGAAATGTTTCAACGAATGTTTCTGCAACCGTGCAAAATCATTTATCGAAAGTTTACATGAAATGTTAAGTGAACATTCCTATAGTTATATCCTATCATTCGGAGATCGTTTCTCAAACTTTTCTGAAATATTTTGTGTCGTCGAGAACACTTATTTAAATATAACTTCATAGGTTTTGTTTATTTCAGAAATATTGCTTTAAAAATTTCCAGACTAAGTTATGAATCTTTGGTGAAACTTTGCTGAAACCTTTATGCAAGATTTCCTGTAATGTTTGTAGTTTCTTAACAAGAAACTTGCGAGAAATATTTTACGAAATATTTCAGAAAACTTGCCACAATATGTCGTGAAATGTTCATGATCTCTGTTCAATCCTTACACGAAATATTGTAGAAATGTTGCAGAAACCTTTTTCGGAATGATAGTGGGAAGATTTCGACAAATTTTCTTGTAAACTTTCAAGAAATATTTCTGCAAGGCTGCAGAAATATTCAGTGAAAAATTTCCAGGCTAGATTATGAATAATTTCGAGAAACTGCCGAAATCTTTCTGTAAGATTTTCTGTAATGTTTCTAGTTTCTTAACAAGAAGCCTGCATGAAATATTTCATGAAATTTTGAAGAAAACTTGCCATAATATTTCGTGCAATATTCATGACCTCTGCTCAATCCTTACATAAAATATTGCAGAAATGTTTCAGAAACCTTTTTCGGAATGATACTCGAAACTTTCCACAAAATCTTGCAGAACCTTTTCTGCAAAGTTTCTCGCAATATTCATATCTCCGTCATAAACTTTTTGGACCAATATTTCCACCACCTTGCAGAAATATTTTACGTAAAATCTTAATTTTTATTTAAAATTTAAAGAATTTTTTAAATAAATTTTATAATAAAAAAGAGATTTCAATATTTTTTTAAATCAATTTAAAATTAAAAATTAACAATTTTTATTTTTTTAAAAATAAATTTAAATTAAAAAAAAAAATTTCTTGTAATCACAAGAAATGTTGCGTTAAAAGTTCCCACTATCATTACAGGAAAGATTTCTGAGACTTTTCTGAAATATTTTGTGTATGCACTAAATAGAGGACACAAAATTTCATGAAATGTTTTAGCAAGTTTGCTGCAATATTTATTGAAAAATTACGAAAACGCAGATCCCTACTTATCGACATTGCAATTTTTCTTTTATTCGAATAATTTTTAAACCGTTTTTTGGTGAAACACAATTTTGACGCTCACCATATATTTAAATACTATACTCAGAATATATTTAAATACTAAAACATGTTTATTCAGAGTAATAATTCAAGTTAATATTTTCGTTATTTAGAAGAATCTATTCAGTATACAGGTTTGATTTCTACCTTACCGACACTATATTGTTTCAATTTAACGAATTAAATAAATAATTTATTAAATCCATAATTATTTTAAATAAAAAGAATCAAAATTATAACAATTAAATAATCGTGGAAAGTACAACTTATATAGATTAAAATGTCCGAAGTCCTTCAAGCGAGCGATAGCGTAACGGGTAGCGTGCGTGCGTAGTAACCCGAAGATCGTGGGATCGATTCCCGGTGAGGTCGAAAAATTTTTATGTAAAATATTTTATGCAATTATAACAATGCGATTAAATGTAGAAATTAAGTTGTGAAAAATATGCGAAAATTGTAAATACTTATAGAGAATTCTAATATATCATAGCTTCAAGGTTACTTCTTTTAAGAACTTGAAAAAAGGTTTATGAAAGATTTCAGAAAGGTTTCTTGAATAATTACTTAAAATCTTTTCTGAAAGCTTTCTGCCAACAATTTATCGATATTCCAGAAAACTTTCATGAAAGGTTTCTACAAACTTTCTAAAAAGTAGAAGATGTACTTACTATTCTTTTTGTAATTTTTCTGAAATATTTCAGAAACATTTCGTAAAAGGTTTCAAGAAACGTTGCAGAAATACTTCATGAAATATTGCGGAAATATTTCATGGCAAGTTTACGGATTATACAAATACATTGTGAAAGATTCCTGCAATATTTCAGAAACATTTCGTACAAGTTTTCACGAAACTTTACAGAAATATTTCATGAAATATTGGTGAACGAAAATGATTCGGACATAAAAATATTTCTAAAATCTTTCTGTGAAATATTTCTGGAAGATTTACAGTAATATTACGAAAAATAAAATCACAACATTTCTGAAATATTGCATGTCAGGTTTGTAGATTATTCAAACTATTCGTGAAACTTTTCTGCAATATTTCAGAAACATTTCTTACAAGTTTTCACGAAACTTTGTACAAATATTTCATGAAAGATTGTTGAAATATTTCATGCCAGGTTTACAGATTATTCAAACTATTCATGAAAGTTTTCTGCAATATTTCAGAAACATTTCTTACAAGTTTTCACGAAACTTTGCAGAAATATTTCATGAAATATTGCTGAACGAAAAAAGATGCGGACATAAAAATATTTCTGCAATCTTTCTGTGAAATATTTCTGCAAGGTTGCAAACATTTCATGAAACCTTGCAGAAACATTTCAGCAATATTTCGTGCTATTTGGTTATTATATATACACACACACACACACACACACACACACACACACACACACACACACACACACACACACACACATACACACACAGACAGATACATATACAGATTATTTCATTTTGGATGAATTGGAATGGATTTGATTGGAAAAATATAACCTATATAAGCAGCTGTGAATATCAATGGGCAATAGCAATATGTTATAATCAGATAAGTAGCAAACTTTTATTATAAAGTTATAAATCAATAAAGTTTATAATAAGTATTGTTACTTTGTGAAATCTTGTTTTTATTTTTACAGAGTATATCAGAAAATGTAAGGATTATTACCAAGTAAATCGATCACTGTTAAAAAATAGTTTTTAACAAAGAAGAGTTCATTAATTATTATTAATTATTCAAGTTCATCGAAAAAGTAGGGTAGGCTAACCGAATCTTCTGCATGTCCATGAGTCTCAAGAAATTTTTAAATCTTCAAGTGGATTGGAAAATAAGCTATGTAAGCAGCTGTGAATATCAATAATATACGAGGGTCATTTGATAAGTACCTAGCCTACAAATGAAAACACCAAAATTTTACAAAAAATAAAATTTATTTTTCAATGTAGTCTCCTTTTAGTTGAATACACTTGGTCCAGCGGTGTTCCAATTTTTTTAACCCCGTTGAAAAAAATGTTTTCTCTTGGTTTGCAAAATAGGCCTCCGTGGCGGCGATTATTTCGTTATTGGAGTGGAATCTCTTCCCGGCGAGCGAATTTTTTAGGTTCGGAAACAAAAAAAAGTCGCACGGAGCTAAATCTGGAGAATACGGTGGATGGGGCAGCAGTTCGTAGCGTAATTCGACCAATTTAGCCGTGGCGAGTGCAGAAGTGTGAGCCGGTGCATTATCGTGGTGGAAAAGCACTTTCTTTTTAGACAAATGGGGCCGTTTTTCTTCTAACACAGCGTCAAATCGGCTCAATAGTTCGGCGTAGTACTGTCCTGTGACCGTTTTGCCCTTCTCCAGATAGTCAATAAAAATCACACCTTGAGAATCCCAGAAAACAGTGGCCATCACCTTTCCGACCGACGGGACCGTCTTCGCCTTCTTCGGAGCAGGTTCACCGGGTAAGGTCCACTGTTTTGACTGCTTCTTGGTCTCTGGAGTGTAGTAGTGAATCCATGTTTCGTCGACGGTCACGTAACGACGCAAAAACTCTTTTGGATTGCGATTAAACAGCTCCAAACACTGCTCTGAACTGGTCACACGGATGCGCTTGTTGTCTGCAGTCAGCAAACGCGGCACCCACCTTGCTGACAGGGTCCTCATGCCTAAAATCTCATGTAGGATATGCCACACGCGTTCTTCTGAGATGCCTACTATCGCAGCTATCTCGTGCACCTTTAATCGGCGGTCTGACAAAACGATATCGTGCATTTTTGTCACGTTCTCCTCCGTAGTGGCTGTTTTCGGAGCACCTGGGCGTGGATCATCAAAAACCGACGTACGACCACGTTGAAACTCGTTATACCAAAATTTAACGGTCGCCATCGAAGGAGAAGCATCCCCATACACTGCATCCAAGCGTTCTTTAATTTCACTGCGCGATTTCCCTTCCAAAAACAAGAATCGAATCACCGACCGATATTGTTCTTTCTCCATTTTTTCAAAAATCAACGGACACATTTGCTTTCACACGCTCTCAAAAATAAACTACAACTCCGATCCGGCTGAAATTTCGTCTGTAACCGTTTACAGGAAGATACTGCACTGTAGTGTATTTCTGGTGCGATAGTGGCACCATCTGGCGGTGAGGCTAGGTACTTGTCAAATGACCCTCGTAACGCATCAAGACCTGCTGATGCAGAACCAGCCTAGGGTTTTTGGATCACTCGCAATTGCACGAGCGCCATTAACTCATATAACGAATCAAGATCTGCTGATGCAGAACCGGCATAGGGTTTCTGGATCACCCGTAGTTGCACGGGAGTCAATAACCCAGACCTGCGGAACCGGCATACTGGTTCCGGCTCACCCGCACGCCAACGAGTTGAGCCAGAACCGGCCTACCGATTCTCGATCAGGTCTTGCCCCGTTCTAGGCCAGCCGCAATGAGGATCCTGAGGGGGCGGGGAGCGGGCCGCCGGCAGCCAACGGCCAGCGGGCAGCAGTCAGCCGGCGGGCGGCGGGCGGCGGGCGGCCTGCTGCTTGTCAGCCTGCAGCACTCAGCCAGCCGTTCTTATCTACTAGTAAATATTTAGAACTTTTTATAACCCTTTTGCTCGAGCAAAGAATATGTGTTTGTGGAAATTTTTTCCGAAGATTTTTTCCACTGCGACTTTTTTGTATCGTTTTGTATCAGTTGTTGTTGCTCAGGAGCAACGGTGGAGCTGCTTTGACCCATTATTAGGGAATGAAAGCTTCTAACGATCGCAACACGCTTATATACGATCAATGACTGCTTCCGAGAGCCACCTAGTGGCCAACTATAAAAATTATTTAAGGGGGATAGGAGCCCCACCTCGCTCCTATCCTGTGAGGTTCTACCTGTTTGTCAACCCCTCCATAACCCTTAAAATTTTTATTCATCAATATCTTCCCATTCCATGATGTCTTCCCACTCCATGTTGGAATCGTTGAGGTAAAACTGTTTCATGCGCTTTACGTTGTATCGAGCACAAGTAGTTCTGTACGCTCTATTATGGTTAGTACATATAGTCACTGATCTTGGATAATCGAACGATGGATAGCCCATTTCAGTGATATCAGTATCTTTAAAGTTGAAACGCTCTAGCCACAACTTTTTTATCTCACCAATGACAAAAATTCTGTTAGCATCTTTTAATGCATCTTGAAGAATTTTTCCGATTTCAGTATAATCGTAATCACCACCATCCCATGACAGTCCATGGTAGCAAAGTTCTAACCACAAATTTTCACTTTTATACTTTTCTGTTAGTCTTCGCCAAGGAAATGGTGGCTTGAAGAGGTGCACTACTGGCTCATCGCCGTCGTTGAGAGACACGAAAGCCAACTCTTTCAGAACGAAATCATTGCCAGGCTTTTTAAAGCCCTGCATATCCACTGCGTAGTCCATGGCAAAATTTCACTTTGAATTCCAAATGACGAATGACAAGGAGCCGGAGGCTCACTCACCTTATATACTCCTTAAAGTTTCTGCACGTCGCCGCTTACGGGATTGTATTGAACTATGCGATCGTGCAAGATCAAGCAGTAGGCTGAAGTTCCAGCAGGAAAATTTTCCTTTGCTTCAAATTCCAGACGAATGTCTACAGGGGCGCTCTTTAAGGATTCGTTTTGTTTTGAGCAGTCTATCACTATCAGTGGTATGTAAGTGAGATATTGCGACTTTTTCAACATAGGTTCTGGATCTTTGCCATAGTAAGAATTCTGAAAATTAGCGTACATATCGTAGAGCATGGCAAATTGATTACGATTCACATCGATGTTTTAACAGTCCATACCTGTCTCGACGTAATCGGCAGTAGTGGATACTCGTACAATTCCCACGTGCGAAAACTCATGGCAATGGAGCAATCTTTTCCTACGAAATCGAGTAAGCGAATTTTGTTAGAGATCGATGCAACTATGTATGGCATTAGCCATTCGATTCTAGTTATGTCAACATTAAAGTCCTCGTAACCCTCTGCATTGTCTACTCTTATAGGTGTTTGTTTAACGGCGTTTAAGTCGTTTCTTGATCTCATGAGAACGAGTTCATGCTTTGCATTTACTACAATTTTACGATAGTCCTCTGCGAAGCCAAAAATTAGACTCAATGGAATCGATACAGTGAAGTAACCAGCATCATCGATTATCTTTTGTGTTTCTTCTACATCGATCCAGCCCGCATTTTCAATGATGAAACTCTGAGTGGAATTGAGTGAAACCCAACCTTTCATGAGAGTGGTTAAGCCAACATTTTTACACTTGTCTATCTCAATGGCATTCAACTCATATCTGATTTCTTCAAACAAGTGACAAATGGCATTATTCACAAGTTTTGTATTTGTAGTGGGAGTATTATTAGTTTTAACCAATCGTCCGCATATATGTAATGCACTGCGGGAAGGTAAAAGACATAAATCTTGATGTTGAATAGATATGCGAATTTCATCGCTGTTGTTGAATGATGCTGTATACGGTTGATGAGCGTGAACCTCGTAGTGCGCTACGGATTCATCAAAAGTTACAGGTATTTGTATGCTTAGAATTTCTTCCATTTCGTTGAAAGCAGCAAAAGATGATACAAATTATTTTCCACCAAGTACTACTTCTAATCCTAGACTTTTTAGTTTTTGTATGCTCTGACGTGTTAGCGCCTTCACAGTTGGTTGATGACTGATGCGTTGTGGGCATGTTTCTCTGCTTATATAGTTTCTGTTATAAATAATTCCCATTATGATTGGCGGATATGCAATCTTATAGTTATAACTTCTCCGCGGAAATTGACTAAATCTCCGTCTTGATCAACGATGCGTACTTGCAAATAATCTATACGTTTTACGGCAATCGGAAGGTAAATGACGTGTGAGGGAACTTCGATGATTTTATACCCCGGAGGTACTGCAGGAAAAAACTCGTGAATTGTATGTACTTTTCGATCGTTTAATATGCTCCCGAAGTGATATTACACTCGACTCGCAAAGCGTTGATTTTGAGAATTGTAACAGGTAAGTCAGAATTATGAGCAACGTTCGGTTCGAGAACACGCCTCGTTAAGCCCAGTAGACGACCAAGTGAATTTTCAGGTCGAAAATCTATAGGCTGACTACACTTGATTGTACAGCGAAGAGTATTATTATTAGGCTTTAAATTGAAAGTAATGTTGTTGTGCGCTAATTTTTTACGAAGGAATTTGTCAATATCCTCAATTTCATAACTTCCCACCAGAAGAAGGACAACGTTTTCACCTACGTAAAACTTATTATTGTTACTGTTTATATTGGGGATTGAGTTAAATGTTAAAAGTTCAACAAGCCCTAAAACGTAATTTTTATTTGACGATAACTCGATTGGTGGAAAATACTGTGCTTCTAGTGTAGAAGATGTACCTGAAAGTGCCAGAGTTAATGAACCTTCCATGACAGCTTAAATCAGAATGATGCAATGTTTTCCCCGCCTCTCCTTATATAGCCCCGCACAAGAATTTTAGACATAGATGTCCGCAATTGTATGTGTCAAAATATTGATATCATTCATGATTATATTTAACTTCGTCTACTCCGGTATAATATTAAATCTAAAGGCGGTCGCAGATCGGCAAAACTATCGAAATATACAACATTTTTGCCTCTTTTTCTATATGCAACGCAGTGTGTGCCAGGGCCGCTAGCATCATCTAGATTAACTATAGCCGATTCGTGATAGTGTGGGCCAGAAGCCGGCAATGCATTTCTCATAAATACTCCTCGAAAATTAGGTATTTTTAAAAGTTTTGCATATTTTAATATGTCGGCATCGGTAAGTGCTCGCTGAGGTAATTTCATGAACTTTTTTTTTTTAAATGAACACCTAACCCTACTTTGTGTGGTTTAAGATATAAGCCATTGCCCAACGCTACACTTTCCATAGTTTTATTATGCCTTTTATTTTCTTCCAACTGCTACTTAGCGGCTTTTGCGTCGTTTACGGCTTTTACTATTCCAGCAGCACCACCAGCTAGAGCGCCAGTTGCACTCAAACCTGCAAATAGAGGTATGAGAAATGGCAATACCCCTCCTGTTTTCGCAGGGACTTTTACGTGGAATTTTAATGTTCTTTTTACCTCCAGCTTCTTTAACAGCGCTCCGAGCTTTTTTCAAAGCTGATCGTATAACTGTTAGAGCACAGTTACTTGGCGCTGATTTAAAGGCACCTGCTTTAATAATTTTTTTCAAGGAAACTTGCTTTCTCTTCTTTAAACTCATTCCCAATTTTTTAGCGTTCTTTCGCTTTTTATTTTTCTTCTTCAACCCCATACCGAGTCTAGATTTTAATTTCATAGTATTAGTTATAGCGTATGAATCCGCTTTTTCAGCAAAATTCGCGTCTTTTCATTTAACGCGATTCCAAGCTTTTTCAGCTAAAATTTTATCTGCGACGTTTCTCGCTTGAACGTTTTCACGATTTCTAGATTAAGCTATATCGTGCTCTTTACAAGCAGCGTCAAGAGGATTAATTCCAAGATCTCCTCGAGCTAAACGTTTTGTCAACTTTGTGCCTGGACCACAGTACTGATAACCGGGTATGTGAATCGCAAATGGAAGTTTATTGATAATTTTATTAACTAAACCGCGTCCGCGTTTGTGAATGATCATCACTCTTCGAAAGTCAACGGGCAACTGATGGTGAAAGCTATATAAGACCGCTATTTATACTCATAGCAATCAGTCGTGATTTGGTTTTCATAGAGTAAAGATCATGAACTTCAAAGAGCAGTCGGTAAAGCTACCAATAGAAAATTTTAATGCACTTGTAGAGCATGATAAAAGAGAAAAGTGACACAGCAATCTACTTCCTGATAGTATACGAACCGTCTTCTGCGGACCGTCAAACTGTGGAAAAACAAATAGTTTACTTGCTCTCATAACGCATCCTAATGGCGTTAGATTTGAAAACGTATACGTTTACTCAAAGTCTCTCAATCAGCCTAAATATAAATTTTTAAATGAAATCTTAGAACCTATAGAAGGTGTACAATATTTTCCGTTCAGCGAGCACGATGCAGTTGTCGATCCTGACTACGCGCTTCCGAACTCTATCATGATATTCGACGATATTGCTTGCAAAAAACAAGATAATGTTAGGACCTTCTTCTGCATGGGCAGACATAAAAAGGTTGATTGTTTTTATTTATCCCAAACTTATGCTCACGTTCCAAAACATCTTGTCAGAAATAATGTAAACTTACTTGCCATTTTTAGACAAGATGAAGTAAATCTAAAGCATATATATGACGATCACGTAAATACCGATATGACTTATATACATTTTAAAGAATTGTGCTCTAATTGTTGGAGAGATGATAAGCATGGTTTTCTAGTCATCGATAAAGATCGAGGAATAAATGATGGCAGATTTCGCAAGGGCTTTGACAATTTTGCTATAAATATAGCATACACATAGGTAACAATCAGCAGTTTCAGACTGAACGTTGAAACGACAACATGGCTGACTTTCAACGAGAAAAAAACGTGCTTCGTCAACTCGTTAAGGCACGAGATGCGATTAAACGCAAATATAGAATATTAAAATTTGGAAAAGACAATGTCGAAAAGATTTTAAGTGAAACTTTTAAACCAATAGTTGATCCGCTTCAAAAACTTGTAGATCAGAAAAATATTGAACAAAGTAGTGTTAAACATAACACAGTCGAACAGAGTAGCGTCAAACAGAATGAAAGTTCTGACTGTGAGTTCAATGATACTTTACAGAATGCTCACGAGACATCTTTCGAAACAGCATGTAGCGATATCGAAGATGACTCTGATTTATACGTCAAGGCCCTGAAGCTCAATCAACCTCAGTATCTTGATAAAATTTATGGAGTACGAAATGAAAACGGTAAATTTTTTATTGGTAATTTACCGATTAGTCTTCATAATCATAAAATTAAAATTAGCGGAGTAGCATACCCGAGAACTACAGGATTACTCGAGTTAATCATAGCAAAACAACCAAGTAAAAATAATATAAGTTCAGATGATTTAAAAAATTATCGCAAAATTTTAAAACTATCGTTCGCTCATAAAAGGCGATATGACAAGAACGAAAAGATTCGTTTTCATAATAGTAATAAATTTAATAATATTATTGCTCCAATGTTCAATATTACCTCGAAAACAATTACCGGAGAATCGATTAAAGGTGGCTCATTATCTTGTTATAAAATTGCTAAAAAACATACTGCTTTAGACTATGTGTAATGGGACAATCCAAACGAGCTCGTTGACCGGCTTCACTTACTAGTAGCAGAAAGATCTGCCGGAAATCCAAGTCACGTAAACGAGATACACTCCATAATCGAAGAATTGCGAGAAGCGGGCTATATATATTGAGCGCACACGAATATATGAATCATTATTAAAATGAGCGTCGACGTGTTCGGACGTAACCTCGGAAAAACCGAAGGTAGCCGAGGGCCACCAGGTGTTGGCTTTAAAGTCACAACTGACGGTCACTATGACGTAGAAAAAAAAAAATTATGTAATGTTGCCGATCCCCAACAACCGAGCGATGTTGTAAATTTAGAATCTTTACGAAACATTATTCAAATAGAAATTCGAGGAATAACTGACATAACTACAAAACTTGGAGCTAGTCTGGATGATTTAGATGTAATGGTTGTCAATTATAGAAACGAAGTTGATCCACGGATATCTCAAATAAAAGCTGACATTTTGACTATAAAAGAGGCTATGGCACAAATATTCAATCAATAATTCCACAAACATGGAACACGAAAGACTAGTTGAAGAACTGCACAAACTTGCAAGACGCAACTATACACGTCGAAACTTTGATGTGCGTGGTTTGGATGAAACTTGGCAAGCAGATCTCGTCGAAATGATTCCTTACGCTCGCGACAATAAGGGCTATGGATACCTGCTCACTATAATCGACATTTTCTCCAAATATGCATGGGCTGTTCTTGTAAAGAGAAAAACAGGCAAGGATGTCTCAGAAGCTATGAAATCTGTGCTTGTTAAAGGCAGAGTACCGAAGAATCTCCATACTGATCGAGGCAAAGAATTTTATAACACAGATTTTCAAAAACTTATGAAAACACACAAAATAAAGTTATATTCAACCTATAGCAATCTAAAAACAGCGATATGTGAACGCTTCAATCGCACGCTAAAAGTGCAATGTGGAAAAAATTCAGTTTGAGAGGCAACTACAAGTGGCTAGATATTTTACCTGATTTACTAATTACCATATACAATAATCGTAAACATCATACTATGGGTATAAAACCTAAAGATGTAACATCCAGTAATGAAGCAGATATACTGAGGAAATTTGCCCGCAAAATAACTAAGAAAATTAAACCAAAATTTAAAATTGGTGACAAAGTCCGAGTGAGCAAGGCTAAAGCAGTATTTGACAAAGGATATACTCCCAATTGGTCTACGGAGATATTTACAATTATACGTATTGCAGCTACAAATCCCACGACTTACCATCTAATGGACTATCAAGATCAGCCCGTCTCAGGCGGTTTCTACGAACAAGAATCGCTAAAAGCCAAGTATCCAGATATTTATCTTGTAGAAAAAGTAATTAATAAAAAAGGAAGTAAAATTTTTGTAAAATGGCTTAGCTTTGATAATTCACATAATAGTTGGATTGAGAAAAAAGATATGTAAGAATATGGAATTTTTTAATAAAAACAATTTTTAAAGTTAAACAAGAGTTTGTTTATTAATAAATTGAAAAAAATATATATACATTTGCGCTCAACTATATTTCCTTATACTTATATATTTTTCGTAATAAACATTTTATTTTCGCAATACTTAACTTATATTTTTCGCAATACTTAAACAATATTTTTTCGCCATACTTAAGAATTATATTTTTTCACAATACTTGACTTATATATATTTTCGCAAATACTTAACTATTTTACAATATATATTTTTTCATAAATACTTAACCATTTCGCAATACTTAAAGGTTAACTATATATATTCACATTACTTAAAAATTATTTGTCGCTAAATTCTACACTCGAACCACCGTGATATTTTACAAATAGTTCGCACTTATTCGCTACGTCCTGGAGTTTCAAGTAGAACTCTTCATCTTGTTGAAGAGCCTCCGATACTCTCCTTGGAATAAACACGTCGAACTCACTCTCCAGTTCAGCCACAACTTTTTTTCCATACTTGGTAGTCACATCCTTCAGACTTGTCACCATGTACAGCTGGCCCTTGGTCAGATCGACCAGTCTTTTTGTGGGAAGGAATCCTCCACGCGTTTAATTTTGAAAAATCCATCTGTAACAGAAAGTTTTGTAAATGATTAGTTTTTGAATAGAAGAAAAAATAAAACGAAAAAATTACTTTAAGAAAATACAAACCTTAGATTTCTCTCCTTTTCTTAATAATACTTTCAGTATTTTCCTCACAAGGTCTTTTTAAGATGAGAAGCGAAGCTGCAGGAAGCGGCTGCGAGTCAGCAAGAAACGGCCGTGAGACAGCGAGAAGCGGCTGCGCAACTGAAGTAATCTGCTGCCAAGATGGAGGAAGTGGCGTTGAGATCTGCTGGAGCTGCTGCTGTTGCTGAAGACTACTGCTGTTGCTGAAGACTACTGCTGGAAAGCTCGACTGTGCGAATGAGCTCCTGCTCTCGCGCAGCCTCATTACATAGAAGCTCTTCGGTGGCGGCGGCGTTCGGCGGCGGCGTTCGGCGTCTCGCGTTCCCCTCTCCAGCAACTTCTTCGTTCTGATTGGTCTGCTCTTCCCCCACCACCACCACTCCTGCTCTGTAGTGGCCCCAGGGCAGCGTATCTGTAGTGCCAGGCTGCAGGCAGCGTTTGTCATCATGGGCAATGAGAGCAATTTTCTTCTCTTTCTCAGTGTTGATGTTGTGATGTCGAGACCTGCTGTTTCTTTGCTCTCGAGTGACGATGACGTTCTCACGGAGGCACTTCATGTAGTCGTCAGAGGTGATTGTGGTTTTAACCACAGAAGTCTTCACTCCTTTGGCCTTTTTGATGGGCTGTTGGTTCTGTACTTTCACGCTGTACATTTTACTCCGCAGCCCGATGAATTCCAGCATGATCTCGCCGTTGCACTCGTCCTTCATCAAGCCGACGATTTTCTTGTTGACACGAGGCATATTAAATGGATTCGTTTCAGGATAGTCTGATGTGTCGAACTCGTGGATGTCTGGCCGCATCACATTGTACATGTCAACACCTGTGACTTCATAGATCAGACTATCCGTGTCGGTGTACAATAACTTGCTTTGGTCTCCTACACGATCTCGCATGTAGTCATAGTGGAACCTGTGTACTAGCGTTTTTGATAAGTCCAGAACTGACAATCCAATGTAGATTGGCTTTCTTATGCAGATCTCCGTGCGCAGCAGCTGCACAGCAACGAGGTCTTCTTAAAAAATGTCAGAGCTGTGAAAATTCGGACGTGCGATAAGTGCCTCGGCTCCATAGCGACCTTTCCACTTAGTGACTAGCTTCACGTCAACGCGTTTCCTCTCATTCTCCATCGTTTTGCCATACACAGCGTTGTTGAAAAGTTTGAAAAGCATTTTTTCAAACTCGTTTTTGGCTTCCTTCCTTTTTGCGCTGTTCAAATCGATGTACTTTTTAAGCCAAGGACTCTGCTTGAATTGTATGGCACGATGGACTTTGACGAGAACGAGACCATGTTTCAAGCCCTGTTTAAGTGCTCGATAGTGTAGCACGTAACGAGTTTTGTCGTGAAGCGTCGTCATAAGTTTATGCTGTTTCGAACCAGGAGGCGCCATGTGTTCGGCACAGAACGGCAGATCTTTATGCGAATCATGCAGTGATTCGGGATACTTCAGGTCCACCTCGACAAAGTATCCAAAGTCGCAGTCATCGGGGATGTCGAAGAAGTTTGGTTCGTTGACATTCTGCACCCACTTGAAGCCACCGTAGGGTAAGGGGTCAGTCATTGCCCAACCGTACAAATTGTTCACATCAAAATACATCAAATATTTTTCATCCTCGTTAGCGTTGTAACCATCTTTCATGTAAGAAGCTCAAGTTTGATCTGTAAAAAAGAAATATTTGAAATGCGAATTTTTAATTAAATTTAAGTGAATATATTACCTGTGTATTTTTGAGCATGGCATCCCAAGTTAATCCGGGTGTCGTGTAATAGTGAGCGGGATCCAACTAATAAGCCTCAAGACAATTATTTCTGAAATTTTCAAAAACTTCAGTCAATAGTATAACATCTGTCTTGAGATATAAGTCAGAGTACTGCCCAAGATCTTGTATGCTGAAACTCTGCCAAACGTTCTGTGCATGCTCATAATCCTCATCGCTGATATGAGCGTTATATAAGCTGCTAAAGAAGTCATCTTTCGAAGGGAGATTTGGCTCGTTTAGCTTTTCAAACGATGAAACGTAGTCGTATGGGAAAACTCCTTTTCTTTTCAAAAGTGAAATTTGTTTATCGGATTGGCCATCTTGTTTGAATATACGTTCCAAAATATTTAGTTTCTCCAAATATGATGCGAACTTGTCGAGTGATGAAGCCATAAACTTGAACGAGTCGATGAATCGCAGGTTTATGTCTGTACCTTCCACAAACTTTGTAAAAGATATGTATTTCTCTTTTGTTGGTGGAAGTAGCGAAACTCGTCCTGGAAAGCACGTTGCAATTTCTCTGATAAAGAGATGAGAATCCTATCCGCTCAAGTTGTGAAAAACTATGGGGATCGTTCTCGAGTCCTGGGAGCCGAGGTTACATTTGCTATGTGCAGGTCCACGATATCTGTAATAATTTTTAGTTATGAGAGGGAGAGAGAGAGAGACAGAGAGAGAGAGAGAGAGAGAGAGAGAGAGAGAGAGAGAGAGAGAGAGAGAGAGAGAGAGAGAAATAAATACTCACTTTCCTGTGAAATGGCAATGGTCACGTACTCTCTTGTCTTCCTTAGTAAATGGCTTCTCGCAAATATGACATAGACGTGCTCGGTCAAACATAATTTTTTCGAGCGATGTTAGATTAGTCATTGGCTTTGGATTTTTATATGAATCATTCAATTTCACAGCCAGTGAGTGGAGGCTCTGTACAAACCATTTGGCTGGAGATTCGGCTTTTTCGTCCTCTTGTCTATAACTCTTATATTCCGAGAGAGAGTCATCATAGCTACATTTAATAAAGTAGCCCACACTAAACGGCACGTGATGCTGGTAAGCTCATTCATTATCAATCACAGGCTTCAATATACATTCAAAATCAGCGTATATTACGAACGGCATACGATTCTTAAAACCAAAGTTTGTAAACTCTAAAGTATTGTTTTTTACAGATGGTAGAGTAATTTTACACTGATTCATTTTTTCACAGTCAGTTATATGCTTAGTCAACTTCTGTTCAGTTCGAAAATAATGTAGACAGCGGTCACAGATGAAAGTTTTACGGTTGTGCGAAGAAAACTGTTTACTGCACAGTCTTGATAAATTTTTTATCCATACATAATGGAATTTAAATTCAATATCATCATCATTGAGAGCCGAGCCATCTTCATCCTCGTCAACATAATTATTTTCAACGAGTAATAAATTCACATGTTTATCTTTTTTGTCAGCCGTCAAGTGACGAGGTAAGACATCAAACGCTTCTCCTTTTTTCTTTAAATAGTACACATTCACAGAAATGTCAATTTGTTTCTCAAACTTACTAACTTTTCTGGGATCAATAGGAAAATCGATTCCCTTAAAGTTGATATCGTTCTGATGAGGTACATATGTCGCCACTCGATTAGAATTTATCCTAGTATAGTGTAGTGCCGATAGAATTGCCGACTTAAAACATTCATCATCTTGATTTTCTACATTTATACACGCCTTTTTGTTCTTGATGAATGGCGGCAAATCAATGTACGAGCTTCCTCTCATCGGATTAAATTTGTAAGTATTAACAACTAAATTTAAAATTGATTTGAGAGACCAGCCCCACTCGCGCTCTTGAAACTCTTCCATATCCGTATCGATTGGATTATGCACGTTCATAACAAACCACTCATTCAAGTCCGTAGTCGAATATATCGAAGCTGTTTTTGTGTTGAAATATTTTATTTCAATTGTCTCTTCGCCATTTTTAACTATAGCTTACTCGGCCGCTAACACTCTGTTCACTTTTAAAGGTTCTTTAAGAATTTCACGCACTTTTTCAATAAATTGTTGCTTAGCGTCTTTCATGAACTTTAATAAATCAAGATGTCTCCGGTTTGTGATGACACCCGTCTTTATTCTGTTCTCGAAAGCTGATTCGACTTCATCCCAACTTACCGAGGGGCTATTTTCATTGGCTTGTAGTGCAGCACCCACCACCACCACTCGATGTTCACTCAACAATCGTAGAATACTTTTTATAAGCGCGATGGCCGCTTGCAACTTTTGCCGATCGGCCACTGTTAAGTCCGTCACGTCGGGCCTGCGCTGAGCCAATTTTTCAGCTTCCACTAGAGCTTTGCGACCAAGCGCGATCCAATTGTTCACATCATCTTGGTCAGCCGCACCACTTAAGGCAAGTCGATACGATTAACATAGCACAAGAGCGGTATTTTTAAAATACTGAGGCATCTTGAGCCACTGACCACGCGAGGCAGTCGAATGACTCTCCGCCGCACGCACACCTCCTTTTATCTAAAAAATTTGCGAAAAGAGATCGATTCTGATTGGGCGAACCGTTGTGGAAGGGATAAAAATAACGCGATTGGTTAAAAAATTGGAGGGGTGACTATAAAATAAGCAGCGAGCCGTTGAAAATCTCATTCGCTCCTTTGCTCTCGTCCGAGAACAGTCACAGCAGTAAGATGAAGTATATTGTTGATGTCCAAGGTTTCAAGATTACCTTGAATGAATTCGTCTTCAAGGAAGTAGCTATCATCCCTCTCGAGGAAGACCCTACACCATCGGTTTTCCTATTTAAACCGCCTTATACATGGGACATGTTGTTGGAAAAAAACAAGTCTGAAAATCGCTGGCTTGAACAAAATTTCCATGGAATAATGTGGAGAGCAGGCAACATCCCATACGATGAACTAAAAAACACTCTAAGTGGGGTACATCGGAGCAGAGATTTATGTGAAAGGACTGGAGAAAAGTAAATGGTTGAAGAGATTTTTCCCCGATCAGTAAGCTATTTTTTGTTATTAAATTATTTTCATAAAAAACGTTTTTCATAATATTTATAATTTTCAGATTAGTTACTAATATCGAAGAGATGGGATGTCCTTCATTGAAAAATCTACCTGCAGAATCAGTCTCATGTACCAACCATACTGCCTGTAACTTTCCAGTATGCGCACTTCGAAACGCACTAGTTATAAAAAGATGGATGCTTGAGCATCAACATAGCAAAAACGTGAAGGAAATATCAGAATCCTATCACTTTATGTATATTTGAATTATAATTTGTTCATTTATTATGAGTTAATAAACATTTTTTATTAAATTTTGTGGTTATATTAATTTCTTATAATTATATATATATATATTCTCCTCTCTTAAAAAAGTGATCTATCCTCACAATAAAGCGTCAAAATCGATTATGTTTGAATATTTAAAAACTGAATAATCGAAATAGTAAAAGAAAAATTAGTTATTTTATTTATCAAACTTTTAAATTGAATCTAACTAACTTGATCGGAAATAATACGCGTGAAGCTCGTTGAATATAGCTAGTATTTAAAATAAATTACATAATGATAATTATAAATATATATTATTTAAATAAACATGAATATTTGCTCATACGTTAAAAATATTGGTGGCCCTGAAAAGGGCCGATTGAATAGTCCTGAAAAGGACTGATTAAATCGTAAGACGTCGACGAATTCGCCGACGTGGCTCATCACTGCATCTTCCGCGGTGACATCGTCCCCGAGGTGATGCACAAAGGCGATGATCCTACCTCTATCACATCCTGCTTCTCCTCAGAGACTGGAGAAAAGTACGGCTCGTACTTTTCCAAAAATTCCGGGGAGAAGCAAGAAGGCACCGATGAGAGCGAAGGCGGCAGCGACAGCGGCGGCAATACCAGCGGTGGGCAGTGCGGTAGTCGCTCAACGAAGAGCGGGGATGGACAGGGCAAGCGTTGTGGCGTGAACATTGGCGACGCAATCGGTGACTTAATCGGTGATGATGTAGCCAGCGGTACCACCAACGCCGAGAGAAACTCGTCGTCGCTATCCATCGCGAGGCCGATCTCCCAATAGAAATCGGTCTCATTCCACACTGTCTCCATTGCTCGGAGGTTGTCGCTCGATGGATTTATGTTAGCGAGTGATGATTGCTCTGTAGACTACGTGGCTTTTATAGATAAAGCACAACACCCTCTGTGTATGTGCTCCCCCTCTCCACGCGGCGCTCGCGGCTGCTGATTGGTACGGAGCATCTCCGCGAGAGACGATATAAGTAACGCGTTTTTCTCCGATCGACATCATTTTTCGCAATGGAGTCAAAGAATAACTTTCTCCAGGACCTTCTCGACGACGAGTCTCTTCAAGAAGCCATCCTCGATGGCTTGAGAGCTTTGGAGGATTGCGCACCTTTTGCGTTGGAGGAGATACCCGAGCTGTCCTCTCCTCTCGCTTTTGACGCATGGCTTATGGGTCTAGAGCTTGGGGAGGAGGACGAAAAAGAGTAGCAACGGGCACCTACTCCACCACTCGAGGAGGAGGAAGAAGAATATGAATTGCGAAGACCACACACATCGCAACCTCCTCCGGACCTCGTGATGCGAACACCACAAGCATCGCCGCCATCGTACATGCTGTACGAGCCGCATGAAGGGCGGTATTATGAGGTGCTGGAGGATTTTGCACTGATTCGTACATATGAGCAACTACCACAGACGTCGGAGGAAGCCGAAGACGCGGATGACGAAATGCAGGTTGATAACGACCTTCAGTGCAGTCCTCGAAAGCGACGTCGTTATCGTGAAGACCATTCAACATCACCGTCTCGTCGTCGTCGTCTCTTCGAATAATCGGTCCTTTTTAGGACCAAACTTGTACAATCGGCCCTTTTCAAGGCCACAAATATTTATTTAACAATGAACAAACATATTCATTATTATTAGATTTCTTTAAATCAGTTCTTTCAAGCATAATCTCTTTGGGTGAAGATATATATAAAATAATGTTCACTATACATAAATTGCATGCGCGAACTTCTTTTAGTGGAAACGAGAGAGAGAGTTTCAAGATTATGTTTTTTAATAAATTGTTTGTTACCATGTTATATATTTTTAGCTCTGAAAAGAGCTGATTATAACGTATAGAAATAAATAAATAATTTGCTGTTTCGTTCAAATTATATAGGGCCCTGAAAAGGGCCGATTGTGTGTGTGCGTGCGTGCGTGTGCGTGTCCGTGTGTGCGTGCGTGTGTGTGTAT
The DNA here is from genome assembly GCA_036365515.1 of Torymus aiolomorphi. Classification (NCBI taxonomy): domain Eukaryota; kingdom Metazoa; phylum Arthropoda; class Insecta; order Hymenoptera; family Torymidae; genus Torymus; species Torymus aiolomorphi. The sequence goes on from CM070875.1 coordinate 83,488,746, forward strand.
GTGTGTGTGTGCGTGTGTGTGTGTGTGTGTGTGTGTGTGGCCTTGAGAAAGGCCGATTAAGTCGAGTTTCGCCGTTGCCGCTTATCCGGTGGTGGTGGTGGTGATGACGACCGACCTCTTTTCAGAGGACGACCATCCTCCCCTGGCATCTCATCATCATCGTCATCGTCATCATCGGTAATGATGACTAGCTCCTCCTCAGGCACTGCTTCCCACTGAACGTGGTCAGCCGGCACTTCATAATAACCCCCATCTCCGTGATAGAGCATGAGGGGTGGTGGCGAGGTAGACGGCGATGATAACGCAGGCGGTGGTGTGCCTGGTGGAGTCATCGGCAATTGATGCGGTTGTCGGAGCGGGATGGGCGATGATGCTCGAGCTTCTTCCATCTCCAATAGCCACTCATTGAAGTCCTCGAGTGGACCTAACTCCGGCAGTCCCTCGATGTCGAAAGCCTCGCAACCTTCCAAGGCTGCGAGACCATCCATGATGACTTGCCACTCGTCCGAGTCGTTGAGATCAATGTGGAGGAAGTCTGCTGCTGCAACTGCTTCATCGCCGTCGGAGTCCATTGCGCGGACTGAATTTAACTCTTTGGCATCCATTGCTCGGGCTGATATCGAACGGAGCGAAACGCGCTACTTATATCGCCTTCCGCGGAGCTGCTCCGCGCCAATCAGCGCCCGCGAGCGCTTCTAGTCGCGCGCGAAGGAGAGCGCGCCTGCAAGAAGATGCCGCGGGGAGGGGGGCGCACGTGAAAGAGCGAAAAAGTCATTTCACACGCGGCCGCCGCGCAAGCAGGAGCTTCCGCACATGCGCCTAATGCCCTACCGCGGTGTCAACAGCCGCTCTCGAGTGCCGCGGGGAGGCGAGTGCGCGCGCGAAGGCGAAAAATTCATTTCACGCGCCGTCGCCGCGTGAGCAGGAGCTCCCGCCCATGTGCTCGAAGGTGCCGCAGAGAGGGGAGGCGCTTCGAAGAGCAAAAATGCCATTTCGCGCTCGACCGCGGTGCGAGCAGGAGCTCCCGCATGGAACGTGGCGGCGCTACCGCCGCGCGCACGCTATAGTTGCGTGAAACGGCAGTATCGTCGTGCGAGCAAGAGCGCTCCTTCATGGACCGCGACTCAACGAAGGACAACGAAGACGGTAGCAACAGGATCACCAGGAAGCCCGCGGTATGTGTGCGTCTCTCTCTCTCTCTCTCTCTCTTCGACACAGTAATATCTTACAACGTAGGAACATGTAACATAGGAACGTTACCGTGTCCTCTCTCTCTCTCTCTCTCTCTCTCTCTCTCTCTCTCTCTCGCATACTCTATATTAATAGATTTTTAATTTTTCAGACAACGTGGAAGCCATCGCCGCTGGATCACTGGGATGTCTACACTGTGCGACGACGAGGATACCACCTATTAAACTTCGATAGGTTAGTATTTTTTTGTACGGATTTTTTTCTCTATATAATCATGGGGGGGGCGGGGGGATATCATAATATATACTAATTTTATGTTTTCAGTTTTTGCAACGAGGAAGCCATCGCCGCGGGACAAAGCGAGGAAGCCATCACCTTGGGGCAATAACGAAGATGAGGACGACTAGTTGGTAAGTAAGCAAGCCGCCATCCGTTGACAGCAGGCAGCCCGCCGCTATAACTGCCCACCGCTCGGCCGCCGGCTGCTACCGCTGTCCATTTGCAGCACGCAGCCGGCTGCTATCGATGCACGTTTTGCGGCTTGCCATCGAGCCGCTGGGCGTTCGCGGTCCTCTCTCCCCCCTGACTTCGTGGAGAACGGGCAAGACCTGATCGAGAATCGGTAGGCCGGTTCTGACTCAATTCGTTGGCGCGCGGGTGAGTCAGAGGCGGTATACCGATTCCGCAGGTCTGGGTTATTGACTCTCCGTGCAACTACGGGTGATCCAGAAACCCTATGCCGGTTCTGCATCAGCAGGTCTTGACGCGTTATATGGGTTAATGGCACTCGTGCAATTCCGGGTGATCCAAAAACCCTAGACTGGTTCTGCATCAGACAGGTCACGACCTGTTTGATGCAGAACCAGCCTAGCTTATCTACTCCCATTGTGAAAGGGATATCAAAAACAAGGCAAGCCTTGTAATTCGGACTCTGCCTAAAGAGTCATTTGAACGGTTAAATTACATGGCTTATATACTCTCGGCCATCCAGTGTATTTATAGAAAGCGCTATCGGTGCGCTGCATAGCGGTGACAAAGGGGAACTTGTGATGGCCGGCTTTCGATAAGCAAGCTTCTGCCATTTCTCCGCTATGCGGAGCGCCGCTGGCGCTTTCTGTGGTTACACTGAATGGCCGAGAGTATACAAGCCGTGTAATTCAACCGTTCAAATGACTCTTTCCGAATTACAAGGTTTGCCTTGTTATTGATATCCCCTTTACAATGGGGACTCAAAATGTTATGTGAAATAGATTAATTTCATTTTAAAGATGGATTTTAAAACATAAACACTTAAAATTTTATGTTTCTCTATAGTATTATTGAGTCTTAGGGAAATATTGTTGCAGTATTCCAAAATCAAAAAAAAAATCTGCAAAAAGTATAATTATAAATATACCGAATATTTCTCTGACGTTGTCAAATATTGAACAAATATTGCTGCAATATTGCTATCATGTATAACCTAATCCATCATTTGACAAAAGCAATGGAAAAACGGAAATCATGGTTGCCAGCAATATTGCTCCATGGTTGCATTCATATATTCTAACATTGAGGCAACATCGACGAATATGGAAAATATGTCAAAGCAATATTGTGACTATATGTATTACTTCAATATTCTGAATACACAGAAATTATAGTGATCGACAATATACGTATCTTAAGCTCGGTTATAAAACTAATTGGCACCGAAACTATTAGAATCTCAGCGATTTATAGATCTCACAATATAGAAAAGTATGAATTTGTTCATAGTCTAAAAGAATTCCTAAGAGGCCAATTAAATACTAAGAACCATTGTATAATCGGGGATTTTAACATTGATATTTTAGACGAAAATTTTCGTAAGTCTGACTCGTCAGATAACCTTATAAAACAAGAATTTGTAAATGATTTCTTGGAACATAAATTTATGCCATGCTTTTCTGGAATAACAAGGCCATCATCTGACAGCAACAGAGGTACCTGCATCGATAATTTCTACATAAAAACTAAAAATATTGGGTCCTTGAATAAGTTCTCGCTGTTTCCTAACAGATGGCGTTACCAGGGCTAACAAGGAAAGGATACTTGGTGTCCGCCTCCGATTTTCATGAAACTTCGCATGTGAGTAGAGTGTCAAAAAATATTCGAAACGTATTTTTTTTTTATCCGCGGAAAAACATATCTAAGGGGCGAAAACCGCCCTTAAAGTTCACCCCCAAAAACCGTTTTTTTTTTTTAATATCTCAAGATGGAATCGGAATTTTTTAATGACACCAACACCTATTTGTTTCTTATGAAAAGTCGAGTTTTTCGGCACAGATTTAATGCTGGGAGGTTGCATCCCCTATTTTTTATAAGGGTAAATATGATATTTTCCCTTGTATTTTTGATATAAAAATGTTTTAATGAGCTAAATTTGATTGAAAATTGCCATGCTATAAAGAACATTGAAAATTATAGTTGACCTATTTCGAGATTCAAAAATAAAAACACGTTGACCGGGTGAATTACCCCTAATTTAATTAATCACCTTTTTGTTAGTGTCTGCCTCCGATTTTCATGAAACTTTGCAACTGGTTAGAGTATCGAAAAATATTTGACACGTATTCTTTTTTTTTATCTGTGAAGAGACATCTGGGGGTGAAAACCACCCTTAAAGTTCACCCCCAAAAACAGTTTTTTTCAATACCTCGACATGGAATCGGAATTTTTTAATGAAATCAACACCTATTTGTTTCTTATAAAAAGACGAGTATTTGGACACAGTTTTAATGATAAGGGATTGCACCCCCTATTTTTATGAGGGTAAATATAATTTTTTCACCCTGTTTTTAAAATAACAAAGTTTTGACGAGCCATATTTGATTAAAAAATGCCATGTTGTAAAGAAAATTAAAAATTATAGTTGACCTGTTTCGAGGTTTCAAAAAAATACATAGAATGGGTGAGCTACGCCTACTTTAGTTATTTATGTTTTAGTAATTAAAAAAAATTGATCACAACATTCTTTTTGATTTTTAATTTTGAGATGCTTATTTCAAATCATATTTTACGTGGAATACTAAAATTGAGTACTAAAATTTAATACATGAAATGAAAATTTGCTAGAAAATTTTTATCGATTATTTTTTTTTGTTTATGAAATTAATGATGAAATTATTTATAATCAAAGAATTTTTCTGGATAAAATGCTATTAAAAATTCATCTTTTTTTACATTATATTAGGATAATATTTCATTTCCTGTATTGATACTTGTATTGTTGGTGTCATAAAAATTTAAGTTTTTTTATCAACTGTGACGTTGTATTTAGTTATACCCTCAATCGAATCACTCGGAATTATTAGTGACTCAAATTAAACCAACTGCCACTATTTCCACTATATATCTTACCAATAGCGGTCCTCTACCGTGGCTGAAACTCCGCTCTCGACAAGGGGGGTCAAAACCCCAGCAACAACCCCACCCGGAAATACCTACGATGAGATAGCAATTTGCTGATTTCCCTGCGATGATAAGAGTTTCTTAATGACGAAACCTGAAAGAAAACTCGATAGACAACACATGGGAAAACAACACTCACTAATAAGAACAACTCTCCCAATTAATAGTTATTTCTAAATTTATTTCGTAAGAAAATGGCCGCAATGGCGGTTATTCTGCCCGTTTGCCTTGGTGTCTCCAAAATGTCTGCTTCCGTCGACTGGCCGGATCGCCGCTATTGAATCTGAAAACAGTAACACAGACCGCGCTCGAGATTTTGCTTGGTTTGCAGAAGCTGCTAGTGTTGAAGGCAACCCTGGATAGCCATTACTTCCCGAGGGCAACTCTATTGGGCTCAATATCCTCCACTAACTCGATTCCTAATACAACACGATACGGCACTACTACACGATTACTTACAATACTCTTCCACCCTTCCGACGTGAATATTACTTACGTGATGCGATGGCAACTATAAGGAATACCTTTCCACTAATCCACTACCTTCGTACACTCCACAAAAATTCCGACTAACCAAAACAACCTTACTATTCTCACAAGAGAAAATTGCGACTGCTGGCGGTGAACTCCGTTGACGAAGAGAACGCGTTTTCCGGCTTCTCGAAAATCAAACCCTGCATTCATCGACTTGTTTTCATTTTTTTCTAGAGTTAATAGAATTTATAATATTTATTATATACATAAATATCATTCGTTTGCCTTTTATTGAGTGTATGTTAAATAATTACAATTATTTAAAAAAGTCGTCAGATTTTTCAACCCAAATATCTCACAGATACTATAACAAAAATGATCCACAAAATTTCTGAAAATTATCTCCGCACAAATCGAAGGCGTGAAGTCGAGATTATATCAAATAAATGTTTACAAATTAATTTTTTAATTAAAACACGTGGTGGCTGGTAAAGTTTCTTATTCCTATTCGACATGCCCTCAATAACTGTTTTAAATAAAACTAGTATATTATTTTATTGTAATGAGTATCTTGCCCATTTAATACAATTAATAAATAAAATTAATGAAATCGTATGAGCGTGCGTGTGTAAGCGTGTAAGTGCGTTCGCGCGCTTGAGTGTAAATACATATATTCAATTTCATTATTTTATTTATTTATTATATTAAACTGGCACGATTCTCTCTACCATATTATAAACAAATAAAATAAATTAAATTATTTGTGTGTGTCACATAATATTGTAGTAATTATAATATTTTTATTTCAGTGAAACATAACTTTATTTTAAAAAGAAGACTAGATCAAACGCGCGCTGCGCGCGCGGAGATGACCTATCCTTTGTATACAATATTCAAAAATGGGAAAATAACCTTATAAGAAAAATATAAACAAACAACATAACGTTGCCATGCATATAGCTGCAGCATGGCAACGATTCCGACCAATCAGATTACGAATAAAACGTGAAATAATATAGCCATCAATTTTAATAAAGGGGATAAAATTATAAAATATCTGAAATAAAAGTAAGTTCAATTGACGTTCATGAAAATAAAATAAAGTTATTTTAAGTAAAATAATAATTATAGAATAAATAATCTACAGCTATTGCTTGAACGTCATTGTCTCAAATACAATTAAAAAATGGCTATTAATCCACTGGTTGTAATATCTTTATTATCTATAATCTTTAATCCTAACAATGTTAAAATTGAAGAATCACAAGCTAACGAACGAGAGATAAATTTATATCATGTAATAGAAAATATAATAAAGGAGAGTGTAAATTACAATTTAATAGAAGAATATACTTCACTTTTTGAGGATGTCTACAGTGATACACTTCCACAAGATATTGAAGAAGAGGATGAATTAAATAAAGATTATGCAGAGGTTTCTGCTTATTTACCGAATGAAGAAGATGTAGACTTTGAACATAAGAAATAGGCAGTGCAGTATTGGCAAAGTGGAAAAAGAAAGCCATTGACAAGTGTACAATCGAAGTATAGAAAAGTTTCTTTCAATCGTCAATTGCGACGGTGGAAATTACAAATTGAAGCAGGAGGTACCAGAAAAACTATTCTATATGGAATAACAACTTATGTACTTCAAAAAGTTAAAGAAGCGATAGAATCAAAAATGACTCTGCATGATAATGATATAAAAAGATGGGCTCTCGTAAAGAAAGGAGAACTAAATATTCTGTGGTTTCAAGCTTCACATAGATGGATGCAAATATTCAAAAAAAAAAGATTACATTGTTTCACGTAAAATAACAAAACTTATTACTATGTCATCTACACAGAAGGCAATAGGAGCAGAACAACACAAAGAAAATTTTGTTAACGATGTCAAAAATCTCATTAAATTACATGGTGCTCAAAACGTTTACAATTCTGATCAAAGTGGGTTCAATTTAGAGATACATAGTGGTCGCACTCTTTGTTATGAGGGGATTAAAAATGTAGAAAATTCGTTCAGTCGGTATCTTCTACAACACATAGTTACACTATTCAACCAACAATATCAGCAGAGGGACCGCTTGTGTCCCCGTTATTTATAGTTTTGAAAGAGGCTCATGGGCAATTTGGACCTAAAGTAATGAAAACTTTATTCAAACCAGAAAATATTTATGTAGAAGCATCAGCGTCTGGTAAATTATCCAAGGAACTGTTTCGAATTTTGATTCAAAATGTATTTTTGATTCACAGTGGGAATTCACCTCTACTGTCATTAGATTCACGGAGTGGACAATGTGAAAACGCTGTAAAAGAAGCTTTACCGAAAGATTTTATATTGAAAACGATACCAAAAGGCACAATTGGTCAGATACAGCCTCTTGATATATATGGTTTTCGATTATGGAAAAACTTTGTAAGAAAATTATCAGACGTAACACTTCTTATGAATTATGATGCTAAATTACACGAGAGAAATAATATAATCAAACTACAATCTCTAACCCATAATCAATTTTCTTCACCAAGTTCAAAATGTTTTTAAATATGCCTGGTATAAAAGTGGGTACCTAACGAAAAAACCTGCAAGACATCAAAATCCAGTAGATTTCTGTTTCCATACTCAAGAGGAAACAATTTGCGACACATGTGGATGAATTGCAGTCATACGATGTGCATGGTGTAAAAAGCTATTATGTTTTAAACATTTTTCACAGATTATCATTATTGTCAAACGTATATTGAATAAAATTTGCAAATTCACCAATTTCTGTAATATTTATATATGTTACATTGACAAATCATCACATTGTACAAATTAATGATAATGAAAAAAAGTTTTCGCTCATAATCGAGTAATAATAATGTTAATAGGGGTAGCCACCCCTATTATTAAATTAAAATATTTTTTATTTTTTTAACTTTTAATAGTAAATATGAGGAGACTTCCGGTTGGAGCGCCGCTAGGGTTACACTCAGTCATGAGCTGCATCGCAAAAAATAAGTATAAAGCTGAATTTAGTGGATAATCACGCACAAAAGTGGAAAAAAGGGAGAACTATAGAAAGAGAAGTAAGGGCAAGTGTTAGCAAGGCAAGAGACAGTAAGAGAGAAGAACGGCAAAGGTGAAAGACAAAAGTAGGCAAGTGAGGTTAGAATATGAAGGATAAAATGGCGGAAAAGGAGACGGCGTCCCACATTGACGGCACGGGAGACGATGGTGTCATCCAGGAATGTGCCGAGAAAAAAGGGAAGAGAGGATGACCGAAGAAATAGCAAGAGATTCAAATAGAGGCCCTGAAAATGAGTAAATACTTAGTATCAGGAAATGTAGGATATCGAGTGACCTTTGGCAAGTCAAAGCTGTCGCATTCGCCGACGAGAAAAGGTAGAAAATCGAGCACGGCTTTGCAGGAGGGAAACGTGCAAAACGGCATCCCAGATGGTAAGGGAGACTCGGATGATAAAGTAGGGAGCCGTCGGAGGAGAAGAACCATAACTTCGTGGAGTGGCGGTCATGGAATTTGGGTGAAGCAGGGGCAGTGGTGGCGGCACCGCCTGGGACTGAAGGGGCTGACGCGGCAGCGACTTCGGCGTCCTCGGCGTTTCTGGCGGACGGGCCAGCACAGTCGGGGAGGGCAGCTAAGCATACCGTGGAGAGCACGGAAAGAATTAAAGAAGTAGAAAACAGGCAAGGAAAGAGAGGCAATGAAGATACAGCAGAGGAAAAACAATAGTGGGAAGTCGCAATAAGGAAAATAAAGGGACTGGAAGAAACAATAAAATATTTAAGGTTAGAAAATTTAAAAATAACAAAAAATTTAGAAGAGCTTAAGGAGAACATGGAAAAAGAGAGGAATGACAGCAAAGAAGAAACAAAATGGATTAAAGAGCAGTTAGAAACTCTAATGGGTAAACTGGAAGAACAAAATATTGAAAAGGATACACAGAGCGTAAAGGAAAAAGAAAAATCAGAAAGGGAGGAAGAACAGGAAAGATAAATAGGTATGCCAATAGGAACGTATTACAAGGCGAACAACCAGATGAGACCATTGAAAGGGAATATTTAAAAAAGTTTCCAGACAAGCTAAGTGATAAAGAACGAGAATGGAAGATGATAGAAAGAAAGGCTAAAAAGAAAAATTTGTTTATAAGAGGCATAAGAACAGTAGGAAAAGGCATAGAAAAAGAGATTAAAGAAATAATTCAAGAAAAAATGGAAATGCCTATATATATATAAATAAGATAAGGGCAATAGGAGGTGGATTAGTTCTAGAGCTAGAGTCATTCAGCAACAAAATAGAAATTATGAAAAGGAAAAATTTATTGAAAGGCATAGATATATGGATTGAGGATGACCTCACAGAAAGAGAGAGAGAAGTACAGGAATGGCTGAAAAAGATTGTGGAGGAAGAGAGCAAAAACAACTTAGAAACACAGCTAGGCTACATGAAGATAAACATCCAAGGGATATGGTACGAGTGGGATGAAACAGCAGGCAACATAAGAGAACAACAGCAGCGATTTTTCCCAAGGAAGAAGAGAGGGGACAACGGCGAGAACAGAGAGGAAAATAATTAAGGTATTAACGTGGAATATAGCGGGGATAAAAAAAAGTTAAGGATTTGCGGAATTTCTTAAAGAATTATGAGATTATAGCGTTACAGGAAACGTGAGTAGAAAAAGGTAAAGAAAGTGAGATGGCAAATATATTAGACAACGATTATACATGGTTTCATAAGGCGGCAATAAGAGAAAATGTAAAAGGTAGAGCCAAAGGGGGAAACACAGTAGGAATTAGGAAAAATATAAAAACAAATAGCGTTAAAGAATGGGAGTATGGAATTGTGATAGACGGAATTAAAATAGAGGAGAATTCACAAACAAGACTGATTTTTGTATATAACAATGTTAAGACAAGCGCGGTATTATCAGAATTAAAAACCCTAGTCGAAGAAAGCATTAATAATGGAAATAGGTTAATAATTGCAGGAGATCTGAATGCGAGGATAGGGGAAGCCAAGTAGGTTCTGAAGAGGAAAAAGATTACTATAGAAAATCTCGGGATAAAACAGTAAATGCAGAAGGAAAAAAACTCATGAAATTTTGCGAGGAAACAGGAAGCGTAGTGAGGAATGGGGCAACAAAGGGGGATTGGGCAGGCAACTTAACTTTTGTGGGGGAGGGAGGCAGTTCAATTCTAGATCTAGTTTTAGAGGTTGAAAGTGAAGAGGGAAGCATAATACAGGAACTAAAAGTACTACCAAGGATTGAATCCGATCACCTACCGATAGAATTTAAGATAAATATAGGAAAGGAATACGATGAGGAGAATATAGAGCAGGGTGAGATTAGAGTTAGGACGAGACTAGCTTGGGATAATAGTAAAAGTTCTGAGTTTAAAAATACGATGGAAGGAAAAGATAAATCCTTGGAAAATGAGGAAATGGAAGCTCAGGAAAGGTGGGGCAGGCTAGTTAGGATAATATGGGAAACAGCTGATGAACTAAAATTAATTAAAAAAATTAGCGTAAATAGTTGATCTATTGAATTAACGGAGGAAATAAAAGTGCAAAAGAAAAAAACCTGGGCTGCACTAAAAAAATGGATTAAAACAAAAAAAGAGGATGACAAAGCACAACTATCAAATGAAAGAGCAAAGCTTAGAAAAATAAGGAAAAATAAAATAGAGGAGGAAAGAGAAAATAAATGGAGAGAAGTTGAAAATAGCAAAAACATGAGCGAATTTTGGAAAGCGATTAGACAATTTAGGCCAAGAAAGAATAGAAAAAGTAAGGATATACAGGAAAATGAGTGGATAGAACATTTTAAAAAACTGCTGGGGGTCACGAACAGACAAGAGTTAAACACAGGAGAAATAGATGAAATAGGAGAAAGGGAATTAGATAAAGAGATTTCAGGGTGGGAGGTCAAGGTAGCTCTAAGAAAAATGAAAAATAACAAGGCAGCAGGGGAAGACGGATTAGTGGTAGAAACGCTAAAGGAATTACCATCAGCTTGCATAGGAGAACTAGCAAAAATTTTAAATGATATTTTTGAAAAAGGAGCTTTATTGAGAGGATGGAATACAGCTAGAATATACCCAATTTTGAAGGCAGGGGACGAAAGGATAGTAGCAAACTACAGAGGGGTTTCGTTGTTAGATGTAGGCTACAAGCTGCTAACAAACATCATGGCGATGAGAGTAAGAGACTTCTTAGAAAATAATAAGAAAATAAAAGAAAGTCAGGCCGGGTTTAGAGGAGAAAGAGGGACAAGGGACCACATATTTACTTTAAATAGCATAATAGGTAATAAAATTAGATACCAAAGTGTGAAACTATACGTAGCTTGGATAGATTTAAAGCAGCCTTTGACATGGTAGATAGGGATTTACTACTGGAAAAAGTGGGAAAGATAGGGATAAAAGGAAAGATGCTTAAAATGATTAAAGGGTTATATAAGGAAACCAGAAATGAAATTATAACAGATAAGGGAGTGACGGAAAACTTTGAAACGGGGAGAGGGGTCAGACAATGATGCCCATTAAGCCCTTCGATATTTAGCATATTTATAGAGGATTTAGAGGATAGTTGGATTAGAAAAAACGATGGCGGTACGGTCATTGGCGGGGAAAAGATATTTTGTCTAAAATTCGCGGATGACGTTGCGGCAATTTCTGACACGAAAGAAGGGCTGCAAAGCATGCTAAATGATCTGGAAAAATATTGTAGTAAAAATAAAATGGAGGTCAATACGAGTAAAACAAAAATCACAATTTTTAAGAACGGTGGAAAAAGAAAGAGAGGGGAAAACTGGTTTTTTAAAGGCAAGGAATTAGAAATAGTTAACGAATATAAGTATTTAGGTTATTGGTTTTCTTCAAAAAATACGTGCAATCTTCATATAAAGAAAATGGCAGCAAAGGTTCAAAGGACAATTAACTCGGTGTGGGGAATTTGGAAGAGGGCTAGAATAGATAACCTGGGTCGAAGACTTTATCTATTAAACACGCTAGTTAAGTCGGCATGCATATATGGATAGGAGGTCTGGGGTTGGAGTAGAAGGAAAGAATTAGAGAAAGTACAAAGCAGGTTTGTTAAAATGGCATTGGGAATAAATATGAATACTCCGAATTATATATGGAGGCTAGAAGCGGGGAGGCAAAGCTTAGAAATAGAAATAATGAAAAGAGCAGGAAATTACCTAGTAAATATTATAGAAATGGGAAAACAAAGATGGTAACAGAAATGCTTAAGAGAAGAGATAAGAGCAGTAAAAAACAAAAACCCCTCTATAAATGGGGAAAAGATTTAGAAAGAGCTTGTAGAGAGGTTGGGGACGGACAAATGATAGATGCAATATTTAAAAACAACCGAGAAGAGTTTCAGATAAAACTAGAGCATGGAGTAAAGTTAAAAATCGATCAAGAAATACAGACAGACTGAGGCAAGATAGAAAATCAAAATTCTGTGAAAACTATAAGGAATGGAAAACAGAGATAGGTAAAGAAACATACTGGGAAAACAGGAAAATTAGAGGATATATAAAAGAGCAGTGGGCGAGAATGAGATGCGGTAGTATAGGAAGAGAAGCATGTAAAGGGTTTAGTAATGTAGAGTGTAGATTATGTAAAAAACACGAGGGAACACTTGACCATACTTGGCTGTGTGAAAGGGCTAGGGAAGAAATAAAAAAAGATGGGGAAGTTGAGGCACCAATAGGGGAACTACAAGGAACAGTGAGTGAGATAAAGGAAAAATTAAAAGAATTTCTGAAAGGGGATCCTATAACGAGCTTATGCGAATACAGTAGGGAATTTGAAAGGTTAGCGAGGATGCGATCAAAAGTACAAAAATAAGTTAATTAAAGAATCGAAGAGGATTGTTGTCTTATAGCGAGCGTTAGTTGTAAGAGCGATTAACACTGGATTGTAGTGTAAAGAAGGGAAAAATGTAAACGAATGTAAAGATTCATACATGGAAATAAATTATATTATTATATTATTATACTAATACAAGTATGCTAGCGAGGTTCAATAACTAATATGAAAAGGCTGATAACTGATTATTTTAAGCCCGACTTTCTAAGTTTTTCAAAACTATTTAAATATACTTAACGAATATTCATATACTCTTCAGACTTTAATGGAAATGTCAGTTATGTTAATTTTTTAAATTTATAATTCATAATCATTATGCAGCCTAATACATATTGTATAAAATATTGTATTTCCCAATATTAAGTATTAATAAAAAAAAGTAAATATGAGTTAAAATAAGCATTACAAAATTAAAAATCCAAAGGAATGTTGTGATTAATTTTTTTTAATCACTAAAAGATAAGTAACTAAATAGGGGTAGCATACTCCTTCTATGTATTTTTTTAAACCTCGAAACAGGTCAACTATAATTTCTAATTTTCTTTACAACATGGCATTTTTTTATCAAATATGGCTCGTCAAAACATTGTTATTTCAAAAACGGTGTGAAAAAATAGTATATTATGCACCAAGGGAATAAAGTGGGCGGTGTGCTCCCTGCGCGAGAGTTGTCGCCTGAGCGAAGCGAGGGCGACAAACGCGCAGGTTCGCACAACCCACTATATTCACGAGTGCAATATACGACTTTTTAACACAACTATCATACCGTTCGTACTCGTTTCCCGCTGAAAAGGGAAAAAAGGCTGCATATTGATTCCCTAACTGCACTCTCGTTTCCAGTGCAACGCACTGTTTGTGCCCGAGCCGAAGGTGAGGGCACATGTGCGTGGCGCTGGGGACTAGAGTGGGGGTAGGGAATGAACGTAGCACTTTTTTCCCACTTCAGCGGGAATAAAGTACGAACTTTATGATGGGGTGTGTTAAAAATTATATTTACCCCCATAAAAATAGGGGTTGCAACCCCCCAGCTACTGTGCCAAAAAACTCGACTTTTCATAAGAAACAAATAGGTTTTGCTTTCATTAAAAAATTCCGATTTCATCTTGAGATATTAAAAAAAAACGGTTTTTGGCGGTGAACTTTAAGGCCGGTTTTCACCCCTTAGATATGTTTTTCCGCAGATAAAAAAAAATACGTGTCGAATATTTTTTAACACTCTACTTATATGCAAAGTTTCATGAAAATCAGAGGCGGACACCAAGTATCCTTTCCTTGTTAGTGTCTCAAGTCTTCATAATTCCCTTATATATTTGAACCTTGCATCCCCTGGCCATTTGTGTTAAAAGTTATTTAAATAATTGCCCTGTTTAGTGTCGCACGTCTACATAATTCCGTTATATGCGTGGACTTCACATCCCCCAGCTACTTGGCTTCAAAAATTATTTCGCTGTGGCTATTCGCACTAGATCCACGTAAAAACAGACATCTACGGCGATCTTATAGTCACGTAAAAGCTGAAAGTCACGTATTTTTTAGCTAGAATGTCTTACATCCACATAAAAATTACAGACACATACGTTTTATAGACACGTAAAAGCTTAGAGTAACGTATTTCTCAGCTATCCTGTATTACATCCACGTAAAAATCACTATACGTCTTATAAAAACGTAAAAGCTTAAAGTCACGTATTTCTCAGCTGGTCTGTTTTACATCCACATAAAAATTACAAACACGTAAAAATTACAGACATGTCAAATCTTAAAGTAACCTATTTCTCAGCTGGCCTGTCTTATATCCACATAAAAATTACAGATACGTAAAATCATAAAGTCACGTGTTTCTCATCTAGCCTCTCTTACATCCACGTAAAAATTACAGACACGTATAATTTTAAAGGCACATATTTCTCGGCTAGCCTGTTTTACATCCACGTAAAAATTACAGGCACGTAAAAGCTTAGAGTAACGTATTTCTCAGCTATCCTGTATTACATCCACGTAAAAATCACTATACGTCTTATAAAAACGTAAAAGCTTAAAGTCACGTATTTCTCAGCTGGTCTGTTTTACATCCACGTAAAAATTACAAACACGTAAAAATTACAGACATGTCAAATCTTAAAGTAACCTATTTCTCAGCTGGCCTGTCTTATATCCACATAAAAATTAGAGACACGAAAAATCTTAAAGTCACGCATTTCTCATCTAGCTTCTCTTACATTCACGTAAAAATTACAGACACGCACGGCGGTCTTATAGACACGTAAAATCTTAAAGTTACGTATTTCTCTGTTGGCCTGTCTTACATCCATGTGAAAATTACACACACGTATGGCAATCTTATAGACACGTTAAATGTTAGAGTCAAGCATTTATTCGTACGTGAATCCAGAATCGACTAAGTGTGCCTTATAGTGACGTAAAACCTTATTTTCACGTATTTCGATGCAGCCTTTGCTTTTTGTACCTCCAAAAAGTTATGTAACCCTGCAACGCTTTACACAAACGTATTTGAGCAGAGGAATGTAACGGAAAGCCTTATAGTCACGTAGAAGCTTATTTACACGTATTTCGATGCAACCTTGGGCTCTTGCGAACTCAACCAGTCTCTAAACCCAGCTAAGACTTACAGAAACGAATGTGAGAAGAGAGCTGATACGGAAAGCCTTATAGTCTGGTAAATACACGCTCTTTTGTTCTGTCGTGCGTTTCTGCGGTGGATCGTAGTGCTCGTATGGCACTATACCTAGTCACATCAACTTTTGCTCCATTTTTCTAGATTAGCTCCTCGCTTGAGCGGTGTATAGATTTTTGAGGTTATTCCACAAATATCCGAGAGTCTAACTGAAGGCAAATATATCCAGTATTTGTACAGTAGTTAAAAAGGTGATTTTTAAAGTTCAGTTTTTAGTGTCAGTATAGTGATCTAAAAAAAAGCTTAGCACTTTTCTCAAACAGCATATTTTGCATCCGAACTTTTCTCCTGTAGAATTCCGTTTAAAAAATTACTCAGATGACGACCTAAGTGATTTTTTCAGCACATCGATGAAAAAGGTTCTTTTCCTGCGTAGAAAAATAAATGAAAAATTGAGCGTTTCGAGCGCCTAGTGAAGCTTCCCGCAGTAGCGGGAGAAACAGATTTTTCCCTTTCCTTCTACTTTTCCACCCGCTGCTGCACGTGTAAAAGAACATAGTGTCCCGTTGTAACGACTCGATATATCCGATCTTCTATCCATTTTTCATGCGAAAAGAGGACCTATTTCTGCACTTATTAAAAAAAGTACTACGTGTAATAAGGGAGCAATTGACTTTTTTAGACTCGGATGATGATTTTGAGCACTCGTGATTCACTCGTACTCAATCATCATCCTCGCTAGAAAAAGTCAACTTTCCTCCCTAGTTGCACAATGAACTACTCCGTAATCTTCCATGAGATACGGTTATCTGGAATATCTCGCACGAATCTGTGTCTCATTTACCGTAAGAAACTGTAATTGACAGTATATGCGCTATTTTGCCGTGAGGCTTCCTTTACAATGTTTCGTGTCTGGCCGTAAAAAGGAACATGGTCACTCTAGCTCCCGTTGGTCGCGGCTTTCCGTGGTTTCTGTGGGATGCCATTGTTATGTCGAGAATAATTAATAGTGTTGTGTTGTTAGGTGGGAGCCTCTCGTCATTTATGGTATCACAGGGTTATAGAGATATAGCTGGGGAGTGCTCCAAGCGATCTGCAAGTTGTGGGAAACAAAGTTGACGATCAGAGTCGCACCCGAACTGACGTGCACTTTGCTACAATACGCGATTGGTATACTTAACTTATATTTAGTTTAGGCTGGCTTTGAGTGTAATACTCAAAGCGGGCCCCGATCTCCTTAGTTTCTAGCCAGTGGTCGAAAGCACTCTGCCTTACCGGTGTGCGGAGATCCAAGAATTTACTGAGATTTTAAGTTAAGAAAATAAACGCGAACACACTAGCGATTCTGATTAACACCGTTTTATTTACGACAAATTACAAAAGAAACTTACAATTTATGATCGCTTGCAAGGCTTCGACCAATCCAATCCCGCAATCGGTGGTTTAGGATAAGAGAGAGAGAGAGAGAGAGCTAGAGAGAGAGAGAGGTAGATCGTAACCGCTGCTGCCGTCCTGGTGTTGTGCAGATGACTTCCGAAAGATGGTAAAGTGTACTGATCCCGTGGCCCGCGTCCTCGTTGAATTTATAGTCGCGCGGTTTCCTGTATTCCGCAGCATCTCACAGTGTGCACTCCCGAGGCCGCAAACAGCTGGTCCGTACCCGCACTCACGGATACACCTACGCATCCATGTATTAGAAAGCTGAGGCATCGATAATTGACATCCGGCGCATCCAGATACTTGTAGTCGGTGGCCGGGTCACTCTGACTCATAAAAAGGGTTCTCGCAGTAGAGAGCCACCACTCATGTCAAAATATATTTACGGCTTTCTTCCATCTTGAGAGTCGTAGGCGCGTGCCGCGCTGTGGGGGGCTCGAGCGCTTCCAATGTTTTCTGCCGCGGCGATAATTATGTGTGACCGCCTAGACTATTCCGGTTACTCCTTCGCTTAGTGTTGGTCTCTCGTCTTTCTATTTCTTCTACTTTTTTTTTTACTGCGGGAAGGTTCGCTAGGCGCTCGAAACGCTCAATTTTCCATTTATTTTTCTACGCAGGAAAAGAATCTTTTTCATGGATGTGTTGAAAAAAATCACTTAGGTCGTCATCTGAGTAATTTTTTAAACGAAATTTTACACGAGAAAGGCCTGGATGCAAAATATGCTGTTTGAAAAAAGTGCTAAACTTTTTTTAGATCACTATACTGACACTAAAAACTGAACTTTAAAAATCACCTTTTAATTACTGTACAAATACTGGGTACATTTCAGTTATACAGTGGTGGGCTGTGTTGATAGCGGATCCATACTATTCGCCTAACATCCTGTCAAAATGTTGATTCAAATCGTCTTTGAGCATCTCTCGCTTTACCAAAGATCTCGGATATTTGCGGAATAACCTCAAAAATCTATACAGCGCCAAAGCGAGGAGCTAATCTAGAAAAATGGAGCAAAAGTTGATGTGTCTAGGTATAGTGCCGTATGAGTACTACGATCCACCACAGAAACGTACAACAGAACAAAAGAGTGTGTATCTACGAGACTATAAGGTTTTATGTATCAGCTCTCTGCTCACATTTGTTTCTGTAAGTTTTAGCGGGGTTTAGAGACCCGTTGAGTTCACAAGAGGCGAGGATGGCATCAAAATATGTGAAAATAAGCTTTTACGTGACTGTAAGGCACACATAGTCGACTCTGGATTCAAATACGGGGCTATGAGGCTTTGCAGGGCAATATGAATTTTTGCGGGCACAAAAGGCGAGGGCTGCATTAAAATATGTGAAAATAAGCTTTAACGTGATTATAAGGCTTTTCGTATCAACCCTCTACTCACATACGATTCTGTGAGGCGTTGCAAGGCTATACGAGTTTTTGAGGGCACCGGATGCGTGGGAGGCAGAGGAATACGAAAAGATAAGCTTCAACGTGTCTTTAATGCTACCCGTATCAACCCTCTGCCACTACACGTTTCTGTGGGGCTTGGGGGAGCTTAAAGATGGGTTAAGTTCACAACAGGCGAGGATTGGATCGAAATACGTGAAAATAAGCTTCAATGTGACTATGAGACTTTCCGAGTCAACCCCCTTCTCACATTCGTTTCTGTAAGTTTTAGCTGGGTTTAGAGACTGGTTGAATTCGCAAAGGCCAGGGTTGCATCGAAATCCGTGTAAATAAGCTTCTACGTAACTATAAGGCTTCTATATGGCTTTCCGTTGCATCCCTCTGCTCACATACGTTTGTGTAAAGCGTTGCAGGGCTACATGATTTTTTGGGAGCAAAAAAGCGAAGACTGCATCGAAATACGTGAAAATAATCTTTTACGTCACTATAAGGCTCACTTAGTCGATTCTGGATTCACATACTAAGAAATGCTTGACTCTAAGATTTTACGTATCTGTAACATCTCCGTATGTATCTGTAATTTTTACGTGGCTATTACACAGGCTGCCTGAAAAAGACGTTACCTTAAGCTTTTACGTCTCTATAAGACCACCGTACGTGTCTATATTTGTTATATGGAGATAGTATTGCTTGCCTTAAAAATGCTTGACTCTAAGATTTTACGTTTCTATAAGACCGCCGTACGTGTCTGTAATTGTTACGTAGATATAGCATTGGTTGTCTAAAAAATACTTGTCTCTAGGATTTAACGTGCCTATAAGATCGCCATACGTGTCTGTAATTTTTACGTGGATGTAAGACAGGCTAGCAGAGAAATACCTGACATTAAGATTTTACGTGTCTATAAGACCGCCGTGCGTGTCTGTAATTATTACGTGAATGTAAGAGAGGCTAGATGAGAAATGCGTTACTTTAAGATTTTACGTATCTATAAGACCATCGTACGTGTCTCTAATTTTTACGTGGATGTAAGACAGGCTAGCCGAGAAATACGTGCGCTTAAGATTAGGTATGACGCCATCCATTTTTGTATTAAATAGTTGAGGACAATCTTTGGAGGTAAAAAATTGAAAAGATCTTATTTCTTTATGGCAACGTTTCGTTGGCTTATTACGCCAACCTCATCAGGCCTTTATTCAAAATGCAGAAATAAATAAACATATAAAACTTTTTTTAAAGATAATTAAACAACAAAGTATAAATACAAAAATCAAAATTACCGAAATTATAAACGTATATATCATACGTCGATCAGATGTTATTCTCGACTGAAAACAATAACACGTATACTGTATTTATATACGCTAGACGATGTTCACGTAAAGTGCTAATATATATCATCAAGTTCGTTAATGATAGGAAAATACATTGTACTTAGTCTTTGGATATCTTCCTTTTTATTAATACTATTTTGATTGCTTTTTATATAGATCATTTCAGAAATCAGTCTTTTTGGTAATTGCTTTCAAAATCTGAGACGGATGTATTTTCCCAATTGAACTCATATTTGTTTTCCAATCGATGTATACTGACAACAGACTCTTTATTTTTGTTTGTTTTATGTTCATTAATCAGTGATGGCCCCCGATCCTTCAGAACGTGGGAAATAACTAGATTCCTACAGTGGGTCGTGGGAAATGACTAGATCTAGTATTTTCCCAGCGGCGGAGACATCGCGTTTCAGAGCCAACTTCGCGTTCGTTCGGCTAATTTGAAATTGAAACGGAGTATTCAAAGCAGACGAAGCAGAAGCTTATGTAGGTTATGATTTTTGTACTCCAATTGAATAAAATCGCACAATGAAATAAATTAAAGTCAACAATAAGCAGAAACGCATTTTAACAACGAAGGAGAGAAAATTAGATAAGTATTACTTATGGTTTGAATAATTTTGTGTATTTGAATTTTTAATAATTCTGAAAGAAATAAAATATTTTTTTTAAATTTAAATACTCAAAATATTTTATGACAAATGTCCATTATTTCTTGATCAGATACTTTGTGTGCGTTTTTCTTTCTATTCCAGAAGATTGTTCATTCATGCAACATGGATGAAATAAGTATGAGTAAAGCTTATAAATTCAAACAGAGAATCAGACATAAACAAGAAACTTAGGGTGGTCAAGTTTACAGTCAGCACATAAAAGAAATTAATTATCAAGTGCAGTTACAACGTCTACTAAAAGTGAAATGAGGGTTTATACTCTGTGCTGTGTTTCAGCAAAATAAGACGATCAGTGATGTAGCAGGCTCGTCTACATGTTCAGGCTTAGACTCAGTTCTCATATGTAAGAGTATGTATTGCATATTACAACAAGATATCAACGATGTGAAAGAAGTCAATCATCAAGTATAGTTGCGATACCTAATCAAGTGTAAAGTAAAAGTCGAAAGAATTTTATACTCTATGTTACAGCAATATCTATAAATGAAATTGAAAAGTTCATAAGTGGTGTAGTAGGTTCGTCAACATGTTCAGACTTGGACTCAGTTCTCATATGTAAGTTGTTTATATGAATATAAAAGAGTATGTATTGTATATTACAACAAGATATAGACTATATCAAACAAGTCAATCATCAAGTGCATTTGCGATACATAATAAAAGTGTTAAGTAAAAGTGAAAAGAATTTTATACTCTGTATAGTGTTATACCGAAATCTATAAAGGAAATTCAGAAGCTCATAAGTGATGTAGCAGGCTCGTCTACATGTTCAGGCTTAGACTCAGCTCTCATATGTAAGAGTTTGTATTGCATATTTCAACAAGATATATACCATATGAAAGAAATGAATCATCAAGCGCAGTTGCTATACATAATAAAAGTATAGAGTAAAAGTGAAAAGAATTTTATACTCTGTGCAGTGTTACAGCAAAAGGAATAAACAATATTCAAAAGCCCACAAGTGATGTAGCAGGCTCGTCGACAAGATCAGGTTTGGACTAAACTTTAACGTCCAAGTGTGTTTCTTTCCATTTTGTTTTTTTATAAATGAAAATTAATATAGTAAAATTATTATGCACATATTTCTGAGTATAATACGTACTGTTGTGCACTTTACATTATAATCTTAACACTAATATTCTTTATACCACTCTAACCTCAACATCACAACTTTGATATGATTTTTCGGCGCTCGTGGTATAAAATACCGTTCGAAACTAGTACGTAAGTCGATTATTTAGGTGGTGTGCCTTTTCGCACTCGCTTCGCTCGTGCAAAAAGTCACACCAGCTAAATAATCGACTTCCCCACCCGTGTCGAAATGTACTATTTAGTGACATTTTTATAGTTCACAGTACGTTAATACATAAAATAATACACTAAATAGAATAGCTTGTTTGCATTACGGTAATGGGATAAAAATGTGCAATAAATATAAATTCATGATGTCTAAACAAATAATGAATTTCCTGTATCCTATTACTAAATAGTTCATTATTTATTTTGAACTCTAACATTAAAAAAATATTATTTTTTATTACTCCTATTGTACAAGATATATATACAGTCTATAAGCTACAACTGTCAAAGCAATTCTCTTTAATTACTTAATAATAATAAATAATTTGCTGTAAATAATACTTTTTATTCATTTGAGTCCAAATGATCTACATCGTTCATGAATCTGTGATTTAGCGAAACAGAAATATTTATTTCCCATGCCACATTCGATATTTCTATTCCGACCAAAATAAATTAACTCGAATAAAATTACAAAAATTAGCTGCAAAAGCGATTTATTTTTATTTATTTTTATTATTTTTTATTTATTCTTATTTGTATCAATTTTTGACCGTAAAAATATAAATAATTTACTCAAATAAATTTGATACATGAGCAAAGCCCAGAAACTTTTCAAATTTTATGTAACTCAAATTTTATATTTAAAAGGCTATAATTCAAGTTCTTTACGAAGCACATGACTGAACACCAAAAAAATGTTCATTTTTCAATAGAGTAATAAAAAAAGAATTTTAGAGCTTTTTCTTTATAACAAAAGCTTTAATTTAAGACCTGGTAGACCGATTTGCCTTGAAAAATAGCCCAGATACAAGAGATTTTATGTTAGGGTGACTACACCAGTATTGGAACAGTCACCAGTGAATGAACATTTTTATATAATATTTAAAATTTTCAAATTTGTACATTTTTGGTATCAAATATAATCATGATTTTGAAATCTTTTCGAAATTTCCTTTCGTTTTATATATTATACATGCTATATGAAATGAATTGCCTTGGATGAAAAACATTATTAATATTATGCAATACCGTGGTGAGAATTAAATATACGCCATTCGCTATAAGGGTGACGCAGATGCACTGTAGGCATATGCTGAAGTTTCCTCAAAATCTAAAGTTTTTGTGTTTAAATCTTACGTCTAAATGAAGTTTTATACTTATTCGTTGACGATTCGACATTATTTTTAAGAAGAAAGTTAATTATTTAAATATAATTTACGTGTTCCAACTTTGGTTCGGCAACCCAGTGAACGAACGTTTTTCGCACCTCATGCTGTACTATATGAAAAATCAATAATATTTAATATTTAATGTTTATAAGTTTTAATACATAAAGTGTATCATTATCATTCTGGTGTCAACTTTCAACATTCAGATTCTAAAATTACTGTTACTGAACTTACATAAGTATCCTAGTGGTAATGAAAAATGTATATAAATTGAAATAAGTGTATATTTCTGTAAAAAATGTATATAAATGTAAATAAGTGTATATAAATGTTGTAATTGGAACACACATTTACGTTTATTTCCATTTATATACGTTTTTTACATAAATTTATACTTATTTACGAAACTATATTTTTTTTTTACACATTAAACATCACAATTTTAAAAATTTATATGTATTTTTTTACATTTATATACATTTATATACACTTCCATTAAACTTTTAAAAAAAGTCTTGTATAGCAAAAATTAAAAAAAAAATCATATAAATGTATATAAATGTATACAAATGTTGAATCTGTAAGTGACCGTAAATAAGTGTATTTATAGAAATAAAAATTTTCAATACAACGTACTATACAAAATGTAAGAAAAAAATATATAAATGTAAATAACTGTAAATATCTGTAAAAAAACGTATATAAATGTATATAAACGTATATAAATGTAAAAAATGTTTCAATTACAATTTTTACATACACTTATTTACATTTATATACAGTTTTTTACATTTATATACATTTTCCATTTCCATCGGGGTGCATACAAAGTAAGTGTTCATTCACTGGTTTCAAAGTGTTCAGTCACTAGCACCACGTATTCATTTACTGGATTTTAGGAGATAAATGTACGTATATAAAAGTATATAGGGGAGCATCCGCCAGAAACCAGATAGCGGGCGCGCGGGACGCATTTTTCATGCAAAACACGCTCTGTTCAACTCACTCATAATCGTATTCTGAGTCTCTCAGAAAAAAAAAACAAAAGACACATGTCGATAGATTTTTTCCTGCTCTTTCCAACGGTGCTATTGTTTTTACTCCGAAACTTTTTCTTCTGGTCGAAAATTCAAGTTCAAAGTTTAGAGACATTTTTCTCAAAGTATATCATGTTTCTTTTTCAAAATGCATATGACCATTCGAAAGTACAAGTCTTAAGCTACAAAAACCTAAATTTTCAAATTGGAGAAATGAAGGGCTCAAAAGTATCAAGATTAAAAAGACAGCTGTGAGTGGCCGCGCGTGCTCTTCGCGCTGCGCTCGGACGCGCCGCACGCTCGGGCTTGGTATAATGAGCTCGTAATCTTATTTTGAGTCTCTCAGAAAAAAACAAAAGACATATATCGATAGATTTTTTCCTGCTCTTTCCAATGGTGCTATTCTTTTTACTCCCAAACACTTTTTTCTGGTCGAAAATTCGAGTGGAAAGTTCAGAACCATTTTTCCTAAAGTATAACATGTTGTTCTTCAAAATGCATAGCACCATTCGAAAGTACAAGTTATAAGCTACAAAACCCTACATTATAAAAATTGTTTAACGATGATAATTTGTCGAAAAATGAAAAAATGTTGCTTTTAAAATTACTCCCAAAAAACTGGAGTTTTCGTAAAGTTGCTAATTTTTCTAATTCATCCCGTTGGCTTGTAACAAAATGTTTGTCAGATAGTCAATCCCTTTTAGGTGATAAAAGGGGAAACCGAAAAATATCATGTGATACTGTAAACGAAGTAAAACTTTTCTATCAAAATGACGATAATAGTAGAATCATGCCAGGTTATAAAGATAATAAGTGTATACGAAATGATGATGGCACAAAGACCTATGTTCAGAAACGACTTGTTTTGTACAATCTTAGAGAGTTATATTTAAAGTATAAACAACAGTATCCCGAATCCAAAATAAGATTCACTAAATTTGTCGAATGTCGCTCTAAATATTGTGTTTTATCTGTTGCTAGTGGTACGCATTCAGTGTGTGTGTGCATTTATCATCAGAACGTCAAACTCCTCTTAGCTGGTTTAAGAAATTCAGGAGTTTCTTTTGATAAAATGGATACTTACAAAGATTGTATAGCTGAAATAGTTTGTAAAACACCAACAGCGAAATGTTACTTAAATATGTGTCAAAATTGTCCTGGTATTGAACCTCTAAAAACGGAACTTGAACTATTTCTTGAAAGGTCTGGGGTTAATGAAATAAAATTTCAAATGTGTAAAACTACTGATAGATCAACATTGCAAACTGAAATTGTTTCTAGTTCTTTATTTACTGATATCTTTTTTTCCTCTTTTACATAAACTCAAAACTCATTCTTTCATTTCTAAACAGCAGTCATCTTATTTTCAAATCTTACGAGAATCCTTAAGCAAAGGAGAATTTTTAATTTCCCTAGATTTTTCGGAAAACTATGCGTTCATTGCACAAGATGCGGCACAATCATTCCACTATAATAATAATAATGAATGTAGTTTGGCAACAATCGTTATTTACTACAAAGGTTCAGATTCTAAAATTGAACACAAAAGTATGGCGGTTTTTTCAGACAACTTAATTCATGATACTGTGGTAGTTTACCTAATTCAAGAAATTATAATCGATTACCTTAAAAAATCTTTTGATTTCGTTAAAAAAATGATTTACTTTACTGATGGAGCTGCACAACATTTTAAAAATAAACATAATTTTCAGAATCTTTTTCATCATTATGAAGATTTTTCCGTTGAAGCTGAATGGCACTTTCATGCGACTGCTCACGGAAAAAATGCATGCGATGGAATCGGTGCTTCTATAAAAAGTAATGCTAGGCGAGCAAGTTTGCGGAAAGTATCCGATAATTATATATTGACGCCGCAAGATCTTTACCAGTGGGCGACTAAATACTTTGAAAATATTTTGTGCTTTTTTTCATCAAAAGATGAATATGCTAAGGCTACAGATAAATTAAGACAAAGGCTAGATTCAGCGAAAACAGTGCCTGGAACTCAATCGTTTCACTGTGTTAGATTATTAGCTAACACTAAAAAGTTAGAACTAAAACGATTTTCAACATCCAAAGATTCTCAATTATATCCACCAGTTAAAAAAGCCGAACCCTGTAAAACTCGAATTAAGAAAAACATGAGTATCGTGAAAAGACCAATAAAAATAATCGCAAATAAAAATAAAAGAATTAAGGCTTAAATAAAAAATTAATATATTTAAAACGTAATATATGATGCACTGATAAAACATTGTGTAATGCTTTTAAATAGGAAACAACGAAAATATGCACTACGTTTATAAAAGCACACTCGGGTCCAGCGCAAAAAGTTTGCGTAGCCGCTCGCCGCTGTCTTTTTAATCTTATTACTTTTGAGGTCTATGTTTCTCCAACTTGAAAATGTAGAGTTTTGTAGCTTATAACTCGTACTTTCGAATGGTGCTATGCATTTTGAAGAACAACATGTTATACTTTAAGAAAAATGGTTCTGAACTTTCCACTCGAATTTCCGACCAGAAGAAAGTGTTTGGGAGTAAAAAGAATAGCACCATTGGAAAGAGCAGGAAAAAATCTATCGATATATGTCTTTTGTTTTTTTCTGAGAGACTCAAAATACGATTACGAGCTCATTATACCAAGCCCGAGCGTGCGGCGCGTCCGTGCGCAGCGCAAAGAGCACGTGCGGCCACTCACCGCTGTCTTTTTAATCTTGTTACTTTTGAGCCCTTCATTTCTCCAATTTGAAAATTTAGGGTTTTGTAGCTTAAGACTTGTACTTTCGAATGGTCATATGAATTTTGAAAAAAAAGCATGATATACTTCGAGAAAAATGTCTCTAAACTTTCAACTTGAATTTTCGATCAGGAGAAAAAGTTTCAGAGTAAAAACAATAGCACCATTGGAAAGAGCAGGAAAAAATCTATCGATATATATCTTTTGTTTTTTTCTGAGAGACTCAGAATACGATTACGAGCGAGTTGAACAGAGCGCGTTTTGCATGAAAAATGCGTCCCGCGCGCCCGCTGGCTGGTTTCTGGCGGACGCTCCCATAGACGTATATAAATGAAAAAAATGTTCCAATTACAACTTTTACATACACTTATTTACATTTATATACAGTTTTTTACATTTATATATATTTTACATTTCCATCCGGGTAACCTAGTGGAAAAAATCCGGTGTTTTAAACTATGCCAAACATGTACCTTTCTATTCTAAAAGTGTTTCAAACTGTTTGAAATCTGTGTCTAAGCTGTACATAAATGACAGATTTCGGACATTTGGAACCCTTTTGGCACACTTAAGGACACAGTCTGAAACATTTATGACTGTTTTAGACTCAAAAATTTCTAATAGGGTGAAATCGATTATATATTATTTTTACTCGGAATACTTTTCGTAGTAAGCGGAACACTTTTGGGATACTTTTGAGAATGATTCGCATACTTTTTGAATAAATTGGGACACTTTTTAATTCTCTTCTGTAACAAATATAAAAATTTTTCGTATTTTTTAAAACAATTTCGAACACTTTTTGGAACTATTTGGAACATTTTTTATCTATAATGGATTAAAAGAAAAAGTTGTCCGTGCTTTTGGAATATTTAGGAACACTTTCTGAATACTTCTGGGGCATTTAGGAACATAAAGAAATCTAAAATTTAAAAATGTTTTTAAAATATTTAAGAAATGTTAATAAAAATGGTTTAAACAAATTTAATAAATTTTCGAAAAATGTTCTAAGAATGATCAATGGTGTTTAAAAAATGTTCCAATGATGTTTAAAAGTGTTCCAAAAAGACGTAATAAAAATGTATCTATAGTTTGGAACATATTTTATGTATCAAGAAACATTTTGTTTTACTTGACTAAAAATGGGCCCTGTAAATGAAAATTTTAAAAAATGTTCCAAACTGTTCCAAAAGTGTGCCGGGTCATATAAAAAGTATTCCACTAAAATATGAAAAATTAATTCAGTCTATTTTCTAAGAAATGTTTCGAAGTGGTTATTAAGTGTATCATATCGTGGTAATAAGTGTTCCAAATTGTTCCAATAGTGTTCGAAATGTCCGAAATCTGTCTTTTAAAAACACCATGGGAACATTTTCTATATATCATGGAACACTTTTGGCACATTTTTTGGCTCGAATACATTTCCACTAGGGTACATACAAAGTAAGTGTTCATTCAATGTTTTAAAAGTGTTCAGTAACTAGCACCACATATTCATTTACTGGTTTTTAGGAGATATTTACAGATTTATTATTAACAAAATTTCTACTTTTATTCTTTATCTACAATTTAGTCACTGTCGTAAAGTTTGAAGATTTTAAAATACTAATTGAAAAAGATTTTTACTTTTAATCCATTTTTAAGACTCTTAATTGAATAACAAAAATTACTATTTCCTTATTTCTTCATTCACTGGTGAAGTCACCTTATTACTTCTTGAATATTGGAAAATAAAAACTCTTATATCTGGAATATTTTTCAAGGTAAATCGATCTACCAGGTCTTAAAGCATTTGTTAAAAAGAAAAAGATCTAAAAATTTTACAATGATAGTAATTTCCACATAGCATGAAAGATTGCTGAAAGCTTTCTACAAGCTTGCAAGAAAGTTTCGCAGTCTTTCAGGAAGCTTTCATGAAATCTCCGCGAAAGTTCAGAATGTCTGGGACAAATCAATGGCAGTAAGATTCCTTTAAAAATTGCAGCAACCTTTCAGAAAACCTTTCAGGAAGATTTCTTTAAAGTTTTTGAAAAGGTAACTGAAAGCTTTCTGAAGGAAGAGGAAATCTTTCAGCAAGCTTACGTGCAACCTTCAAGAATCTTTTAGGAAGCTTTCACGGAATCTATGAGGAAGTTCAAAATGTCTGGGATAAATTACTCACATAAAGATCCTTGAAAGATTGTAGTCACCTGTCAGGAAACTTTTCGGGAAGGTTTCTTTAAAGTTTCTAGAAAGATAATTAGAAGCGTTCTGCAAGCTTGCAAAAAAGTTTCGCAGTCTTTCAGAAAGTTTTCATGAAATCTCCGCGAAAGTTCAGAATGTCTGGGACAAATAATTGGCAGTAAGATTGCTTTAAAGACTGCAACAACCTTTCAGAAAACCTTTCAGAAAGGTTTCCTTAAAGTTTTTGAAAAGGTAACTGAAAGCTTTCTGAAGGAAGAGGAAATCTTTCAGCAAGCTTCCGTAAAAGAATGCAGCAACCTTCAAGAATCTTTTAGAAAGCTTTCACGGAATATTCGCGGAAGTTCAAAATGTCTGGGACAAATGATTCACATAAAGATACCTTGAATGATTGCAGTCACCTGTCAGGAAACCTTTCGGGAAGGTATCTTTAAGGTTTGTAGAAAGATAATTAGAAGCTTTCTGAAAGCCTACATGAAAGATTCGTAATTTTTCAGAAAGCTTACATGAAAGATTCTAATACTTTTTTAGGAAACCTTTCAAGGACCTTTTTTCAAGTTTTTGAAAAAGTTGTTGAAAGATTCATAAATGACGTGGGAATATTACGAGAAGCTTTCACAAATGAGAACCATAAGCTTTCAGAAAATGTTTCAACAAGACTACCGTAACGTGAACGAATTTTTGAAACTTTTCAGAAAGATTCATTAAAATCTGTCAGAAAGCTTTCATAAAAGATTCCTGGAAGATCGAAATTTCTGGGGCAACTCATTGGCAGAAAGCTTCCATGAAAGATTCTAGTAATCTTTCTAGAAATATTTTCTCAATATCTTGGAAGAGTAACAGAAAGCTATAAATAATATTAACAAATCTCTAGACATATTACAATTCTCCCATATTATTTTTAACTTATTTCTATATTGATCGCAATTTTATTATCGCAGAAAAAATTGTATATAAAATTTTTCGACCTGACCGGGAATCGAACCCACGATCTTTGGGTTACTACGAACGCATGCTATCCGTTACGCTATCGCTCGCTTAGAGGAGTTCAGAAATTTTCATGTAAATAAGGTGCAGTTTCCACGATAATTCAAATGTTATTATTTTGATTACTGTATCTTATATATTAATGGTATTTAAAAATTATTTATATAATTCCATAAATTAAAAAAAAATAATGTCGGTAAGGTAGAAATAAAATCAATGTACTGAATATATTTTACGAAATAAAGAAAATATTAACTTTAATTATTATTACTTCGAATAAACATTTTTTTAAACTTGGCATTTCATTATGTTGATTACAAAAAGTAATTTTATAAGAAATATAAAGTATAATTTTTTTTTTTAATATATCAAGTCTTCGACTTGCACGGTTGATCTTCTCTAGTCCAAAATCCACCCAATTTTATTATTTAATAAATTAACTTTTAAACATTTATTTTGAAAAACACGCATCCTACCTATATGTAAATACAATAAGTATTCAGAATCCTTTTTAACGATTCTATTAGTACTATCATGAAATATACTCATTGAAAAATTGAATTAAAATGAAAAAAATGCAGATTCCTACCCATATAGCACTGAATATTTAAGGAATATTCCCTCAAGGTTTATTTGCCATATTCGCTATTTTCGCTAATATTCCCTCAACGTTCATAAACATGGGAGAAACCTTGAGGGAATATTCCAGCAAACCAAAATGACCGTTTTTCCATTCGAAATTATTTAATTCGAATATTTCAATTCAATATTGTAGAAATATTCCTGCAATATTATTGGAAATATTCCTACAAGGTTATATAATAATGAGAAAAGTTAATTTATTTAAAAATAAAAAATGACACTTATACGCAGAGAAATGACCCCATTTGGTGTTATCATACGTATAAAAACACCCAAAGGGGTCATTTCTATGCTTATATGTGTCATTTTCTATTTTTAAATAAATTAACTTTTCTCATTATTATATAACCTTGTAGGAATATTTCCTGTTAAGTCCGGAAATAAGTGGAAATAAGTAGTAATTGGTTTTATGTAGGTTTATTATATAAAATACAATAATTTATTACCAATACAATCTGCTGGCTTCTGGTAGATCGATGCGTTGTAATTTCAATTACAATTCTTTTCTATAACACTTGCTTTTATAAATTTACTATAAATAACTTATACGATCTGCTTACTAGACGAGTAAGGCTTACGATTACAATTTCAATAACTTATAAAATCTGCTTACTAGATGTGTAAGGCTTACGGTTTCAACTTCTCGATGTCGTAGAGGTACACGGAGTTCGCCAGGTTTCTTGTACACTGTGACTGATTCGCGTGACATACATCACTTCTTTTATAATACGAAATAATTAGGCTAAAGATGAGCGCGGTGACGTATCGAATTCATCTTTTAACAACTTATGTATTACAAGTTTTCTGGGTCGTCGTACTTGCGAAATGCTGAGCATTGCAAAGTGTGGCCTTTCGACTGCCGCGGAGTTCGGTGGCTTGGATTCTAGCTCAACCGTATGTTAAAAACTGCATGCGTTGTCTTCCTGAGTGGGTGACTCTATACGTCACAAGGTCGCATGAGCAGAACGCTGCGTAGTATTAAGTTGCATTCTCGCTTTTATGTGTCAGGAAATATCTGATACTAATTATGCTTTTTCTTTAAAATGAGAATACGTCTCCGGACCTAACACCTCCCCCCTTAGACTGTTGAATGTCGTAGAGATTCAACAATGTATTATGCATCAGAGATTTCCCGTTACAAAAATTTATTGATAAGTAAATGATAAAATATAATAATACGAGTTATGAACGATAATAATTATAGTAAAAATAATAAAAATAATAATGATGATAATAATAATAATAATAATGATAATAACAATAATAATAATACTCGTCAGTTTCACTTTGAATTAGTGGTTATCAGGTTTAAGTTTCAAATGACCCTTTCAGCATTTTTGAGGTTGTCTGGTCGAACGTTGATTTGACCTATTAATTTTTCTTCCTGATCCTCCTATCTCGGTTCTTATGGGGATTTTGATGTCGGGATGCAAGTTCTCGATTTTAGCCCTTGCCTATCTGCTGGCATTGGTACAAGTGTTTTCCGGCTTAGTCGTCATTTAACTTGATTATACGAGGTCGGTGACTCGATATCGCACGAACGAAGTGCTGCGTATACATTATTCTGTGTCTTGAAAAATCACTGATTTACGTTTTATTTAATGAATGTTTAAATGATACGTCTCCGGACGTAACACCTCCCCCCTTAGACTGTTGAATGTCGTAGAAATTCAACAAGTGAAGCAATTGAATGATCAATTTGAGTTATCAGTGATTTTTTCGTTACAGAAGATTTAATAATAATAATAATAATAATAATAATAATATAAAATTAACAATTTTAAATAAATTTTTGAATCGTCTATATATTTTAAAATAAATTAATTATTTTCTTCCTAATACTAGTTTTGCACTTAACCTACTGATTTACTTTGCACCGATTTTTCTAACGTTCAAATTTCAAAGAATTCCTATAGAGATATACGAGGGTCATTTGATAAGTACCTAGCCTACAAATGAAAACACCAAAATTTTACAAAAAATAAAATTTATTTTTCAATGTAGTCTCCTTTTAGTTGAATACACTTGGTCCAGCGGTGTTCCAATTTTTTTAACCCCGTTGAAAAAAATGTTTTCTCTTGGTTTGCAAAATAGGCCTCCGTGGCGGCGATTATTTCGTTATTGGAGTGGAATCTCTTCCCGGCGAGCGAATTTTTTAGGTTCGGAAACAAAAAAAAGTCGCACGGAGCTAAATCTGGAGAATACGGTGGATGGGGCAGCAGTTCGTAGCGTAATTCGACCAATTTAGCCGTGGCGAGTGCAGAAGTGTGAGCCGGTGCATTATCGTGGTGGAAAAGCACTTTCTTTTTAGACAAATGGGGCCGTTTTTCTTCTAACACGGCGTCAAATCGGCTCAATAGTTCGGCGTAGTACTGTCCTGTGACCGTTTTGCCCTTCTCCAGATAGTCAATAAAAATCACACCTTGAGAATCCCAGAAAACAGTGGCCATCACCTTTCCGACCGACGGGACCGTCTTCGCCTTCTTCGGAGCAGGTTCACCGGGTAAGGTCCACTGTTTTGACTGCTTCTTGGTCTCTGGAGTGTAGTAGTGAATCCATGTTTCGTCGACGGTCACGTAACGACGCAAAAACTCTTTTGGATTGCGATTAAACAGCTCCAAACACTGCTCTGAACTGGTCACACGGATGCGCTTGTTGTCTGCAGTCAGCAAACGCGGCACCCACCTTGCTGACAGCTTCCTCATGCCTAAAATCTCATGTAGGATATGCCACACGCGTTCTTCTGAGATGCCTACTATCGCAGCTATCTCGTGCACCTTTAATCGGCGGTCTGACAAAACGATATCGTGTATTTTTGTCACGTTCTCCTCCGTAGTGGCTCTTTTCGGAGCACCTGGGCGTGGATCATC
This sequence comes from Torymus aiolomorphi, assembly GCA_036365515.1. Lineage (NCBI taxonomy): Eukaryota > Metazoa > Arthropoda > Insecta > Hymenoptera > Torymidae > Torymus > Torymus aiolomorphi. Next base: position 83,522,126 of record CM070875.1, read on the forward strand.
AAAAACCGACGTACGACCACGTTGAAACTCGTTATACCAAAATTTAACGGTCGTCATCGAAGGAGAAGCATCCCCATACACTGCATCCAAGCGTTCTTTAATTTCACTGCGCGATTTCCCTTCCAAAAACAAGAATCGAATCACCGACCGATATTGTTCTTTCTCCATTTTTTCAAAAATCAACGGACACATTTGCTTTCACACGCTCTCAAAAATAAACTACAACTCCGATCCGGCTGAAATTTCGTCTCTAACCGTTTACAGGAAGATACTGCACTGTAGTGTATTTCTGGTGCGATAGTGGCACCATCTGGCGGTGAGGCTAGGTACTTGTCAAATAACCCTCGTATATAGATTTCGATAATTTAATTATTTCGTTATCGGTAATATGTAATAATTTTTTTGTTTTGCTGTATTTATATAAAATAGTCATTCATTAATTAAGCTTAGAAATAATGTGCTTATTAAATAATTTTTTTTTTTTTTTTTAGTAAATAAACGATGAGAAATATATAGGGAATGATTCAAGTGATCATTCACTTCCCTCCCTGCTTAGATATTTGGCAAGGGATATGTTTTTTCTTTCCTCTCTTTGTTTAAGTAGAATAACATTAAAGGGCTTTTGATGTTATCATAACAAAATTATTTTAACAATCGTATTATAATTATTTCCAAAAGAAAAATACAATTATATATGGTGTAGGTTTTTTTCGTAAAAAGGAAGTGAATAATTGAAATGATATTGATAAATTTTGACTTGTTATTGCTTTTATGCATCATTGTATTTTACCTTTGTTTGAAAACTTTCAGCCATTTCAAAAGTTCATTTTAGAACTTGAACTTTTGTTTCGGCATAGGTAGCATTCACATATCTGCTTTAAAGAATACGCAATCTGTTAGAGTAGAAAAATGTTTTACATACTCAATACAGTGCAGAATAGTGTATCTTATATAGGATGATCATGTTAGTATATGACAGAACTGATCATTCCAAATACATATATTCTATTTAATCTTAGCAATGTGAACGTAGCTACCTGAATAATTTTTTTTGTTCTGAAACTCTTTAATACATTTTGATGAGTATCAACAATATTTTTTCCTTTTTTTTTCCTTTTTTTTTTTTTTTGTTGGTAAATACAGTTTAATTTTGCATAAAATTAGTCAAATTATTATTATCTTTTTTTTTTATCATACGCTAAAAGGTTTAGGAATGGGTTCTACTTCTTTTCCTTTTGGATTAGTTCTATACTTTGTTATTCAAAGATAAAATCATAAGCTATTAAATTGATCATAAGTTAATTCGTCCCTGTTTTCTACTTTGTGATTAAATAATTACTTTATATATTTTTATTATTTAATAACACATCATTTTCACATGTCAAATTTTTTTGATTGTTTGATTGTTATTAGACCAAAGTTACTTTGTATTAATATCTAATCGCAATATTTATGTATTATTTCTAAAATTTCATTATTCAAGTATATCTTATTTCAATCGCATTTTTCTAAAATTATTAGCTTTCTTAGGGAATATAGTTGCTTTTCATAAAATACTGACAAGTTGATACGAACAATTGTAGACAAACGGATAAGTGGTTATAATTTTAAATTGTATATTTGGTAAAATCTGGATCACCTTAGGGTTATATATTAGTTGACCAAGAAGTAAGATGGTTTTGCTTCAAATGGAAAAGTTCAGCTGCAATTATAATTCTCCATTCCTGTATTAAATTTGGAAAAATAAGAAGAGATTATGATAGATGTTAATATTGAGTATGTTGTCCATATCCTAAAACAAAAATGTTATGTTATTATTTGTTATAATATTGCTTTGCTTGTTTTTCATAATTAGTTAAGATATTATTTTGTTCATTTTAATAACGTTGAAAATTCTTATTATGCTGATCCTTTTGAAATTTATTCATATTTGGTTCTTTAATAGGCCATGTTTTGTCTCCCTTTTTAAACCTTTTTCTGATAGCAAATTTATTGTAGTAACCTTTAGATTTTAATTTTAATTTTGTAATTTTTGATAATTCTTTTAAATATTTTTTATAATTAGTTATCCATTTTAGTTTTCTGACGTTTTTATTAGATTTTACTTTGATAGGATAGTTAAAAACTAATTGCAATTGGTGTACTTTATTAGGATTTGTATTTAGATTGATTATTACGTTATGATCTTGATTACCCAAAGTTTCTTTAAGTTGATTTTTATTCTCAAGCTGTTCTTGGTGTTCTTGATTATCAAATATTTTTAGATGACTTTTATTCTCTAAATGCTTTTTAAGTTTTTGATTATCAAAAATATCTTTTGGTTGATTTTCATTTTCGAAAACTACTTTACTATTATTTAATAAGTTCTTTAGATTTTCTTTATCATTTAATAAAGACTCTTCTGAATGTATTGATGCTATATTCTCTTTTAACGAATTTTCAAGCGAGTTTTGTTGGAATTTAGTTTCCATTTGATCATCTTCGGAAAATGGTTCAGCTAAAGCAAAAGTTATGTCTAAAATGACTTTAAGATCATCATAAAAAGTTACTGTTTCCAATGAATTATTACCTTCTTTATTATTTTCATTCGAAATTTCATTCTTTTGGTTATTTATATTGGATTCATTAAAATCAATTACATTAATTTCATCACAATCCTCATGAGTTTTTAAATTAGATTCGTTGAAATTCATTTCTTCGTTAGTCTCATAATTTTTTACAGTAGATTCAATAGAATCAATTAAATTTGTTTCCATAATATCTTCAATTTCATGATTATTTTTGAAAATTTCGTTAAAGTCTATAAAATTAATTTCATTAGTATTTCCATGATTTTTTATAATCATATTATTATCTTTTGGTTCATCAGTGATTTCATGTATTTTTATAAAAGGTACGATAATTAAATTAATTTCTTTATCATCATTAATTATTGTAGATTCTTCTATGATATTAGTTTCCTGTTTAATTTTATTTACTTTATTTTCTGTAATTAGTTCATTACCATTATACCTTTCAATATTCGTTGTATTAACTTTGTTTTTCTGAATTTTTGATTCGTTAATTGTTTCTTTTGTAACATTATGGTATGATTCATCAGTATTAATACTTGGATATTGTTTGATTTCCTCACATTCTTCAGTAGTATGATCTGGATTTTTACAAAGATCACAATGATTTCCCATTGCATTATATTGCATCATAAGATTTTTAAGTTTTCTGCAGTTGTCGATGTCATGCCCAATTCTTTTGCAATAATCACATTGAATTCTTTTCCTATTTACTGTATTGGGTTGTTGATTATTAAAAATCGTGTTTCTTGGCTTGTAATTTTGTTCTTGAGTCTTGTTAATGAATCGGTTATAATTTCTTGTAGTATTTGATAATTGATGAATTTCTTTTTTTTTCGAAAATTTATTAAATTTGTTTAAACCATTTTTATTAACAGTTCTTAAATAGTTTAAAAATATTTTTAAATTTTAGATTTCTTTATGTTCCTAAATGCCCCAGAAGTATTCAGAAAGTGTTCTTAAATATTCCAAAAGCACGGACAACTTTTTATTTTAATCCATTATAGATAAAAAATGTTCCAAATAGTTCCAAAAAGTGTTCGAAATGTTTTAAAAAATACGAAAAATTTTTATATTTGTTAGAGAAGAGAATTGAAAAGTGTTCCAATTTATTCAAAAAGTATGCGAATCATTCTCAAAAGTATCCCAAAAGTGTTCCGCTTACTACCAAAAGTATTCCGAGTAAAAATAATATATAATCGATCAGTAAATTGCCAAAAAAAGTGTTAATGGGTTCTTTTGCTTAAAATATTCTGTATATATGTTTTAACTATGTATTTTTTCCCTTCTTAGCCCTGATGAAGGTATTAATATCAGTACCGAAATGTCGGCCAATAAACTAAGTTTTAAATGAATTTTTCTTGGTTCCTCGTTGATCGTTTTATTGCAACCTCCTTCAATATATAATCGATTTCACCCTATTAGAAATTTTTGAGTCTAAAACAGTCATAAATGTTTCAGACTGTGTCCTTAAGTGTGCCAAAAGGGTTCCAACTGTCCGAAATCTGTCATTTATGTACAGCTTAAACACAGATTTCAAACAGTTTGGAAAACTTTTAGAATAGAGAGGTACATGTTTGGCATAGTTTAAAACACCGGATTTTTTCCACTAGGGTACCCCGATGGAAATGGAAAATATATATAAATGTAAAAAACTGTATATAAATGTAAAAATGTGTATGTAAGAGTTGTAATTGGAACATTTTTTTCATTTATATACGTCTATATACTTTTATATACGTACATTTATCTCCTAAAATCCAGTAAATAAATACGTGGTGCTAGTGACTGAACACTTTGAAACCAGTGAATGAACACTTACTTTGTATGTACCCCGATGGAAATAAAAATGTATGTAAAATGTAAAAAACTGTATATAAATGTAAATAAGTGTATGTAAAAATTGTAATTGAAACATTTTTACATTTATATACGTTTATATACATTTATATACGTTTTTTACAGATATTTACACTTATTTACATTTACGTTGTATTGAAAATGTTTATTTCTGTAAATACACTCTGTAACAGGATGACTTGTGGGGTAAAATCCCAACAAGCCACAGGCCAGCGATGCCCTAGAACACGGTGCCGCGGGTGTCAGACTAAAATGGCTTGCCCGGGGATCTGCTCCTGGAATCCCGAAAACAACGCGAAGATCGCACACGAACTTCGCTTTCCAACTAATTGGATCGCTGAGTGAAAAGCGCGCGCTCGAAGAATAAAGCACGCGGCCGCTATGCTCAGATATGAAAACGATCGGCGGAGTCGTTTTCCCGCGGAGGCGGCGGTATCCGGGAGAAGGACAGGTTGTAATGAACAACGCGACGAGTAAGTAGATATCACAGTATATTAAAATCATTAATAACTACAAGCACAACGCACGTGCTGATTAGAACAAATGAGTTAGTTCGCGCGCGACCGTTAAGATTCAAACGCGCGAACGATACGGCGCGCGGTGAAGCTGCTATTCTCGCACGCGGTGTTAAAGTACGGCGGGCTGACACACACCCGCACGTACACGGCACAGAAAGCTTGCACGGGGCGATTTCCGTGCGAGCCTTTACAATAAACCCGCGAGAGGAGAGTAGAAAACTTACGTTAGGAAGGAGCAGCCGGTGCACTCGACTCTCTCTCGCTCCCTGTCGCTCGCACAGCAGTTGCGCTCTCTTTCTCTCTCTCTCTTGCTCGCTGTATTGGGTCGGCAGGCGGGCTGGCTGCCGGCTCGTCGCTCGCAGTCTCGTGCGGCTCACGCGGCTCGCGATCGCTCTCTCTCTGTCTCTCTTTCGCACGTACACACCCTACTCGGCGCCTCCACTACACTCGCGATAACTATAAAAAGCTAGGACGACGCGGATGAGGTAACTTTTTAGAGACACACTGGAGAGAAGTTCTCGGCACGATGGCAGACACGAAGATGGCTGCCGTGACTCCTATAAAGCCGTAGCAGCTTCGCGGGTACGCGACAGGCACATGACGCGTCGCGAGACCGTTCTAATCCGGTCAGGATGCTCACGCGCTCGCGCCCCCGGTGAGCATGCCTGCTCGGTGCGGGTAATTCGAATATCGAATTACCTAACTCTCGCACGCGTTACACCCCCCGCCAGACGCTGCTTAGGGGACCGCGAGCAGCTCTGCCATCCATGGCCGTCGTCGTACCTGAAAATAAGGTTATTTCGGTGGAGCCTTTCGGGACGGAAGTTTGGACAAGGGAAGTATAAGAATCGGAGTCACCCATTATCTTTTTTTTTTTTTTAATTTTTATTAAAAAAAACAAAAAAAAAGAAACCCTTCGGGGCTTAGTCCTCTTCAGCTGGCCCGGGAGTAAGTCCGGCGTCCCTTGTGGCGAGCTTGGTTGGGGCAGTGCTTCGACTTCTTTACCCCAAGCTCGCCACACATGAAGCACCGGGGAAGCGCCTGTGCATTTAACGCCTCCCGGGCCGCCTGCTCCTCTTCGAGCGCCCATTGGAGGCGCTCCTCTTCTCGTAGGAGACGACGCTGGGCCTCCTCTTTGGCCCGACGCGCCGTCTCTTCCGCCTTTTCCCTGGCTCGCCTGGCCTCTTCCATGCGCTCCTGCGCACGTGCCAGACGAGCCTCCTCCTCCTTCTGCAAGGCGGTGCGACGCAGCCTGGCGGCCCTGGCCTCTGCGGCGGCCGCGAGCTCTTCTCGCCGGCCTTGGGCCATTCCGACCCATTTGCCGGCTTGCCGCTCGCCGGCCTCACCGTGGCACTGGAGAAAATCCTCCAGTGCGGCCAGGGCAGCGTCCTCCGCAGTGCGCGAGGACTTGCTGAGGCGCCGCGCCTCCTCTAAAGCCTGCTCCACCGGGACCCAGGCCGCACCGACTCCATCGGTCGGTGCTCCTTATGAGGCCTGGGTCGGAGCATCTCCTTCTTTTCCTTGTGCGGCCCGAGCCGCGCCGGCGTCAACTTCCGGCGCACAATGATGGGCTCGAGCCGCCTCCTCTTCGGGAACTCGGCCGGCACCAATCGGCTCGACTGGTGCTTCTTCTGGCCGAGCCCCACTCTTCTCCCGCTGCTCCTTGGGAGGATGAGGTCGCCGGAGCGGGGACGGGCCAACGCCTGCGTCGGTTGGTCCCGAAGGTCTCCTTCTTGGTTCCGGTGCCTCTAACTCCTCTATGAAAAGTGTGGAGGGCTCTTCCACTGGCGGTGGTGCCTGTGTCACTGCGTCTATGCCCTCCACTACCTGCTCCAGGTAGTCAATGACGGCGGGGTCAGCGTTGCACTGGATTAATCCAGCAATCACCTTTTTCGCCGTCTCTGCTATTTCTGGAGTCAGGCCCTGCATATCCTGCAACAGGTAAATTGACCCCGGAGATTGGTGAGACTGGGGATTGGAAAACAAGGACGAACACGGGTTAGTACGGACGGCACAATTTCTGGACGACACAGTTAGCGCTTTTCGGGCGCTTGGGTTCGACGGGGGCTAATTGGGCCGACATCGGCAGGTGCAGGCTTCTTCTTCGAGCCCTTTGGCCTCCCTGGGCCTCGCTTGGACTCTGTTGGACCGGCCGCACGCGTAGGTCGGCCGTTGCTCGCACGCTTTCCTGGCCTAACTAACAGCGCGGTCTTACGAGGTGGACCGCTCCTCTTAGCCGTCGCCCGCGGCTGTACATTCCCCTGGCTAACTCTGTTGCCCGCTGGCACGTTACGTTCGGCTGAAGAGTCCCTCGGTGGTAGCGACTGGGCTACTGCTTGACTACTTTTGTCCAAGTAGTTTTTGGGCTCTTCTCCGGAGATGTATCGCTTGAGATGCTGCGCATGGACGGGACTGATCGTTCGACTATCCTCACCTTGGATCTCATAGGTGTTTTCGCCTAGAATATTCACAATCGTGTAGGGCCCTGCGTACTTCGGGGCTAATTTGACAGAAATCCCCTCAGCTGCTGAGGATAGTACCTTATTCTCTCTCCATACACGATCGCCTAGACAGAATTCTGGAGATCGACGATGAGCGTCATAACATTTGGCTTGTCTCGCCTGCTCCGCTTGCGCGTCGGCCGCCGCCCGAACGTGCAATTCGCGGAGCTTGTCCATGCGCGCCACCCAATTATTTATCACCTCTTGCTGCCCTTGCTCTTCGGCTAACCTGTTTTCCTGCCGCCTTAGTGTCTTCAGTGGGTCAGGCTGTCGGCCGTAAATGAGCATGGCAGGACTTATCTTGGTAGAGCTATGTTCTGCCGTATTATACGCGAACGCCAGCTCGTTCAGATGCTCATCCCAGGACCGGTGATTCTCCTCAGCGTAAGACATGATCATGGTCTTCACCGTTCGGTTCACACGCTCGACGGGATTGGCTTGAGGGTGATATGGTGGTGTAAACGTGTGATGCACGTTTCTCTCCTTTAAGAATGCCTCTAAGGGTGCATTCTTAAATTCAGTCCCATTATCGGAGAGAAACACCTCGGGGACTCCGAACCGCAGACACACTCGTTCGTTGAGCCCTTTTATCACCGATTTGCCATCTGCCCTTTTTATCGGAATTACTTCGATCCAGCGTGTGAACAGGTCCTGGAAGATGAGAATGTATTCGTGGCCGTGCTTGGTTTTAGGGAGGGGTCCCATAATGTCGCTGGCCACGATTTGCCATGGACGCTGTGTTATACGACGTGCCATGAATCCTGCTGGAACGCGCTGTTCGACTTCGCACTGCTGGCAAATTTGGCACTGGTTCACGTATCTGGCCACATCTCGAGTCATGTGTGGCCAATAATACCTCCGCCTTACTCTCTCTAGAGTTTTCTCGCGGCCCAAGTGCCCAGCAGTTGGAAAGTCATGGCATTCTCTCAGTACTTCGCGTCGCTTTTCGTGAGGAACTGCTAACTTCCATGCATCGTCGTCGCCGAGAGATTCGTCTATGACTTCATTAGGGTTGTACTTGTACAGTCTCCCCCCCGCCAGCTAGAACGTGGGGAAGTCTCGCGGCTGCTGTTGAACCTCTTTCACGATCTTGAGGTACCAGTGGTCGTTTGTATCGCGCTCGAGCTCTAACGCGGCGACCGCTGGCTCTTCTTCCTCGAACATCCGTGAAAGGGTATCTGGGACATTGTTCAATGAGCCCTTTCGATGTTCGACCGTGAAACTGTGGTTCTGCAGCACCAAAGCCCACCTAGCTAACCTGCCGGTCGAGTTTCGGAGATCACGGAGTCACTTCAAGCTGCTATGGTCCGTGATAACCTTGAAGTCGTAGGCCTCTATATACGGACGGAACTTTTTAATTACCCAGAGAATTGCTAGATATTCTCATTCTGTCACGCTATAATTCCTCTCGGCTGCGCTCAGAGTTCGATTCGCGAACTCTAGGACTCTTTCATCGCCGTCAATTATTTGGTATAGCACCGCTCCCAGACCTGTATCGCTTGCGTCAGTTTGCACCACGAACTGCGCGTTAGATACCGGTCTGTGTAGAATCGGTGCAGAAGCTACTAGCGCTTTTAGCTTTTGGAAGGCCTCTGCTTGTGCCGTTGACCACTCATATTTCCGATCCTTTTTCGTTAATTCAGTCAGTGGTTCAGCAATTGTGGCGAAGTTTGATAAAAACTTTCTATACCACGAGGCCATTCCTAAGAAGCGTCTCAGCTGACGGAGGTTTTTCGGTACCGGATACTCCATAATGGGCTTTATTTTCTCGGCGTCTGGCTTAAAACCATCTCTATTTACTATGACCCCGAGATATTGGATCTCATCGCGACAGAAGACGCTCTTCTCGCGATTTATTGTGATACCCGCGTCCTGTATCCTGTCCAGAACTCTTTTTAGAACCTCTTTATGCTCCTCGAATGTCTTTGTGACTATTATTATATCGTCGAGATACGAGTAAGCAAAAGGTTCGAGTTCGGGGCCGATGACTTTGTCAATCAGCCTCTGGAAGGACGCTCCGGCATACGAAAGACCGTAGGGCATTCTCGTAAATTGGAAAAGCCCTTTGCCTGGCACGGTGAAGCCCGTAGTCTCTTTGGACTCCGGACTAAGTGGTATCTGGTGGTACGTACTGCTTAAATCCAACGTGGAGATGTATCGCGCTTTCTGCAGTTTGCGCAAGATGCTTTCTATGTATGGTAACGGGTACGCATCTGGCCTTGACGCTACGTTCACTTTTCTGAAGTCCACGCAGAAACGGAACTTCCCGTTTGACTTGCGTACCATTACCACTGGACTTGACCAGCCACTTGTCGAGGGTTCTATTATTTCCGCGACTAGCATTTCCTCCACCTGTTTGTGCATCTCTTCCTCGAGTTTCTGAGATACCGGGTAGTACTTCTGTTTAATGGGTCTTGTAGATCCGACGTCTATTGCATGCTCGATCCACAAAGTACACCCTAGTGGTGCCAGGCTGCTACCGATCAGCTGAGCTACTAAAGCTTCTACCTCTTTGCGCCGTTTTTCTGTTGGGTCCGCCAACCCTATAGCTGATACGGACACGGTGTTGTTTGCGGTTATGGCTGCTACTTCTAACTTTGCGCTTGCATCGTCATCCTTGAGATGCAGCGTGTTATCTGTGGGGTCTAAGACAGCGCTAAACTTCTTAATGAAGTTTACCCCCAAGTAGCACTCCGTATCTAGATCTGGCATTATTGCGACGCGCACTTCTTTGCACACGCCAGCCACGACCATGGGCAGATACACATAGCCAACCACTGCTATGCTTTGCCCGTTTGCCACCCGTGCCGTTAGGCCGCTAGCTGGGATTAACTCTTTTCCACAGGCCGTAGCGAGCTGTAGGCCTATAGAATTCATCCCAGTCCAGGAAGCTCCTGTATCGAAGAGTGCTCGTAGCCTGTAACCGGCTACACCTACTTGAAGCCACCATCGCGAACAAGTTTCTTGGTTGACTTCATTCGGTTGAATCACGGGCACTTCTTCGCTCTGCACTCCAGACGATTGGACCGAGTTACCCTCGGTCCCTGGTGAGAGAGCTGGAGGCGGGTATGTGGTCGTGTTTACCTGGCCCCCTGGCCGTTTCCGTGTTGGTTTCCGGCAGCATTGGGCTTGTTGCCGCCCTTTTGCTCATATCCGGGTTCCCTTCGGTACTCTTGCCTTTGTGGAGGTCCGTTATTTCTTGGACTTTGCGGCCTAGCCTGGTGGGTCGAGCTACTACCGCCACTAGGCTGGTTTGTAATTTGCTCGCCCTCCCGCCGCCTATTTTCACAGTTACCCTTGTTCTTAGGTTTTCTGGTTGGCGGCGGGCTAGGCTTTTGCCCTTTGTTCTCGTCGGTGCCTTTCTTTGTCAAGGCCGATAAGCATTCGGCCATGACCCGACGGAACATAGCCTCGAGGCTCTCTCGAGGCTCGTGCTGTTGGTGCCCCATCTCCGCCACGCTTGGACTCTGCTTTTTCCGTTGATCCGTGGACGGCTCAGTTGGTACGTAGGCAAATTCTGGCATGTACGTGCGCTCGGGCGGTGGTGGCGAGTGATACACCTTATCTACTGCGAGCGCTAATTCGGCTTCCAGGGTCAGTTCCAGGAGCCCTCGGTAATCCGTAATTTGATTTCGGATTACCATCTTTTGCAGTTCTGGCCGCATGTTCCGGTGCAACATGTCTAACTGTTGAGCGATGCTAGGCACCGGAACCAACTTTAGGATCATGGCTTGTAGATTTACCACGTAATCACGCGTAAGTTCGTTTCTGCCTTGAGTCCTCGCGTTTATTTCCGCCATGACGCGCTGCTGATGTCCCCTGTCCCCGCCATACAGGTGCGTTATGCCCTCTATGAAATCTGGCCACGATCGCCATGTGTGGCGGTTACTCCGGTACCAGGTGGCTGCTACTCCAGTTAGGAGCTCTGACAACGACAAAAGCACCTCGTCGTGTGTCAGATTAGTTAGAGTTCTGCATTTCTCTATTCTTGTTAGGAATAACTCGACGCTCTGCTCCTTTGAGGACCCTGAGAACCTGGTGTGCCATTTTCGGACTATCTGGCCCACATCACGGTTCGTCTGCTGAGGCAAATACGTATGCCTCTCAGACGGGTCCTGGGTCGCACCATTCCTAGTCTGGCCCTGGGAAGAATTTCTGGTATTATTCCTCCCAGCCTCTGTTGGGAACTGGAGACTTGGGCTGCTGCTGTTAAACTCCGCATACGTGAACGTGTCTTGGAAGTTCACATGTGGTAATTCTCGTCTACGGCCCGTGCTTGGGGGTTGGACTCCCTCCAATTGCGTACTTGAGGTTGGATGTCGAGCTCCTTGAAGTATTCGTACATTCTCTTTAAGCTCTTCAGCCTCTTCGACGAGTGTTTTGATCACCGCCAGTAGCTGCTCCGATAATATATTGTCTCCGACTGCTATCCCGGCGGTTCGCGACTCACGCTGTCGCGGCCACGCTAGGTTTTGCGACTGTGGCAGGTTTCGCGATTGCTGCCAGAACCCGTGCTGCCCATTTTGTGCCAACAACGACTCTTCTTCGTAGTTGCGCTGGCATTGTCGTTGCCTGCGCTGCTCATCCAGGAGTACTTGCTGCCGCTGCTGTTGCTCCTGCTGTTGTTGCTGTTGCTGCCGTCGCTGTTGCTCCAACTGCTGTTGCTGCATTTGCTGCTGCTGTATTTGCAGCTGCTGCTGCATTTGCTGCTGCTGCAGTTGTTGCTGTTGGAGCTGTTGCTGTTGAAGCTGTTCCTCAGCTTCGGCTGAAGATGTCCCGGTGGGTGCTGCAGAGCTCAATATCTCTGTCCCGGAACCCGCCTGGCCGTTTGCCTCTTCCGCTGGCTCCACCCCTGCATTATGTGCTTGTTGTGGAGCGTTCATCCTCCGAGACTCCGAGAGTTTCTGCATCACTATCGGGTCATCAAGGAGCGTTATGAACGCGTGCGGAAGGTCTGGGTCAGTATTGGAATCCACAATAGTCGACCCAGACTTGTTCATCAACGTTAAGTCGATGAACGCTCTTCGGGACTGCTCGCGTTTAGCAAACGCTTGCTACTCCGACAGCTCCGGCTCTGGCACGAAATCGGCGGCACTATAATCGCCAATAAGCCACTTGATCGCTGTCAGCATATTTACTGACTGCAGATCTGACTGCTGTAGACCAAGGGCTTGCATGGCCTCGTTTATTTCCTCTTCGGGCTGTGTATAGGCCCAATTGTATATCGCAGATTCCGCAAATTGCGATGATCGGGCCATGGTGTCAATTGGCTGTGCGCTTCCCCACGAACTTATTTTACTAGCGCGAGTAGTATCTGTATTGATGGCCGAGAGAGATTGCCTATTCAACCCATGAGCTAGCTTTTTCAACGCGAACCCGGGTTATTTTCTAAGAGCTACGGCGGTTGCTCTTAACCTCGATAACGCACGAGGGTTTCCCGTACGCGGCTCAAAAAGAACAAAAGCTATTTTTGTAATTAATTTCTATTTGTAATTAATTACGCTCAACTACTCGCACTTGTAATTTTAAAATAAATATATGTGAATATATATATATATATATATATATATATTTGTCAAAACGGACAATATCACCAAAAAACACAAAAAATAAATACAATTTTCACCTAAAAAAATAAAAAACAATTTTAAAGTTCGAGGGGATTTTTGCGCTCGAGTTTTTACTCGGGCGCACAGTCAACTTTTTGTTCCGAGAGTGCCTGCCAACTTTCTCGTTTTTCTACTAACAGCACGAGCAAAGAAAAAAAATTTTATTTTTCGTCCACTAAAGAATAATTCGTATCGAAAATACGAGGAGAAAAAAAAATTTTCGAGTCGGGAAAAAAATTAATTAAAAAAATTAATTATCGCTTAAAAAAAAAATTTTTGTCGTTAAAAAAAAATTAATTGTTATTAAAAAAAAATTTTTAATTGTTAAAAACAATTACCCACGTACAAAAATTTCGCGATCAAGATCTCTCCTCGTCGGCACTCTAGGTCGGGGGTTATTGGCTATCGCTTGCCTAACCTCTCGACCGCACTCTCGCAACAGCACGGCTGTGTCACGCACACGCACACATTCGCCTACGAGCTGCGGCACGAAGAGCCTTTCTTTGCAGCTTATACTCAGCTACGCTGCTGAGCTTCTTCGCGCCAAGCTTCGCCGCGTATCACCTACGCGCCGCGGGTCCTTCTCCACCCCCAAAACATTGTGGCGCCAGTTGTAACAGGATGACTTCTGGGGTAAAATCCCAACAAGCCACAGGCCAGCGATGCCCTAGAACACGGTGCCGCGGGTGTCAGACTAAAATGACTTGCCCGGGTATCTGCTCCTGGAATCCTGAAAACAACGCGAAGATCGCACACGAACTTCGCTTTCCAACTAATTGGATCGCTGAGTGAAAAGCGCGCGCTCGAAGAGTAAAGCGCGCGGCTGCTATGCTCAGATATGAAAACGACCGGCGGAGTCGTTTTCCCGCGGAGGCGGCGGTATCCGGGAGAAGGACAGGTTGTAATGAACAACGCGACGAGTAACTAGATATCACAGTATATTAAAATCATTAATAACTACAAGCACAACGCACGTCCTGATTAGAACAAATGAGTTAGTTCACGCGCGACCATTAAGATTCAAACGCGCGAACGATACGGCGCGCGGCGAAGCTGCTATTCTCGCGCGCGGTGTTAAAGTACGGCGGGCTGACACACACCCGCACGTACACGGCACAGAAAGCTTGCACGGGGCGATTTCCGTGCGAGCCTTTACAATAAACCCGCGAGAGGAGAGTAGAAAACTTACGTTAGGAAGGAGCAGCCGGTGCACTCGACTCTCTCTCGCTCCCTGTCGCTCGCACAGCAGTTGCGCTTTCTTTCTCTCTCTCTCTTGCTGCTGTATTGCGTCGGCAGGCGGGCTAGCTGCCGGCTCGTCGCTTGCAGTCTCGTGCGGCTCACGCGGCTCGGGATCGCTCTCTCTCTCTCTCTGTCTCTCTTTCGCACGTACACACCCTACTCGGCGCCTCCACTACACTCGCGATAACTATAAAAAGCTAGGACGGCGCGGATGAGGTAACTTTTTAGAGACACACTGGAGAGAAGTTCTCGGCACGATGGCAGACACGAAGATGGCTGCCGTGACTCCTATAAAGCCGTAGCAGCTTCGCGGGTACGCGACGGGCATATTACGCGTCGCGAGACCGTTCTAATCCGGTCAGGATACTCACGCGCTCGCGCCCCCGGTGAGCATGCCTGCTCGGCGCGGGTAATTCGAATCTCGAATTACCTAACTCTCGCACGCGTTACAACTCATTTACGGTTACTTACAGATTCATACATTTGTATACATTTATATACATTTATATGATTTTTTTTTAATTTTTGCTATATAAGACTTTTTTTAAAAGTTTAATGGAAGTGTATATAAATGTATATAAATGTAAAAAAATATATATACATTTTAAAAATTGTGATGTTTAATGTGTAAAAAAAAATATAGTTTCGTAAATAAGTATAAATTTATGTAAAAAAACGTATATAAATGGAAATAAACGTAAATGCGTGTTCCAATTACAACATTTATATACACTTATTTACATTTATATACGTTTTTTACAGAAATATACACTTATTTCAATTTATATACATTTTTCATTACCACTAGGGTACTTATGTAGGTTTAGTAACAGGAATTTTAGAATCTGAATGTTGAAAGTTGACACCAGAATGATAATGATACACTTTATGTATTAAAACTTATAAACATTAAATATTAAATATTATTGATTTTTCATATAGTACAGCATGAGGTGCGAAAAACGTTCGTTCACTGGGTTGCCGAACCAAAGTTGGAACACGTAAATTATATTTAAATAATTAACTTTTTTCTTAAAAATAATGTCGAATCGTCAACGAATAAGTATAATACTTCATTTAGATGTAAGATTTAAACACAAAAACTTTAGATTTTGAAGAAACTTCAGCCTATGCCTACAGTGCATCTGCGTCACCCTTATAGCGAATGGCGTATATTTAATTCTCACCACGGTATTGCATAATATTAATAATGTTTTTCATCCAAGGCAATTCATTTCATATATCATGTATAATATATAAAACGAAAGGAAATTTCGAAAAGATTTCAAAATCATGATTATATTTGATACCAAAAATGTACAAATTTTAAAATTTTAAATATTATATAAAAATGTTCATGCACTGGTAACTGTTCCAATACTGCTACAGTCACCCTAACATAAAATCTCTTGTATCTGGGCTATTTTTCAAGGCAAATCGGTCTACCAGGTCTTAAATTAAATCTTTTGTTATAAAGAAAAAGCTCGAAAATTCTTTTTTTATTACTCTATTGAAAAATGAACATTTTTTTGGTGTTCAGTCATGTGCTTCGTAAAGAACTTCAATTATAGCCTTTTAAATATAAAATTTGAGTTACATAAAATTTGAAAAGTTTCTGGGCTTTGCTCATGTATCAAATTTATTTGAGTAAATTATTTTTTACGGTCAAAAATTGATACAAATAAAAATAAATAAAAAATAATAAAAATAAATAAAAATAAATCGCTTTTGCAGCTAATTTTTGTAATTTTATTCAGTTAATTTATTTTGGTCGGAATAGAAATATCGAATGTGACATGGGAAATAAATATTTCTGTTTCGCTAAATCACAGATTCATGAACTATGTAGGTCATTTGGACTCAAATGAATAAAAAGTATTATTTACAGCAAATTATTTATTATTATTAAGTAATTAAAGAGAATTGCTTTGACAGTTGTAGCTTATAGACTGTATATATATCTTGTACAATAGGAGTAATAAAAAATAATATTTTTTTAATGTTAGAGTTCAAAATAAATAATGAAGTATTTAGTAATAGGATACAGGAAATTCATTATTTGTTTAGACATCATGAATTTATATTTATTGCACATTTTTATCCCATTACGGTAATGCAAACAAGCTATTCTATTTAGTGTATTGTTTTATGTATTAACGTACTGTGAACTATAAAAATGTCACTAAATAGTACATTTCGACAGGGGTGGGGAAGTCGATTATTTAGCTGGTGTGACTTTTTGCACGAGCGAAGCGAGTGCGAAAAAGTCACACCAGCTAAATAATCGACTTACGCACTAGTTTCGAACGGTATTTTATACCACGAGCGCCGAAAAATCATAAAAAAGTTGTGATTTTGAGGTTAGAGTGGTATAAAGAATGTTAGTGCTAAGATTATAATGTAAAGTGCACAACAGTACGTATTATACTCAGAAATATGTGCATAATGATTTTACTAATTAATTTTCATTTATAAAAAAACAAAATGGAAAGAAACACACTTGGACGTTAAAGTTTAGTCCAAACCTGATCTTGTCGACGAGCCTGCTACATCACTTGTGGGCTTTTGAATATTGTTTATTCCTTTTGCTGTAATACTGCACACAGTATAAAATTCTTTTCACTTTTTCTCTATACTTTTATTATGTATAACAACTGCACTCGATGATTAATTTGTTTCATATGGTATATATCTTGTTGAAATATGCAATAGAAACTCTTACATATGCGAGCTGAGTCTAAGCCTGAACATGTAGACGAGCCTGCTACATCACTTATGAGCTTCTGAATTTCATTTATAGATTTCGGTATAACACTGTACAGAGTATAAAATTCTTTTCACTTTTATTTAACACTTTTATTATGTATCGCAAATGCACTTGATGATTGACTTCTTTGATATAGTCTATATCTTGTTGTAATATACAATACATACTCTTTTATATTCATATAAACAACTTAAATATGAGAACTGAGTTCAAGCCTGAACATGTTGACGAACCTACTACACCACTTATGAGCTTTTCAATTTCATTTATAGATATTGCTGTAACATAGAGTATAAAATTCTTTCGACTTTTACTTTACACTTGATTAGGTATCGCAACTGTACTTGATGACTGACTTCTTTCACATCGTTGATATCTTATTGTAATATGCAATACATACTCTTACATATGAGAACTGAGTCTAAGCCTGAACATGTAGACGAGTCTGCTACATCACTGATCGTTTTATATTGCTGAAACACAGCACAGAGTATAAACCCTCTTTTCACTTTTAGTAGACGTTGCAACTGCACTTGATAATTAATTTCTTTTATGTGCTGACTGTAAACTTGACCACTCTAAGTTTCTTGTTTATGTCTGATTGTCTGTTTGAATTTATAAGCTTTACTCATACTTATTTCATCCATGTCGCATGAATGAACAATCTTCTGGAATAGAAAGAAATACTCACACAAAGTATCTGATCAAGAAATAATGGATATTTGTCATATAATATTTTGAGTATTTAAATTTTTAAAAAATATTTTATTTCTTTCAGAATTATTAAAAATCCAAATACACAAAATTATTCAAACCATAAGTAATACTTATCTAATTTTCTCTTCCTCGTTGTTAAAATGCGTTTCTGCTTATTGTTAACTTTAATTTATTTCATTATGCGATTTTATTCAATTGGAGTACAAAAATCATAACCTACATAAGCTTCTGCTTCGTCTGCTTTGAATGCTCCGTTTCAATTTCAAATTAGCCGAACGAACGCGAAGTTGGCTCTGAGACGCGATGTCTCCGCCGTTGGGAAAATACTAGATCTAGTCATTTCCCACGACCCACTGTAGGAATCTAGTTATTTCCCACGTTCTGAAGGATCGGGAGCCATCACTGGGTGTATCGCGGGTTTCATTTCAGTCCTTGAGGAGGAGCCGGAGCGGGCTCGAAACATTGGGTAATTTGGTGGTAGGGCGGCAGTCTGATCGTCCTTTGCTATCAAAGTTTTTTCCAGGTTTTAATTAAGTTTTTATTTCAGATTCTGCGAAGGTGATTATAAACAAGGGCAATCTGACTGTCATAAATATTAATTATTTTAATTTAATTTGTAAGACTGTAAGACTGTATCAGTTAATAGTAAATTGCAGTCGACATAAGTAATATTTTTAATGATAAATGTATATATATATATATATATATATATACTAGTGGGGCTTCGCCCCCTGCTCGCTCCGCTCGCCAACCCCCATTATTAGAGATAAATATTAATAATAATGAATGAGGATAATCTTCTATTACATAATATCATGAAACACTTATTTTTTCATTTAAAATTTCTGTAATGTTTTTTAAAAACATTATTCTTAACATTTATTAATTTTTAAAATACTAAGTATATTATATTTAACAAAATAATGCAGAATATATATGTAGTTCATTACGTCAGCTCTGATTTTATTTGTAACTTATTGATTATAAAATCCAGTAATATTTCAATTTTTGGCCTCCATTTTATATTTACAAAATCTGAATTCAGATTCCTAATCAGCGAATCCGGAAACTCACTATATACAATTTTTAACAAACTCGAGTAAAATTTCAATTTTTGTTAGTCATCTTAGGTCCACCAGTTTGAATTAAAATTTTCAGCAAAATCCAATAATATTTCAATATGTGTCCGACATCTTAAATCCGCCATTTTGAATTCTGAAAATCTGAGTTGAGATTCGTAATTTACAAATCCCCTACATAAAATTATTAGCAAAATCCAGTATTATTTAAATATTTTGCAGCCATTTTCAATTTTTAAAATCTGAGTTCAGATTCGTAATAATCGAATCCAGAAATCCCGTATATACAACTTTCAGCAAAATCCAGTAATATTTTAATATGTAACAGCCATTATCGATTGGCAATTTGGAATTCTGAAAATCTGAGTTCAGATTCGTAATCATCCAATCTAGAAATCCTGTACATACAATTTTCAGCAAAATCCATCAATGTTTGAATATTTGTCCTCCATCTTCGATCCGCCATTTTGAATTCTGAAAATCTGAGTTCAGATTTGTAATCAGCGAATATATAAACCTCCTATATACAATTTTTAGCAAAAGCCAGTATAATTTAAATATTTTGCCGCCATTATTTTGAATCTTTAAAATCTGAGTTCAGATCCGTCATAATCAAATCCAGAAATCCCGTGTAGGGAAAGAAGAATTCACAGCTGTAGCCCGTGACGCGCGAGAAAAAAATAGCGTGCCTTATAGCATCGCCGGATGCCGTGACATATGCGTCTATGACTGTGACTGTGATCATTTCGATGACCGGTGCTCGCGTGGCACGAATGTATGCCGTGACTATCACTGAGTTCAAGCTTTAACGCGCACGGCGGCAAGCGTGAGTGGCACGTCTGACGACTGCGACAGTCAGCCCGTATAGCGTTGCCTAGAGACCATCGTTGACATGCCTGAATGTCGCGCAGTCACACGGTGGCAGAGAAGGTACCCGCTTACTCTGTTATAACTCACGGCCTATAGCTCTGAATGCTTCTTTCCGTGTATATACAATTTTCAGCAAAATTCAGTAATATTTCAATACGTGGCAGACATTTTCGTTCCGCCATTTTGAATTTTCAATATCTGAGTTCAGATTCGTAATCAGCTAATTCGGAAACCCCATACATACAATTTTTTTGCAAAATTCAATATTATTTCAATATTTTACTGCCATTTTGAATTTTTAAAATCTGAGTTCATATTCGTAATCAGCGAATCCAGAATTTCAGTATATTCAATTTTTAGCAAAACAGAAAAGTTCAATTTTTGGCCGCCATCTTGGGTATGCCATTTTGAAGTTTCATAATCTGGATTCTGATTCATCATCATGCGAATCCAGAAATTTCCCATATGCAATTGTAAAATTCAGCAATATTTCAATATTTGGCAGCCATTTTGAATTGGCAAAATATGAGTTCAGATTCGTAATCAGTGAATCCAGATGGGTTCCTTATATACAATTTTCAGCGAAATCCAGTGATATTTGAATATTTGGCCTCCATTTTCGATGCGCCATTTTGAATTCTGAAAATCTGAGTTCGAATTCATAATCAGTGAATCAAAATACCCAATATACAATTTTCAGCAAAATCCAGTAATATTTCAATTTTTGACAGCCATTTTGTATTTACAAAATCTGATTTCAGATTCCTAATCAGCGAATCGGGAAACCCATAATATACAATTTTTAGGAAATTCCGGTAAAATTTCAATTTTTGGCCGTCATCTTGGGTCTTCTATTTTGAATTTTCAAAATCTGAGTTCAGATTCATAATCAGCTGATCCAGATACGCCTATATATAATTTTCAGCAAAATCCAATAATATTTGAATATTTGGCCTCCATCTTCGATCAGCCATTTTGAATTCTGAAAATCTGAGTTCAGATTCATAATCAGCGAATATAGAAACCTCCTATATACAATTTTTAGCAAAAGCCAGTATAATTTAAATATTTTGCGGCCATTTTGAATTTTTAAAATCTTAGTTCAGATCCATCATAATCGAATTCAGAAATCCCGTATATACAATTTTCAGAAAAATCTAGTAATATTTCAATTTTTGGAAGCCATCTTGGGTCCTCTATTTTAAATTTTCAAAATATGAGTTACGATTCCTAATTGCCGAATCCGAAAACCCACTGTAGACAATTTTTAGCAAACTCGAGTAAAATTTCTATTTTTGTTAGTCATCTTGGGTCCACCAGACTGAATTTTCAAAACATATGTTCAGATTCATAATCAGCGAAACCAAAAATTCTGTATATACAATTTTCAGCAAAATCCAATAATATTTCAATATTTGACCACCATCTTCGAATCCGCCATTTTGAATTCTGAAAATCTGAGTTCAGGTTCGTAATCAGCGTATCCAGAAATCCCTTTTATACAATTTTCAGCAAATCCAGTAGTATTTGAATATTTCGCCTCCATCTTCGATCAGTCATTTTGAATTCTGAAAATCTGAGTTGGGATTCATAATCTGCGAATCCACATATTCCTTATTTACAATTTTCAGCAAAATAGAGTAAAATTTCAATTTTTGTTAGCGATCTTGCGTCCACCAGTCTGAATTATCACAATATATCTTCAGATTCCTAATCAGCGAAACCAAAAATCCCGTATTAAGGTAATACAAATTACAGCAAAATCTAATAATATTTCAATATTTGACCACCATCTTTGAATCCGCCATTTTGAATTTTCTTAATCTGAGTTCAGATTTGTAATAAGCGACTCCAAAAACTCCTTATATACAATTTTCAACAAAATACAGTAATATTTCAATATGTGGCCGACATCTTCGATCCGCCATTTTGAATTCTGAAAATCTGAGTTGAGATTCGTAATCTAGAAATCCCCTAAATACAATTATTAGCAAAATCCAGTATTATTTAAATATTTTGCCGCCATTTTCAATTTTTGAAATCTAAGTTCAGATTCGTAATAATCGAATCCAGAAATCCCGTATATACAATTTTCAGCAAAATTCAGTAATATTTCAATATGCGGCAGACATTTTCGTTTCGCTATTTTGAATTTTCAAAATCTGAGTTCAGATTCCTAATGAGCGAATCTCGATACCCCCTATATACAATTTTCAGCAACATCTCTATAAGAGATTAGTTGTAGTGGGGTAGGTGGAGGGGTAGGTGGAGGGGATGTGAAGGGGGCGTGGAGGGGAGTGGAGGGGAGTGGATGGGAGTGGAGGGGAGTGGATGGGAGTGGAGAGGGTGGAGGGGGGATGGGCGGGGGGGTTGAGGGGAGTGGAGGGGCAGGCGACCTTCAAAATAACGTAAAATTTGAAAGAATTTAACGGTAAAAAGTGGAGGGCTGGTGGAGGGGGGTGGAGGGCAGTGGAGGGGGTGGAGGGAGGTGGAGGGGGTAGGTACCCATTTTTGCCCTTACAACTATATAATATAGGAAGATATATATATACGTTGATCATTGACTATATTATGGGGACATCAACAGCTTTCTCTCAGAGTTAGCCTATGTTAACGTGACTAAAGAAATATGGACCCTCAAGTTATTGATTATAATCGTCCATCTTATTATGGGGACAGTCCCAATACTATTGCAATGTCTCCGAAGTATGGTGAATGTATACGTTTTTGTCTCGGTAATAGGGAAAATGTGTATATATATATATATATATATATATATATATATATATATATATATATATATATATATATATATATATATATATATATATATATATATATATATATATATATATGCGTCGTTCTTGTACTTTTCGGTTATAACCGGTCGCAGGGGGTCAACCGTTTTCCTTGCTGATTTTTTCTGTGAAAGTACATATAAAAAAAATGAGAAAGCCCCAATATTAGCTCCCCATATCCAATATTGAGACAGCTACACCGTGCTGAATTTCGAAAAATTGTCAAAAAATGGCTATTTGTGAAAAATTCTGTACAGCTCGTTTTTTGATCGATTTGAAGGATTCAAGAAGGAATTTTTTTCTATTTTGTCAAATTTTAGAAAAAAAATTTGTGAAATATAAATAATGCAATGAAATTTTTACACAAAGGAAAACGTGAATCTAAATATTTTTGTTTTTAAGGTTACCTTTCAACCTTTGTAGTTCCTCGAGTTTTATAGATATTGAGATCGAACACGATCTATTTTCTTCCTCTTAAAAAGACATTTCATTTTCACTCGGCCAACGATTGATTTTATTAACTGCAAGCAAACATACAGCTCTTTCAAAATGGTCGATTTGCGAAAATCACAATGTTGGCATCCCTGTAACTTTTTTCTATCAAAATCGATTGGGCTCGTATTGGACGGAAAAAAAAGTTTTAATCTTCTAGAAAACGACCCAATTGGTTTCGTTCAGTTTTTTGGATATTTGCAAAAGTTATGAATTTTTCAAAATGGGGTTTTTTCGTATAAGTATCCAATAAGGGCGTGTTACACCTAGTGGTTTCTGAGGCCAAAATCAGCTGAATCGATGGCTTTTCATGGGTCCAAATTACTTAAAATTCATGTATTTATTGTCCTAAGAGTTGAAAATATTAAAAATATTTAATTAAATAATTTTAAAATGCTAAAAACGACAAAGAAAATTACAAAAACTCTTAAAATTAAGCAATTAAAAGTGGTTTTTAAGTATTTTTAAAAATACTTAATCAAATAATTTTAATATTTCCAAGTCTTCGGGCCATTACTGCATGAATTTTAAGTAATTTAGGACTTGTCCCATGAAAATTCATTGAATACTTTTTTTAAAAAGGCCTCAGAAGCCACTATGTGTAAGATCCCCTTTAATACGTAAAACACAAATCCTCAGTTTCTTGTTTGAGCATCCGCAGCAAAATTTATATTTTGATACATATTTTTATTATCCCATTTTTTAAAATATTGTAGTGACCGCATTATCGTTTGGATCTGTTCCTCAAAGATGTGTAAAGGGCTGATAGATTGAACTATTATCATTGCTTAAAGTGTTGTTTCAAATAAATAAAATGAATCTATAGAAAACATAATCTATGGACATACGATCCCGGATACAAGAATCTTTCATGCAAAAAGAGACATGACCATTACAGAAGAGCTTTTATAAATATAGAAACTATGTTTTAAAAAGTTGGATAGTAAAAATATGTATCGAGATATAAATTTTGCTGCGGATGCTCAAACAAGAAACTGATGATTTGTGTATTGTATTTTACGTATTAAGGTGGTTCCCTGGAGATTCGAGTTGATTCAATATATACTTGAAATTACACACGTAGGTCAATAAAGACATAACGAATGTCATATCCAAATTTCAGAGCATTTTATCTTTTAGCTTCTGAGTAATTGCTGTGTAAAGTTATATGGATTACATGGGAGATATATCTATATATATCGAAACTGTCGCGTTATGTATCTGTTTACAACAATATTTAAGCAAGGACATTCAAGTCAGCCTTAGAATTTCATGTACTCATAGAATATATAACAAGGAATGTTTTTGTGCAAGAATGAAGTTAATTCATCGTTTTATTATTAAAGTAGAGCTTCTTAAACATACCGCTTTCGCAGAACTTGATATGTTTCGAGGGTTATGTGCGCTCAGCGCGCCAGCGTGCACTCTCTATCTCTCTCGCTCAAAGCTGTCTGTCTCTCTCTCTTACCCAGGGAACCACCTTAAGGTGGTTCGATAGCTCACCGCTCGCGGGGCGTGGAACTCACCGCGCACCCCTTCCCGCAGCCAACGAACTCAATCGTATGTTTACGTTTTGCCGCAGTACTCGGAATCGGCGTTGTCAATCGCGATCAGATTGCGTTTAAACATTCTCCTGTATATTTGCTATATTGTAGTTTTTTGATTCGCTCTAATCTTTTTTAAAGACTCGCGTCCTAAGTGTTTTATGTTTTACCATGGTACTTCCATAAGCGCCCGTGTATAAGAGTTGAACTTTGAAGTTGAATAATTTCATAACCGAGTTGACAAAACGATCTGAAAGTTCACACACTAATAGAAAATCGATCGAAGAACAACAATATTTACTTTTTGGAATGACGTAACCTTTTTCATTTCGGTATCGAACCTCCTTAAAGGGGGTCTTACCCATAGTGGTTTCTGAGAAATTAAAAAAAAACAGTATTCAGTGAACTTTCATGGGCCAAGCCCTAAATTACTTAAAATTCATGCAGTAATGGCCCGAAGAGTTGGAAATATTAAAATTATTTGATTAAGTATTTTTAAAAATACTTAAAAACCACTTTTAATTGCTTAATTTTAAGAGTTTTTGTAATTTTCTTTGTCGTTTTTAGCATTTTAAAATTATTTAATAAAATATTTTTAATATTTTCAACTCTTCGGCAATAAATACATGAATTTCAAGTAATTTAGACCCATGAAAAGCCATCGATTCAGCTGATTTTGGCCTCAGAAGCCACTAGGTGTAACACGCCCTTAATGGATACGTATACGAAAAACACCTATTTTGAAAAATTCGTAAGTTTTGCAAATATCCAAAAAACCGAACGAAACCAATTGCGTCGTTTTCTAGAAGGTTAAAACTTTTTGATGTTGATAGAAAAAAGTTACAGGGGTGCCAACATTGCGATTTTCGAAAATCGATCATTTTGTAAGAGCTGTATGTTTGCTTGCAGTTAATCAAATCAATCGTTGGCCCAGTGAAGATGAAACATCTTTTTAA
Source organism: Torymus aiolomorphi (assembly GCA_036365515.1). NCBI lineage: Eukaryota > Metazoa > Arthropoda > Insecta > Hymenoptera > Torymidae > Torymus > Torymus aiolomorphi. The sequence continues at coordinate 83,547,646 of CM070875.1, forward strand.
GAGGAAGAAAATAGGTTGTGTCCGATCTCAATATCTATAAAACTCGAGGAACTACAAAGGTTGAAAGGTAACCTTAAAAACAAAAATATTTAGATTCACGTTTTTCTCTGTGTAAAAATTTCATTGCGTTATTTATAATCCACAAATTTTTTTTCTAAAATTTGACAAAATAGCAAAAAAATTTCTTCTTGAATCATTCAAATCGATTAAAAAACGGGCCGTACAGAATATTTCGAAAATAGCCATTTTTTGACAATTTTTCGAAATTCAGCACGATGTAGCTGTCGCAATATTGGATATGGGGAGCTAATATTGGGGCTTTCTCACTTTTTTTATATTTACTTTCACAGGAAAGCAGCGAGGAAAACGGTTGACCCCCTGCGACCGGTTATGACCGAAAAGTACAAGAACGACCCATATATATATATTTATATATATATTTGTATATAATATACACACACACACATATATATATATATATATAATCATATGAACATCGACTTATGCTGACACCAATGTATAAGACCACGTGACCTGTCTGCATAAGTGTAGTACCGTTTATACAAGTGTCTGCACAAGTCTAGCGTGACTAAAGAAATAATCCCTCTACTTATGCTGACGTCTGCATAAGTCGGTCTCTGTCTGCATAAGTCTATTTAAATTTCGGAAAGTGTCTGCATAACTAGCGTTTCATATATTTATATATATATATATATATATATATATATATATATATATATATATATTCACATCTGGGACGCATTTTGAGGATTATATAAGTCATATATACCGAATTTTGAGGATTTTGTAGGCATTTTGAGGAGGCTCCTCAAAAGTCCAAAGCACTCGAGAGGCATTTTGAGGATTTTTCAGCGGTTTCCGCAATAGTGTGTTAATACATCGATTTCGGAAATTCCGTGATATTTTTCCGTAAAAGCGGGCGCCGCAGGCGTCGTGGTGTTAGTCAATAACCTTAGGGTCATTATTTCTTTAGTCACGCGCTTGTTTATTGGTTGTTTATAACAATGTTTATATTTGTGTCACCACTATTGTACAAATTCTTTATGAAATCCTCAAAATACCGTCCAATGATATATATATATATATATATATATATATATATATATATATATATATATATATATATATATATATATATACATATAAATATATGAAACGCTAGTAATGCAGACACTTTCCGGAATTGAAATAGACTTATGCAGACAGAGACCGACTTATGCAGACGTCAGCATAAATAGAGAGATTATTTCTTTAGTCACGCAAGACTTGTGCAGACACTTGTATAAACGGTATTACACTTATGCAGACGGGTCACGTGGTCTTATACATTGCTGTCAGTATAAGTCCATGTTCATATGATTATATATATATATATATATAGGTATATGTGTTGGTACTTTTGGGGTATATATACACCATAGATTGCTACTTTTGGGGACTTTTGTCCTTTTTGGGGACCGGCTTCAAAAATACGATGCATCTATCGCTACTTTTGAGGTCCATAAGGCTTCGTCTACAATACATCTTAGGTACTTTTCCGGGCTTTTGTTCCGGAATTTCGGTACTAAAAGCGGGCGCCGCAGGCCCCCTGCGAATCACGGTACCCTTAGGGTCATTATTTCTTTAGTCAAGTGTATTTGTTCCGGTATTCCAATGTAAACTCTCAGAGTAAGAAACTCTAGGACCCCAATAGTACCGATGTATATATATATATATATGGAAAAAATTGAGTCATTTCTTCTCGCTTCGGCTGTTACAGATAAAAAAAAGTAATAATTGTTGTATTTTTACCGCTTGAGAAGGCGTTCGTGTGCTTATCGCCGATAATATGCTTGTTCCCGCGGTCATGATCGGGCCATCGTGTCTAAGCAGCAAACCACCACGATGATTCGCTGACCCCCGCGGTTAACGAGCTAGTTAAGCTGGCCTCTGCGCGTGCCGCCGCCGCCGCCGCTGGCGATAATGTTTTTCTGCCCCAGCTCTGCACAGGCGAGTATTATAAAGACGGTGAGCTGCCGAGTAGCTATGGTACTTGTTGTCTTTCTCGTCGCGCGCGTGGACCTCATAAACATGGACATTCGTTGGGAACATCCGTTTACCTGATGTGTGTGCGGGCTCACACACAGACCGCGGGAAAACTCTGTTCATGCAGCGCTTTCTCGCCCATCTCATGGTAATGTGCGACGCTGGCTTTCAGCGTATATTATTTTATTACGCCGAATGGCAGGAAGCATACCGAACAGCCTTTAAGCCCCCCACTCCCACAACCATCAAGTATCAGGAGGGTTTACCACAGGCAGCCGACTTATCGCGGCACAATGACAAAAAAAAATTACTAATCCTCGACGATCTGATACGAGAGTCTTCGAGCGATGATATTATGGATTTATTCATAAAAGGCAGTCACCACAAAAATATAAGCGTCATATTCATCATGCAAAATATTTTTCACAAAGAAAAGGCACAGCGCGACATAAGCCTAAATACCAAATATCTCGTTCTGATCAAAAACCCGCACGACACAGCGCAGATACAACATCTGGCGCGGCAAATTCACCCTGAGGACTCACTTTTTCTGCGTGACGCGTACGTCGATGCGACACGTTTACCACATTCTTATCTCTTTATCGATCTCTTAAAGGACTGCTTGGACGAGTTTAGATTTCGCAGCAATATGTTTCTCGACGACGACGGGCCGCATTACGCGCAGATACCAAAGCAGCTTAAAGCACGCTGATTACGCTAGTCGCACGTCAGTTGGAAAAAACTATAGCAGCGTGCATTCGCATCGGGAGCTGCCGTGGAACATAACCGCGGGGTAAACATTTTTCCGAGAAAAATCTTACGCTTCTCGGCGCGCTCTGTTACGACAATAAGAAACATCGAACGGCTATCGCGCGCGCGGCCGACAAACCACTCGTCAAGTGCATATGAGGCGTTTCACATCAGCTCTCCAGGCGCGGCATGCGAGCACGAAATCATGCTGTTTTCAGCTTGTGTTTGAAGGGCTAAGATGTATCTAAAAAAAATAATCCCCAAGTGATTTCGATGTATTTTTTCCTCAGCTTTCCGATGATGCTATTAGTTTCTCAAAATTTTTCAATTCTAAGTATTTCTTGAATAATATCTCGAAAAAATCAAAAAACCCCTATGTAGAAAAAGGCTATATCCATGTAAAATTTCCTCCTCTTTCGATCTAGCAGGTCAAAAAAAATATTAAAAATATAGTTTTTGAGATATAACACGTTATATGTTTTTTTGAGGTTAGAATTGAAAAATTTTGAGAAACTAATAGCACCATCGGAAAGCTGAGGAAAAAATACATCGAAATCACTTGGGGATTATTTTTTTTAGATACATCTTAGCCCTTCAAACACAAGCTGAAAACAGCATGATTTTGCGCTCGCGCGCCGCACCTCGAGAGCTGACGTGAAACGCCTCATATGCGAGTGCGCGTTCAACGTTTTACAAGGGGTCGTAAAATTAAGCGATACCAACAAGAGGCGATTGCATAAGTATAAACACACGCTTCGAAAGTTGAGCGGTGTGGAAAACACTGATTGGCGCACAAAGAAACGCTCGATTGTTCAGAGTGGCGGATCGTTCTTACCACTCTTGCTGGCACCGATACTCGAAACGATGATCTCGAAAATATTTGGATCGGATGGTGGAGGATGATGGATCGGATGGTGGCGTCGCCTCGCGATAAGATGGAGCGGGCGCGCAAGATGATACTCGTACCAGAGGACACATTGCAACCTGCATAGCTTGCGATGACGTCACCCGTTGCGGGCGATGCAACTCAGACAAAAGAACCGGATGCGGGAGAAAAAAGTTTACAAACACAGGGTGATAATTTTTTACGATTAGACCGCAAAATGTACGATGTTCTACGCCCAAAAACATGCTATCTTTTTTCCCGAGACAACGAACGCACGACGGAGGGCGAGACGAAGCACGAAAGCGATGAAATAGAGGAGACACTCGGACCGCTCAGCGAGGAAGCTATACTCGAGAGTCTACCAAAAATACACGCATTGAAAGCACTGCGCATGCTACACATCTGGAAAACAAGAGCGCCCAATCGTCTGTAATGGAACACTGCAGGCACCGTGAGCATCGATGGCAGTGTCATACCTCGCACAAACATAACAGAGTTACTGCTCGACATCCTGCAGCGAAAGAGAAAGCCATGCAGCAGCAGCAGCAGCAGCAGCAAAGAACGAGGCGCCCATTAGACGTTACGATTTTTCGAAATTTCTCAAAGTGAGCGACACGCCCGCCGATTTGATCGGAAACCCAAAAGTTCTGAAAATAGATCAAATGCTAACTGCCAAACGGTGCTTGCCACCGCACCAGCCTACAGGACTCGCCGTCGCTGCAGCGCTCACCGATTCTCACGCGTAATAAAAAGCACATCAGACAAGTGAAGAAAAAATGGCTCAACTTTGACCTGGCGTGAGAGAGTGCACGTAGCAATGTTTTACGAAAATCAGTACGACGACCTTAAGCACGAGGCGGGCTATGCTGATGCGCGAAATCTCCTACGTTTGAACGCTGCCAGTACAAAGGCGAAGAAGAAAACAATTTACGATTGGCTGAGCAATCAAGACGCGTAAACGCTTCATCACCCGATAAAAAGGCGCTTTCCACGCCTCACCTACAACGTGAGCAACGTGGACGATGTGTGGGAGTGTGATTTACTGCAATTCACATCGATAAAGGATTATTACGACGGTCACTGCTACATCCTCGTAGTCATCGATGTACTCGGCAAGTTTGCGTGAATTTAACTATTGAAGGATAAAGCGGCGCGCAATGTTGGCAACGCATTCGAACGCATTATCGCTAGAGCACAACCACGATTACTCTTGTGCATGCAGTCCGATCATGTCATTACCTGTTATTACGAGGGCGGCATTAGTGGCTAGGGAGTGCAGAGTGGGGTATATTTCACATTGCAGAGGAACACCAAATTCTAATATTGCAGCACGGGCACTATTAACGATAAATGCGATTAATATCCGCTTAAGTGGTAAGTACTACATCGCTGAGCACAATCTGTTTTTGCAGCTCGGGCACTGCCTTGCGCACCCACCCAGTGGATTCTAAGCAAGTAATAACGGTACAACTATTTTATGAGGTAGTTAGTTGCTGATGGTATCACAATTCGATAAATTTCGGATGGACGATGGTTGGTATACTAAAGTCCGACCATTATCGATATACCAAAAGCAGCCCGAGTAGAAGTCCATTAAGGCCTTAGATCAGTATTGAGATAGATTTACGTGTATATTTGAATACTATTAGGAGTCATATTATTTAGCGATTAAGGATGTATGGGCTATACTATCGGTATCGAATATCAGTATTACTAAAATTATTAATAATTAAATATAAAACCATATTTGCTACTTTTTTATTAAATAAGTTTAGAGAAGTAATTCAAATGAGCGATATAAGCCCCTAAAATAAGAAATCAGACCAAAATTTTTGAAGTATTTCGATTTTTAAAAATCATATGTCTTAATACATTTTTAATTTCACTCATCAAGGTGCCGCATCTTCAAATTTTATGTGATTCTTGTTTTTCTGGTCTTATTTTGTCCAGGGAAGAATTATAAATAGACCGGCTAACTCAAAAATAATAAAAAATGCCTTACATTTTCATTAAAGTTTAGTTTTATAAAAAAGGAACTCACTTTTTAAGTTGACTGTACACTTTGAAATGTTTAGTTAAATATACTTTATTAAATATAAAGTTAATTTTTTAAATTTTTAGTTAGTGTTTTTTATCTATAATAATTCTTCTCTGGACAAAATAAGACCAAACTAGGGGGGCCGAGCCCCCCTGCTTGTCTCGCTGCGCTCGACACGCCAACCCCCGCGCCCGCCCCCTCCCTATGTAAAAACTTCGTTTTTACATAATAGGCACGACCGCAATGCTCAGAAAAACCTTATAATTTTATTATTGCATTAATTGTAATACCTATCTTCATTGTTATTATCATTAGAATACACATAAATACATCTCTGCAGTAAAATTTAAATGGAAATTATCCATTTACTATTACATATTTATTATTTTTTGTAGAAAATTTGCCTTTTAATTCTACACATATAGATATATGTAGATAACTTTTCAAATAGTCTATGATTCATATAAATTAATTAAGTATTATTAATTGATATGATTACAGTACACATAGGAATATTAAATGTATAAGTACTATGATTGCAATTATATTTAAAATTAAAATCATTGTTTTCATAGTTTCTATTTGAATTATAATGATAGTTTTTATTTTTATTTATGCAAATGTTGAATAGAAAAAAAGTTTTATTTCAATGTTATCCACAACTTCTGTACTTGAAATTTTTGTGTTAAGTAACATGCTTTTGAATAATATAAGAAAAAATACCGTTTCATTACTCCCGATTAATACAAAAATATAAAGTTAAATTTTACAGTTTTAATGAAAACTGTAGACTAATCGCTCACTGGTATTCGTATAACTTATACATCTACCGTATACAATCTCAATTACGAAAAAATACTCGAGGCACATGCACACATACACTAATACTGCGAATAGGAGAAAAACAAAAAAAGAAAACCCAACACTAGTGCATTCGGCAATGGTAATCTGTCTTGTGCTGCGTGCGTGCAGAGTACAGGATTCGTAACCGTAACGGCTATCTCGGTTGTTACGAATCCAGTGGCCATAAACTAAAGTCTTTAATATAGAGCGGCAGGCGAATATAATAATTGACTATGGAAATTCTAGAATGGCCTTAGGGTTTTATATAAGTAGTGGGATCGTCGTCCAATTAAGTACAAAAGTACAAATAGCACAAGAAATAAATTTATTACACTTTCTCAAATTATCAATTAAGTGAGATATATATATATATATATATATATATATATATATGCAAATCGTCTCTATTAAAAAAAAGAGTTTCTAAAAATCTTATCTATCTTTTAAAACACAGAGTTACATATAAAGAGTGAATTAATATATATATGCAAATCGTCTCTATTAAAAAAAAAGAGTTTCTAAAAATCTTATCTATCTTTTAAAACACAGAGTTACATATAAAGAGTGAATTAATTTGTAAATTATCTATCTTTAAAAATATATATATATATGCAAATCGTCTCGTCATTCAGTCGATTAAGAGATTCGAGTCATAATAGCGAATTTAAAGATAGATAATTTACAAATTAATTCACTCTTTATATGTAACTCTGTGTTTTAAAGAATAACGAATTAGATAAGATTTTAAGAAGTTAAGATTATTAAAATTATTAAGATCATTTAATATAAAATAGACTTTATTTTAAAATATTTCAAATCATAATAACTAAATTCAAGGGTAAATAATTTACGATTTAAAGTATAAATCAATTAACTGTTTATAATTAATTCTGTATTTTAATAGCATAATAAGGTAGATAAGTCTTTAAGAATTTAAGATATAAGATTAGTAAGATTACTTAATATAAATACATAATAGATTTTCTTTATTAATTTTAATTAAGGATTTTGAATCGCAATAACAAATTCAATTCATTTAATTAACTTTTATATTAATTTTCGTACTTTTTACATAGCATCTAGTAAAAGATAGATAAGATTTTTAGAAACTCTTAAGTCAACCAGTTAATATTTAATAATTTTATGTAATAACTATAACCATCCACGAATGTAACATCAGTTATACTCTTGATTAATTTTATTTAATATTATATTTGTATTTATTTAATATTATATATATATATATATATATATATATATATATATATATATATATATATATATATATATATATATATATATATATATGTGTGTGTATGTATATTTTATCTGATTTATCCGTCGGATTCGGTGTTAATTGGGGCTCTTCCTTCGATATGGACGGCCGTGGACCCAATTTCTATCACCCGTTGTCCTGGTATTCACCCTGAAGTCCCAAGGAAAACCACAGCCTCAAAAACCTTGGGCAGGACAGCTCTCCCTCCTCTGATTGATGAGGTTGTTGATCCTTTCGTTGTTGTTGACTTGTTGTTGTTTAATGCAGTTGACTCGTCGAAGGATCGTTGAAACTTCTCGAAGCTCGTCCGAACTCGTTGAAACTGGTTAAAGCTCGTTCAAACTCGTCGAAACTTGTTGATGCTCGTTCAAGCTTGTTGAAAGTCGTTGAAGATTGTTGAAACTTGTTAATACTTGTTACAGTTAACACTCGATGAAAGTCGTTGAAACTTGATATAAGTCGCTGAAAATGCGTTGATCTTGATATAAATATATATATATATTCAGCGTAATTCTCGAAGATACGTGGGTGCTGATAGGTACTAGATTGGATTATTTCTCTAAGCGAGACTGCTCGTCGTTGTGTTGGGCTCCCTTTTATATGGTGAGCGCGAACCTGAAAGCCGTTGAGGATGATCCTTCTCCCTCTGGTGGCGAGAACTTGAAACATATCCATAGCTTGTGGAAAGACTGTAGGATCCACAAAATCTGAAAGAAGGCTCCGCCCCCTTCTTCTGTGGTAGGAGATTCTGCTTCTCTCATTGGTTTCCTCTTTTGGTCTGTTACCTACTACGTAATTTCGTGGAATTGTTTACTACCTAGAGGTTCTAGGAATAAAATATCCGTTAAAATACTCTGCAACAGATTATTATGTATATTATTACGTTTAATGACGTATTATTAATAACAATATTAATCAACAATTTATGCAACTTGAATCATCAACAATTTGCTATCAATTTCGTTGGTTATCCCGTTTCTCTTTTATCAATTGAAATGGTCTCAATTTATTAATTAGAAGTGCTTTTAATCGTTTAATTGTTAATTAACTAACAAATTATCAACAATAACCTTATTAATGGATTAGTTTATTTGTTCCTAGTAATCTTAATTAATCTCTCAAGTCAGGTTTAGTTGTTATCATTATTTATTATACGTTGCATAACATTGCTGCATATTGTCTCAATTATCTATTAAATTGCAATTATTTTCAATATTATTTATCAATACCATTAACATTATTAATCAATAAACCAATAGTTATGATATTATTAATTAATTGTATGTTCAAGTTACGTTTTATTACACAACTCCTAATTTTCTAGTAAATACCGTTGATAATTGTATAACAATGGCTTTATTTATTTATTGCAACTGATATTAATTATTCTATAATTGCGTTTTATTGTTTATCTTTAGCCCTTGTGATAAATTATTGTTATTAATATTATTAATATCCTTAGTCGGTTATGATGATTGTTGCTAATCAACTCCTTAACTATTTTTAGTATGTTTATTTACACAACGTTGCACAACGTTATTATCCTCCGATTATACGTCGCGCAACGTTTGCTATATAATACCGCGCCTTCTTAAATAATTATAAGCGTTATATTTTAACAGTTAATTATCAGCGATGGTGATGCTCATGATTTGTTAATTATTATTATACGGTTGTTTCTTAACCTGAAATTATGACAGCGTTGCTTCTGTTATTTAAATCATTATCAGAACATCAATTATTCCCAAGATTTTAATAGCATTTGTAGTATTATTAATAATAACCTCCGTATTTGTTATAATTTTTAATATATTTATTATTTACTCTAATATTTCAGTTGGGCTCATTCTCATGTCAGCAATCCGCATGAATGAGTAGTGTAAAAGGGTTCGACTGATTGCACTCATTGTAAAAGGGGCTCAAAGTCGAGTCTATGTCGGTTTCATACTCCAAGGAACGCCAGTTCCTTACAGCCCCCCCCCCCCTTATAAAAAATCGATCCCATGGTTCCCGTTTTAGTTTTCGTGCTATACTTATATGAATTCAAATTTCCGCGCCTTCTTTTATATTTAGATTGGTCAGCAGCGTTATCATAGCTGCCCCAGCTATAACTATGTATGGCAATGTAATGGTTGTTTATTTTTATTTTATTGAATATGACTATAAATTTTATCTTCGAAATTTGTATGCAAAGTACAGTTCATCTCCGCGCGCGTTTGTTCTAGTTATTAATTAAGAATTAATAGTATATTTTTACACGGAGAGAAATTTTGTAGTGAAAATTACAAATATTCGAGACAAAATTACCAGTTTCTATGGTAATGGATGGATAGACTGACAATTTCAAACTTTTTACCAAAGTGCCTTGGTAAAATTTTTTTTTAGTTAATTTAAATTAAAAAAATTAACTTTTTTTATCCATATTGATGGATATATAGTATTTTAATATAGAAAACAGAAACAAGGATGAAAAAACATTAAACTGAAAAGAAATTTTTACGGGAGCGGGATTCGATCCGACGATCTTTGGGTTGAGAGTCCGACGTTCTACTGACTGCGCCACGGAAGCTGTTACCAACAGTCATTTGAATCGCCGTTATTACTTACCGAAAATATGTGTATTGTTTTCATTTTAACGTCACGCACGCCTCTAGTATCAATCTTCTAAAACACAATAATGCGCAGTGCGCATGCGCGAGTACACAAATACCAGGTTATTTGGTAAAATTTATCAGTTTTCTTAGTAAAAATTCTTAGGTTACCTTGTAAAAATGACTAGATCTCAATTTTTACCAGTGTGTCTGGTAATTTTTATTCAGATAATTTGGTATTTTTTTTAAGTGGTTATGGTAGTTTTTCGTGGGAAACTTATAAATTGTATTAGAAACCTGGGAATAACACGGCTTTTGACAGTTTGTCCATGCGCTACCAAGGCACCTTGGTAATTTTTACTCTAAAATTTCTCTCCGTGTATGGAAATCATATTATCAATAATTATTTACTTTAATTAATGTTGCATTTTGATTCAATCTAAATGATTATTTATTTTTTTTAATTAATCAAGCCAAATGCATACGCGCTTCGCGCGCCCAATAACAATATTCAATAACAAATTCTTTCCACTTCATGATTGCATTTTTTTTCAAATAACAGATTATGATGCTTCCTCATCTTTGAGGTTAAAAATAATTGCAAACAGTAAATATTTTATAAAGAAATTATCCAATGTGAACTTTGAATCAATTCAATAACTTAATAATTATTTTATTAATTTATTCCAACGCACATTTAAAAATCTTTCTTAATTTAAATGCAAATATTTATTTTATACTAGAGAACATTTCGAACCGGATATTTTACTCGTTAGCCAATCACTTCTTTAAATGCTTCACAACATCCTGCCATCGTTTTTAAAGAGTTGATGACGTATGTACAAAAATTTATTTATTTATTTTTAATTAGTTGTGGCATTATATTATTTAATTAAGGGTGTATCTTTTTATGGAATTTTAAATCATTTATGGCATGAAAAAATGATTTTTTTTTATTTATGTGTGCATTTTTATTAAATTAATTATTTATTTTAATTAAGGGTGTATGGAGCCCCTGCCTTCGCTCCGTACAGTGAGATACGACGGTAAAAATTTCGCTGGGACATTCTACAGAAATCAATTGCTTTTAAAGTTCTTATTGCCGTGAATGCCTCCAACTCTTTTATCTCTCCTTGGTACCCTTTTTATTTATTTATTTTTTTTTTTATTTTATTTAAAAATGTTTGCACAATATTGTACATCTTTTATCTCAGAAACGCACGCTTTAATTTATTTACATGCACATTTTTAGTTCATCCGTTACCCAAATCTATTTTAGCATTTACGTCGTTATATAATTCAATTATTTTGTACCGCCCTGCGTATTGTTCATCCATTTTATCGTGTCGGGGTTCCTTTAACAAATACACCTCATCTCCCTCTTAAAATGTCTGAGAATTTAATTTTTGGTCATATAATCGTTTAGACTTTTCCTTAGCTAATAACAATCGATCCTTGGCTTCTGCTTGCGTTCGATTTAATTTTGAAATTAATTCATCTAAGTACGTCGCGTATGTTTTTTCCGGGTTTTTATTTTCGAATTCTGACGGGAGTCTAGCCTTCCTACCGAAAACTAATTCATGGGGGGTAAATTCATGAGCAGCGTGCGTCGAAGTATTATATGAAAATATCGCGCATTTCACCCATTCATCCCAATCAAACTTATCTTGATACATTTTTAAATATTCGACTAGTGACGCGTGGCTTCTTTCCAATGATCCCATGGTTTCGGGCCTAAAAGCGGTTGATTTATATTGTTTTATTTTAAAAGTTCTTGCAAAATTATTAAATAATGTAGCTTGAAAATTACTTCCCTGATCCGTTTTTATGATTTGAGGGCAACCGAATCTACAAATAAATTCACGAGCGAATGCTACTGCGACTGTTTTCGAGGTTATATCTGATAGAGGGATTGCGTCCGAGTATTTTGTTAAATTACATTGCATTGTAAGTAGGTATTTGTTACTATTATTTGTCACCGGCAAAGGACCTACAATGTCCATTTCTAATACCTCGAAAGCCTCCGATGGAGTTGTTGTAATTTTCATAGGTTGCCTTGTTTTTATTCTTACTAGCTTTTTCCTCTGACAATTTTCGCAAGTGTTTACATAGTTAATAATATCCTCTTTCATTCCCGGCCAGAAATATTGATCGCGAATACGCTTATAAGTTTTATAAATACCCTTATGCCCTCCTACGGCGGAGTCATGGGCTTCAGATAAAATTTTTGAATGGTCCTCAATTGGGGGTTCAATGACTTCTCCGGTACAAATTGTGATTTGTTGGTCTCCCTCATCCCAATGAGCTCGTATGTTATGTTCGATGGGTAACCAATGTCATTTTTCTAAGCCGTCCCCGTTTTTAGCAATACTAACCGATTTTGTATTTTCCCCTATCATACTATTTCGTAATGACTCTAATCCGTTTATTACATTTTCTATTTTTAGTAATTCGTCTTATCGTTCTTTTGCTATTATCGAATATACCAATTTCCCATTAGATAAACCGGTTTGCACTGCATATCCCATTTCTAAATTTTCGTTTTTTATAAGTTCTAAATTTATGTAACCTTCGTCCACCAATTGTCGGCATACTTCTGAACAAATTTTGCAATCAATTGATATAAAATGCGCTATATTATCTTTTCTCATAGTTAATTGATCTCTCGAAAATAAAACGTGATCTATTGTAAATAAATAACATCTTTCTTCAATTGTTAAATTAGATTCTACTGGTTTATTATTACAAATTATTATATTTATTATTTTAATTTCATCGAGTTATTGGTGGCTTTCGTCAGACGCAATATCGGTTTCATCATTATTATCAATTTTATCGTTCATTTGGTCATCCTTAAAATCATTATTGCTTGTTAAATTAACGTCATTGTCATGTATATGGTTATTAATTGTTATATTTTTTAGTCTAGTATTATTATTTTCCATTCTGAGATTATTATTTGCATTGTCAGACTCATTATTTATCATCTCATTGATTAAGCTGTTACTTTCTTTATCGAGTTCGTTATCAATTATCGTATTCGTTAAATCGTTATTGACTTTATCAGAATCTTTTTCGTTTACTTTGCCAATTAAATCATTATTTGTTTCTTTTAAATCATTTGCAATCGTCTTGATTTCCGATTCGTTTGTTTCATTTGTCTCTTTGTTCATTCTTTCTCCCTTATTTTGCTTTGTTTCTGTTATTTGTTTATTAGACCTCTTGCCAGCGTTCGCTCTTGCTTTTCTTTTCATGGGATCTCCCAGGGTATGGCAGCCCCGGTGGGAAGCACAATGCTGTCCCGTGAGACATGCGCCTTGTAGACGTCTTACTACTCGGAGATTATTTGCTTTATCAACGCTGCTGGCAAGAGTACGACGTCTCTTCAGACACCTTCGATACAACTCCCGAGATACCCTGGTGGGAAGCTCAATGCTGTCCCGTGAGACTGTAGGAGGCTCTGGCTGTTTCTTGTCTTCAGTTATCGTTCTATATTCTCTTTTTTGTTCAATCATGTCATGCAAACCATTATTCATGCGTGTTAGTTCACAGGATCCTGATAGCCCGACACCCGCAAGCCGACCCATGGCGCCCTCCGGTACCTGAGGACCATGAGCCAGCTCTATCGGGTCTCGTTCCAAACAGTTTTTCTTTTTATCGGTAATCAAGAATACCTTTTTTATAAATGTTTCTGATATCATTAGTTCTGAGTCTGTCAATTTATTGTAATTTAAATTTAATTCATCGATCATCAAGGTTGAAATGGGATTCCGCGATAGTGCGTCTGCGTTTGCGTTTACTCTCCCGGGTCTATATTCTACGTTAAAATCATAATCCCTTAATTTTAGTTCCCATCGTCCAATTCGCGCGACAGGATCTTTTAAGTTACGAAGCCATACTAGAGCGCGATGATCAGTTACTAACGTAAACTTTCTCCCATATAAATAAGGCCGAAAATGATGAATCGCGAACACCATGGCCAACAATTCCTTCTCGGTAGTTGTGTATTTAATTTCCGAATCGTTTAAGGTTCGTGAAGCATAAGCAATTGGTGGATCTTTTCCTATTTTTCCTTGGCTAAGAATAGCCCCCAGAGCGTAATCCGAGGCATCGGTTGTTAATATAAACGGCTCATTGAAATCAGGGTATCGCAACAAAGGTTCAGTACATAGAATTTGTTTTAATTTTTCGAACGCTCCCTCCTGATTATCACCCCAAATGAAAGGTATTCCCCTTTTTAATAAGTTTGTTAAAGGCTTTGCAATTTTTGAAAAATCAGGAATAAAGCCTCTATAGTATCCTACTAATTCCAAGAATTGTTTTATGTTTTTCGCGTTTTTAAATCTAAGGAATTTCATGACAGCTTCGATTTTCTTGGAATCAGGTTTAACTCCCTTCTTTGAAATTACGTGCCCTAAGTAAGTTACTTTCTTTCTTAGAAAAAGATATTTCTCGAGCTGCAAGGTTAATCCCGTTGTTTTTAAACGACCAAATAATTTTCTCATTTTTCTAATACGCTCTATAATCGGTACTGCATAAACTACTATATCATCCATGTATACGAATAGTTCTACGTTAGAAAATGTCTTAAATTTTAAATAGGCTTAGGCGTCTCCGGTTACCCTGGATTTTACTATAATTTAACGAAAAATTCCCTATCATTTGGATTTATAAAACGTTCGGCGTCTCTGCATTCCCTGATAAACTGATTTACTGAAATACTTTTGCCATTAAATTCAGAAATTACTTTTACTATCCCCGAAGTCTTTTTATAACTATTTGAATTATTATCACTATTATTTAAATTTACTTCATAAATATTAAATTGGTCTTGGGAAGGCAACGACTCCAGACTCCTACCAAAGATAAAAAGCCTATGTTAGACCGGCGCAACTGCGTGATTAACAGGATAAATTATGAAATGAATTTATTATTTTGAAAATTTTATATTGAATATAATATATTAAAACAAATTGATACCAATATAACATTCTTTCCGTATTAAAACAGATTACATTATAAATGAATTATTTGAACGACTACCCAAAATTGAATGTTAATTAAAAAATGTATTTGTCCCAAGAAAGTACCTTAATTTTCACCCTCAGATTTTTATATTTGAATGTATGTACTCCAATGTATTAATTCTTGTTAGCTTTTTAATATTAAATCAGATTAAAAATATCCAGATTATTATCTAATTTATGTTGCATTAAATAGTATTAGATTAAAAAGGATTTCTTTCAAGTATGTATTAAAACAGATTAAAGTTTATGATACAAAAATAATGATTGGTATTAAAGTTGATTGAATAGTATCAAAACCCATTAAATAAACCGTATTAAATTGGATTAAGATTATTCCCGATTAAAAAGATCAATATCTAATCCCGCAGAGAGATTACGTGTATTAAAACCGATTACATCAATATTAAAATCTATTAAATTTAGTACATGTTAATAGGCTCCCCCCCTCCAAGGAAATCCATCGCGGTCCTCGCGATCTCGGAATGAAACGGGTTTTGTTGTTCGGTATCTGAATCAATTCTATTAGTGACCAAAGAGTTGTTATTAACGTGGGTAGGTTGAGTGCTTGGTCCCGGGTGGATAGCAACGGTTGAGTTAATATTACCACTATTCTCAATCATTTTTATAACTAAATCGCAACTTAAATCTTAAATCTATGAATGCAATCGATCAACCGTAAAGAAAAATATACCGACTTATTGCAGTTAACTTTCTGTACTTATATCTATTCCAATTAATAATTATTTATTATTTCCAATCCTATCTTGGACAATCCCACCGCTGTCGCCAAAATGTTACGAACCCAGTGGCCATAAACTAAAGTCTTTAATATAGAGCGGCAGGCGAATATAATAATTAACTATGGAAATTCTAGAATGGCCTTAGGGTTTTGTATAGGTAGTGGGATCATCGTCTAATTAAGTACAAAAGTACAAATAGCACAAGAAATAAATTTATTACACTTTCTCAAATTATCAATTAAGTGAGATATATTGTTATTCTATAGTTTGAATTTTGATTTAAAGACTACGCTATCGTCTTATGCACAAATATAATATTAAATAAAATTAATCAAGAGTATAACTGATGTTACATTCGTGGATGGTTATAGTTATTACATAAAATTATTAAATATTAACTGGTTGACTTAAGAGTTTCTAAAAATCTTATCTGTCTTTTACTAGATGCTATGTAAAAAGTACGAAAATTAATATAAAAGTTAATTAAATGAATTGAATTTGTTATTGCGATTCAAAATCCTTAATTAAAATTAATAAAGAGAATCTATTATGTATTTATATTAAGTAATCTTACTAATCTTATATCTTAAATTCTTAAAGACTTATCTACCGTATTATGCTATTAAAATACAGAATTAATTATAAACAGTTAATTGATTTATACTTTAAATCGTAAATTATTTACCCTTGAATTTAGTTATTATGATTTGAAATATTTTAAAATAAAGTCTATTTTATATTAAATGATCTTAATAATTTTAATAATCTTAACTTCTTAAAATCTTATCTAATTCGTTATTCTTTAAAACACAGAGTTACATATAAAGAGTGAATTAATTTGTAAATTATCTATCTTTAAATTCGCTATTATGACTCGAATCTCTTAATCGACTGAATGACAAGACGATTTGCATATATATATATATATATATATATATATATATATATATATATATATATATATATATATATATATATATATATATATATATATATATATATATGTATATGTTATCTGATTTATCCGTCGGATTCGGTGTTAATTGGGGCTCTTCCTTCGATATGGACGGCTGGGGACCCAATTTCAATCACCCGTTGTCCTGGTATTCACCATGAAGTCCCAACGAAAACCACAGCCTCAAAAACCTTGGGCAGGACAGCTCTCCCTCCTCTGATTGGTGAGGTTGTTGAGCCTTTCATTGTTGTTGACTTGTTGTTGTTTAATGCAGTTGACTCGTTGAAGGATCGTTGAAACTTCTCGAAGCTCGTCCAAACTCGTTGAAACTGGTTAAAGCTCGTTCAAACTCGTCGAAACTTGTTGATGCTCGTTCAAGCTTGTTGAAACTCGTTGAAGATTGTTGAAACTTGTTAATACTTGTTTCAGTAAACACTCGTTGAAAGTCGTTGAAACTTGATAGAAGTCGCTGGAAATGCGTTGATCTTGATATATATATATATATATATATATATATATATATATATATATATATATATATATATATATATATATATATATATATATATATATATTTATATATATATATATATATATATTCAGCGTAATTCTCGAAGATACGTGGGTGCTGATAGGTACTAGATTGGATTATTTCTCTAAGCGAGACTGCCCGTCGGTGTGCTGGCCCCCCTTTTATATGGTGAGCGCGGACCTGAAAGCCGTTGAGGATGATCCTTCTCCCTCTGGTGGCGAGAACTTGAAACATATCCATAGCTTGTGGAAAGACTGTAGGATCCACAAAATCTGAAAGAAGGCTCCGCCCCCTTCTTCTGTGGTAGGAGATTCTGCTTCTCTCATTGGTTCCCTCTTTTGGTCGGTTACCTACTACGTAATTTCGTGGAATTGTTTACTACCTAGAGGTTCTAGGAATAAAATATCCGTTAAAATACTCTGCAACAGATTATTATGTATGTTATTACGTTTAATGACGTATTATTAATAACAATATTAATCAACCATTTATGCAACTTGAATCATCAACAATTTGCTATCAATTACGTTGTGTATCCCGTTTCTCTTTTATCAATTGAAACGGTCTCAATTTATTAATTAGAAGTGCTTTTAATCGTTTAATTGTTAATTAACTAACAAATTATCAACAATAACCTTATTAATGGATTAGTTTATTTGTTCCAATTAATCTTAATTAATCTCTCAAGTCAGGTTTAGTTGTTATCATTATTTATTATACGTTGCATAACATTGCTGCATATTGTCTCAATTATCTATTAAATTGCAATTATTTTCAATATTATTTATCAATACCATTAACATTATTAATCAATAAACCAATATTTATGATATTATTAATTAATTGTATGTTCAAGTTACGTTTTATTACACAACTCCTAATTTTCTAGTAAATACCGTTGATAATTGTATAACAATGGCTTTATTTATTTATTGCAACTGATATTAATTATTCTCGGATAGGTCGTAGTTCGTCAACTTTATAACGTTGCATGATATCATTAACTTTCAATTTACGTTGAGCAACGTTTGGTTACTATTTTCTCGGAAAACTACTTAATTATAAACAATTGTTGTTATTACACGTCAGTACCTCCAAGAACGGCCAATTATCCGGATAACTCGAGATTGTTCTTAAATTTGTTATTAATTATCTATAATTGCGTTTTATTGTTTATCTTTGGCCCTTGTGACAAATTATTGTTATTAATATTATTAATATCCTTAGTCGGTTATGATGATTGTTGCTAATCAACTCCTTAACTATTTTTAGTATGTTTATTTACACAACGTTGTACAACGTTATTATCCTTCGATTATACGTCGCGCAACGTTTGCTATACAATACCGCGCATTCTTAAATAATTATAAGCGTTATATTTTAACAGTTAATTATCAGCGACGGTGATGCTCATGATTTGTTAATTATTATTATACGGTTGTTTCTTAACCTGAAATTATGACAGCGTTGCTTCTGTTGTTTAAATGATTATCAGAACATCAATTATTCCCAAGATTTTAATAGCATTTGTAGTATTATTAATAATAATCTCCGTATTTGTTATAAGTTTTAACCTATTTATTATTTACTCTAATATTTCAGTTGGGCTCATTGTCATGTCAGCAATCCGCATGAATGAGTAGTGTAAAAGTGTTCGAACGATTGCACTCATTGTAAAAGCGGCTCAAAGTCGTGTCTATGTCGGTTTCATACTCCAAGGAACGCCAGTTGCTTACACGGTTATATAGTGCGTTCGCACCAGCGGAAAAACGCATACGACCCACGTGACCGTGAGCGCTCCCTGTATATAAGATATGGTATATATATATATATATATATATATATATATATATATATATATATATGGATCGCGCGAGCTTTCTGCTACTAGCCCTAGTGAGTCTGTTTAACTGCGGCCCTACGGCGGCGTGCGCGCACATATGTCCATGGTGTGTGATGTCAACAATCGCCGGCTCCCGGTTCCCACTTCCCAGTGATGACGGTGGCTGCTGCAATACGCCTTCCTGGAGAATGTCGTCCCTTTCATCGTGTTACTGGTTAATGATGATATTCGTCAGAGACAGGAAGGCAGCGTGTCGACGGCAAGAGCAAATTTCGTAAGCCTTTTCTCGTTCCTAACCTCTCTGATAGGTATGCTGATGGTACTTTCTCTTGTTCGACTTTTCATTCCAAAGATCCCTTTCCATTCTCTAAAAATATCTTAAACTTTACACACACTATCTTATACATGCTGAAGGATTAAATACCAAGTTACAGATCTAAATAATCAGCAAGTGTGGAGATACTGCATTTTCTGTGTGTTTTTCAAAATATTTTCAAGAAAAGTCATTTCCTCCAAACTGGCTGATTAAGTAGATCTGAAACCTAATGTACAATGCCTCATCATGTACTGGATTGTGTGTAAACATTCTCATAAACTTTAAGCGAGGGTTAGGAAGTCTACATTGGAAATGCACACGCGCTTTTTCGACTTTTCATTTCAAAGATCCCTTTCCATTCTCTACAAATATTTCAAACTTTACACACACTATGTAATACATGCTGAGGGATATTGTTTATCAAGTTTCAAATCTAAATAATTAGCAAGTGTGGAGATATTGCAATTTGTATGCTCTTTTTAAGAAATGTTCAAGAAAAAAAGTTATTTCCCCTACACTGGCTGATTGAAAAGATCTCAATTTAATATACAATGCCTCAGCATGCATTGCATTGTGTGAGAACATTCTGGTAAACTATGAGAAAGGGTGAGGAGGTTTTTGTCGCAAATGCACATGCGGCTTTTCGACATTTCGTTCCAAAGATCCCTTTCCATTCCCTACAAATATCTTAAACTTTCCATACATAATGGAATACACGCTGAGCGATAGTTTATCATGTTTCAGATCTACATAATTAGCAAGTCTGGAGATATTGCAATTTTTGTGCTTTTTCAGGAAATTTTTAAGAAAGAAAAGTAATTTCCTCCAAACTGGCTGATTGAGTAGATCTGAAACCTATACAATGCCTCAGCACGTACTGGATTGTGTGTAAACATTCTCATAAACTTTAAGCAAGGGTGAGGAGGTCTACATTGGAAATGCACACGCGCTTTTTCGACTTTTCATTTCAAAGATCCCTTTCCATTCTCTACAAATATTTCAAACTTTACACACACTATGTAATACATGCTGAGGGATTGTTTATCAATTTTCAGATCTATTGATATAAATAATTAGCAAGTGTGGAGATATTGCAATTTGTATGATCTTTTTAAGAAATGTTCAAGAAAGAAAGTTATTTCCCCTACACTGGCTGATTGAAAAGATCTAAAATTTAATATACAATGCCTCAACATGTATTGGATTGCGTGTTAATATTCTGATAATCTTTGAGCAATGGTCAGGAGGTCTTAGTTGGAAATGCACATGTGCTTTTTGGACTTTTCAGTCCAAAGATCCCTTTCCATTCTCTCAATATATTTTAAACTTTTCACACACCGTGCACTACATGCTGAGGGACAGTTTATCAAGTTTCAGATTTACATAATTAGCAAGTCTGGAGATATTGCAATTTTTGTGCTTTTTCAGGAAATTTTTAGGAAAGAAAAGTAATGGAATTATGGAAAGAATCGTAGGAAGCTGGAGCAGCCGACAGCCGTATGCTAGTGACGAAGGGAGAGTGCGCGCGCGGCGCTTACCGCGAGTCGCGCGAGTCGTCAGCCGTAGGCCGCAGCCGCACGAAGATGGACCAGGCGCCAGTAGGTGAGACAGCACCTCGGGGCGGCTCTCTTTTACGTGTGAGTTTGTGGTGTGATTCCTGACTGTATATCTATATATACTGTATATATAGATATACATTCCTTGCAGTCAGTATAGTGCGGGGCCAACGTTGCTCACAACGAATTCTTTCGTTCATTTGTTTATTCATTTTTGTTGTAAATAGTTGTTATTTAATACTATTATAATCTCTAGTTATGCAAGAATATTAAATGTAATTGATTTCATGCATTTCATTAGTTTTTTCACGCGTTTTTGTCAAATGTAATAGTCACTACGCGATAACTTTCAATAAAGGAAAATTAATAAACAATGATAAATAAGTTATTTTTTTACAATAAATTTTCTTCTTGTGACTTATTTTAATTTATGCAACGTAAAAATAATTATTTGGTGCAATTTTTTTAATGCAGAAAATCACAATTTCAAATTTCGCGCTTGTAGGGTGTTACTTTTGGCTACGCTGGTTCCGGGGTGTAGAAGTTTTCGGAGCAGCGAGGCCGTCCTGGCTTTTGAGGTTAGGGTGTTGCATTCTGAACTGCACTAAAGTAAGTGACTTAAAATTGATTTTTTATTTTTTCAAATAAAGTTGGTGGCTTTTGTTGCTTTTATCGTTTAGTTTGAATACAAAAATATGAACGTAGTTGCTAGATTCTTTCGTTGCAAACTCTGATTTTTGATTAACGATGTTTAACTTCAATCCTACACTGAGAAAAGGATTTGGTTACTGTTAATATGGCATTGTAACTATTAACATGCGTATGTTTAGATATGTTTAAATATACGCATTGTAATAGTTAACTTACAATATGTAAGTTAACTATTGGTAAACATTGATATTGTAATAGTTACTATATAAAAATATTCTTCTCTCAGTGTACTACTTAATGTTAATTGACAATGAAATTTGATTATGAAACGTCTTAAATTGTTTTATGTGACTTTAAAATAGTTTAATTTATTAACAGGAGTCCCATGCCACCAAATTCTGGACCTGGAGCACATAACTCTGGTCCTGGACACCAAATTCTATGGTTAAATCATCAGGGTGGCTTCAAAGTGAATTGTATAGATAGTCTTCAGTCACAGCAAACTACACTTCAACATCAAGTTCGTCAATCAGAGCAAAATTTAGCTGCACGGCATGCTGCTTTAATAGCCCAGCAGTAAGGAAGAGTTGAGAATGCTGAAAGGCAGGCCCAGGAAAATACTTTACAAACCAATGCGAATCTACCCACTTGAATCTGCGTGACAGCAGCCAGCTACTCGTATGGGTATGTATATATTCGCGATCGCACGTTTTGATTCCTTGCTATTAAGGTTAGGTTGCCAACTGCCAAGTACTGCTCTCTCTCTTTCGCTCTCTCTCTCACTTTCTCTCCTTGCCTATGAGTTACAATAAAGAAGCAGCAGCTATACAGCACTGGCTCTCCACAAGATTCCCTCTTCCTTCTATTTGTTGTCCTGCAACTATATTCCCTTCCCTTTGATAGGAGCGTAGCTTCTCTCCTCCCTCCGCTACCAACCTGTTGTAATTATATTTTGTTGCTTAGGGCGAAGATCTGTGGACGACGTCGAATCAATCGAATCGATAAGTTCATGAAGGCCATTGAGAAGAACATTCTGGTGGTGTGTACTAGAGAACCTAGACTGTATGATAGAAGAAGTGAAAATGGAGATGGTTTGGTCAATGGTTTGCTGGAGGATAAGACCTCTCATTATGGTCAAGATTCTAATGAGGCGGAGATAGAGAATTGGGTAAAAAACTGTACAGCCACTGCAGCTATTCTCGTGCATACAGTAGGTCAAAGTGAGGACATCTGTAGAAAATGGTCTGAACTCGCCATCCAAAACCACTTTCTAAGAAAAAGACTTTACATTGGACGAATCTAGTAAGCCCAAAATATACTCAGAAGTACGCAAGGATGCTAAGCCAGAAGAAAGTACCAAAAGCACTGACAGCATTGAACGTATTAAGGAAGAGGAATCACTTATACAGTCTACCTATTCGAGTGAGAACAAAAGTACAGGTGACTCGCAGAGTTCTGAGAAGTCAGACAATGCAGACATTCATTCCATTGTAAGTAAAGCCGAACAGGCTGACTGAACCAGAATCAAGTGAAAAGAGTGAACCAGAGTCTACAAATACATGCGAAGGGAGCTTTTCAGTTATCATCAGCACATTGGAAGCTGATATGCAGAATCTTCTGGAGATCTTTCCTGGCAACTCAGTACTCGGTGACTTCTAGATTCGCGCTACATCTATAGGTGAGTTTTTACCCGCGAGTTTCCTTCTTTCTTCAGTGGTGTTGTGTATTCTACCTTCCAACCCGGTTGAAAACAGCAATGTCGAAAATCAACGGTGATTTCAACGTTTATTCAACCTTGATTTTCAATGTTTCTGAACCTTGAAAAAACCTTGATTTAACTTGATTTTCAACGTTGATTTCAACCTCTTGCAAACCTTCGCCTCGAACGTTGATTTTCAACGTTGATTTCAACGTCTTGCCAACCTTTGCCGTGAACGTTGATTTCAACGTCTTGCCAACTTTCGCCGTGAACGTTGATTTTCCACGTTGATTTCAACGTCTTCCTAACCTTCGCCTTGAACGTTGATTTTCAACGTTGATTTCAACGTCTTCCCAACCTTCGCCTTCAATGTTGATTTTCAACGTTTTGTGAACATTCGTTTCTAATATTAGACCCAATTGATTTGTATATTGATTTCCACGTTTCCGAGATCTTTTTTTTCTAATTTTCCAGCAGAAATATTACTTTTATAAAAAGAACGTTTTGTGACGATGGAAATCTTCGAATCAAAGATTTAGATGAATTTCGATGTTCTTGAGATTCGTTAGTCAGAATAGTAGATTTTTAAAAAATGTACACGCGTGCGCATGCGCACGTGTGTGTATAAAGTATATGTGATATAAAATTTTGTCCCCACCATAACTCTTCAACGGATTCATGTAATGAGCTGAAATGTTGTACGCATTTTAAATATGTCCTAGCATAGAACTGATGAAATTTTGGAGCCAAATGCACGTTTTCAAGCTATTTTTTAAATAAAATAAAATAAAAATTTCACATAAAAGTTGTTTTTCAAAAATAATTATTGTCTACCTTTTGTTGCACGAATTTTTTTACACTTTATTCAAAAACGTTAAATGCTTATATAATTTTTTTACAGCTGATTATAAATGTTAACATTTTCGAAATTCAATATGGTAAATCCAATTTGTCAGACTAAAATATTGAAAATTGTTCAATTTTATTGAAATTTTTTGAATTTAATTTCTCGAGAGTCTTTTTATAGGTGATTACGAATCTGTAATAAGAATTTCCAAATTCAATATGGTGGATCCAATATGTCGGATCGGAATTTTGATTTTTCAATTTTATTGAAATTTGATATTTAGAAATCAGACAAATCCGACAAAGAGTCTTCAAAGAAAAGTGATGACTTTTAATAGTAGTGTATTATACATGCTATTAAAAAAAGTTCTTTTAACAGTCAAACTATTTTATTTATGGCATTAGAAATATTGTCTTTTTAGTTATGGGAAGAAAACAAAAATGTCTTCCAAATTTTGATTGTAGTTGAGGTTATGTAAATCTTTATTTATTTTATTGGTGAAAACAGCTAATGGTAGTGGTCTAATAATCTTGTCAATTGTACCTAGTGGCCAAAATTACTACCAAAGTTTGTCGTGAGAAAGTGGCAAATAACAACAATAGTTTTTTAACGACGTTTCGGACATCCTTTATTGATTATGTCCCTCTTCAGTCAGCTAGTAACAAAGTACAAAATACAACTTTTAACAACAACATATATTAACTTAATTATGAACACATAATTTTACAAGTAACAATTAACACTTACAAAGTCTGTATTTTTTCCTGAGTATTACGGAGAACTATCCGTTCGTCAATGTAACGAGCATGACAAAATTTTCCTATTTATACCTATCATTAGTGTATTAGTGTGAGTGTAAGTAAGAACGCAACATGTACTGGCTTAATTGTGTAGAGCTTTTTGGGGGTGTACACACAAGATACAGCCATCCATAACCTACTCTCCTGATATCTGTTCCACTATTGTATGTTCTACACATTCATATTTTGACAATAGATTAAAAATGGACTTACAAAAAACAAAACAATTTATAAAAAACAATTCTGATATCTTAATCACCAGAGCCGACAAAGGAAATACTACTGTCATCATAAATAAAGCCACTTATAACCAAAAACTTAATAGTTTGTTTGCAGATATAAAATACTATCAAAAAATAAAATCTAATCCGTTACCCAAATTAGAAAGAGAAACAAATGAATTAATTAAGTGGTTAAATAAAATTGACTTTTCGGCTGCAGGCAAAAAACTAGAACCTGTTGTAAACAAATTTAACATTTCTAAAGCTTATGGATTAGTTAAAATTCATAAAACTGACTTCCCGCTAAGACCGATTATTTCAACGATAAACTCACCTACGTATGAATTATCAAAATTTTTTGCCAATTTCCTACAAAAAAACATAAAAATACCTAGGTCACATATCGATAACAGCTCAAAACTAAAAGAGAAAATTCATAACATCGATATACCCGACGATTATGAACTTGTCAGTTTTGATGTTGTGAGTTTATTCACAAATGTGCCAGAATATTTAGTATTAAAAGCAATAGAAAAAAGATGGCATCAAGTACACAACAAGACAAATTTAAATTTGTCGGAATTTTGTAAGGTTATTAAGTTTATCTTAAATAATAATTATTTTCAATCCAACCAAAAATTTTACAAACAAATTTTCGGATCAGCAATGGGCAATTCTATCAGTCCAGTTTTATCAGACATTGTCATGGAAGACCTAGAGTCGCATTGTATAAACCTTTTAATCTCAAAACCGTTATTTTATTTTCGATATGTTGATGATGTATTATTATGTATACTACATAGATGAAACATTACGTATTTTCAATAATTACGATAAAAATCTTCAATTTACAGTCGAAAAAGTACAGAATAATAGTATTAGTTTTCTAGATGTTAAGATTATTATTACTGAACAAAAGAAAATTATAACAGATTGGTACAGAAAACCGACTTTCTCAGGTAGATATTTGAACTTCAATTCACATCATCCGATTAGCAACAAAATAGCCATAATTTATTGCCTTATCGATCGAGCCATAAAGTTATCACATAGTTCTTTCCATAGAAATAATATTGCCTTTATCAAGAAAGTTTTAACAAAAAATGATTATCCTCTTGATTTTATCGAGTTTTATATAAAAAAAACGATTAAAAAAGATCTATTGCACAAGAAGTACTCAACAAAATTCAAATAATGACAACAAGAATTTCATTTGTCTACTATATGTGAAAGAAATCGAAGGTTTTATAAAGAACTTTTTTAAACGATTAAATACTAATGTTATATTTAGTACACAAAACAAAATGAACAATATTATAGTACTAGGAAAAGACAAGAATGTAAAATTAGAAAAGTCTAACGTTGTGTATAAAAGCAATTGTAATAATTGTAATGCATCCTATGTTGGCCAAACTTGTCGGCGCTTAGGTGTGAGAATCAAAGAACACCATAAAAAATACATGGAAGAAGATGAAAATTCGTCACTACACATACTTAGGATAGAAAATAATTATACTATAAATTTCAACACTGTTAATATATTAGATCATGAAAGAAATAAAGAAAAAAGACTATTTTCCGAAGCATTATATACACACACACAAAAGAAATTTATGAACAAGCAATTTGAAATTAATAAACTTCCAAAAGAATATAACACTATGATTAATAATTTTGAATTTCTATCTCCTTCCTAGTATCAAAAAATATCACATACAATAGTGGAACAGATATCAGGAGAGTAGGTTATGGAAGGTTGTATCTTGTGTGTACACACCCAAAAAGCTCTACACAATTAAGCCAGTACATGTTGCGTTCTTACTTACACTCACACTAATACACTAATGATAGGTATAAATAGGAAAATTTTGTCATGCTCGTTACATTGACGAACGGATAGTTCTCCGTAATACTCAGGAAAAAATACAGACTTTGTAAGTGTTAATTGTTACTTGTAAAATTATGTGTTCATAATTAAGTTAATATACGTTGTTGTTAAAAGTTGTATTTTGTACTTTGTTACTAGCTGCCTGAAGAGGGACATAATCAATAAAGGATGTCCGAAACGTCGTAAAAAAACTATTGTTGTTATTTGCCACCTTCTCACGACAAACTTTGGTAGTAATTTTGGCCACTAGCTACAATTAACAACTTTATTTATTTTCTCGTTATATGACTCGAGACAAACACGAAAACGTTTTGTAAGTGTTGATTCATAGATGGCTTAATATGTTTATTTTTTCTTATACTGATGCAAGAATCAAAATTCTTAATTGAAGTTTGAATTTTTAAGTTTAAAAATATTTAATTTTTTTTATTCATTCACGCAAACAAACGTTTTTGCAAATGTGAAAAAAACCGTTTAATAAATCTTTTGCTAATTTTTTCAAAAATTCTTGCAATTTAAGATATGTGGTTAAAGTTTCAGTAGTGTTTATTTTTTTCTTAAGATAATAAATAATAAATAATCATTTATTTTTGAAGTCTAAGATAACGTAAGACTGATCAAAACAAAGAATGCGTTAGTTTTAGTTGTTTTTACGGAGGGGGAGAGAGAGAGAGAGAGAGAGAGAGAGAGAGAGAGAGAGAGAGAGAGAGAGAGAGAGAGAGAGAGAGAGAGAGAGATTTGTAGTCTAATTAATAAAACAAAAGTTTTATTGGTATTTCTTATTTTATTTTTTATTTTTCCTAAATTTTCATTAAAAAATGGAAGTTAACAAATTCAACATTGAAAATCAACGTTGAAAATAAACATTGAAAGCAAAGGTTAGAAAGACCTTGAAATCAGCATTGAAAATCAACGTTCAAGGCGAAGGTTGGGAAGACGTTGAAATCAACGTCGAAAATCAACGTCCACGGCGAAGGTTGGCAAGAGGTTGAAATCAACATTGAAAATCAAGTTAAATCAAGATTTTTTCAAGGTTCAGAAACATTGAAAATCGAGGTTGAATAAACGTTGAAATCAACGTTGATTTTCGGCATTGCTGTTTTCAACCGGGAAACCTAACCTTCTTACTCCTTTCCTCGCCGACAGTTCCCCACACTTCTGTAATCCCCTTTCTCTCTCCCGCCTCATGCCCGTCGGTGACGTCACTAATTTTTTGTTGTTTGCCTAGTGCGAAGAACTGTAGACGACATCACGACGTCTTCAGGTGCTGCTGTTATCGTTTTGGTTATTGGGACCAGTAGGTGGAGGCATCTATTTTATGTGGACATTAGCACTCTTTAAACTTTTTGGAAAAATTTTCCGGTGAGTAGTTTGCTGTAAGACAATTTACTGCTTTACTACAGCTGAAACCTATCCTACAACTATTCCCTTCCCTTTGACAGAAGCGTGGCTTCTCTGCACTCTCTCCACTGCCAGCTTGTTCCTATTTTAATTATATTTTATTGCCTAGAGCGAAGAGCCCCTGTAGACGACATCACGACGTCTTGACTTGCTGCTGTCTCGGTTTTGCTACATCCTCGGCTGCGTTCACTTGCTGCTCTCTATGGTAAGGAGTGACGATTCTGTGAACAGTAATGCTCACTAAAGCCTCATTTAAGTAAGTACATTATTTCGATAGGGTGTATAGGTAAGTTTATCTTTATAAATTTTGTAATCCTTTTTTAGGATTGCTTTTATAATCGTACGAGGCAATATCCTGACCTTTAATAGCATGCCGTTAATTGGTATTACGCTAACCTGTCCTGTCGAGAAGGGAGCTAAATAACTTAGTTATTTAGGTGGTTATTTAGGTTATTAAGGCGGTCTTAGACCTATAGGCCTTTTTGGCCAAAATTACCTAAAAAAATGATAAAAAATATGACACTAGAATAATTAAAATATATTGTAAATATAACTTATTTTGAATAAAATGAGCCAAAGCAGAGGTCCTTAAACTCATTTTATCCTCAGTTATAGCATTTTCAAGAAAAAAAGTTTGTCGTTACTTTTTTCTGAGACCGCATGATGAATCTTCATGGGATAAAAAGCAAATTGTTCATAATTTATGTAGTTATGGGCCTAAGAGTTGCAATTTTACGGTTTTTATGTTTAAGTATTTTTTTCATGGAAAAAACTGATTTTTTTACAATATTTGTTTCCATTTTTTTTGAATTTTTAGGGTTTTTAGCATAGAAAAAATACTTACACATGAAAATCTTAAAATTCCAACTCTTAGGCCCATAACTATATAAATTATGAATAATTTGCATTTTATCCCATGAAAATTCATAAACTAGTTTAATACTGAAGTTGCAATCATGCGAGGCGATGTTCTGAATTTTGTAATAAATAATAACTGAGACTACCTTAAAGTAACTAACCTGCATCTTATTATAATAAGAAATTTGTACAGTCTAAATACGCATATTCGTTTATAATAGAGTATGTGTGTAAACGAAATACATAAAATAATTTACATGAGTGATGATCAGTTTTAAATTTCCTTCTTTTTATATTGCATTTGACAATTTAGAATATTTTGAATCATATTTAACACCAACAGTTTCTTAGTAAACAATAGTTTTATTGAAAGACAGTATGTTGTGCGGTGATCATTTTTATTATTAATGATTTTTCACTATACCCGAGCTGAAAATATTACATTCGCGTTTTTGAGTTGGGAGCGTAGCTAGGCGTTTGCCAGTTCAGAGCACGTATGAATTGCCACCAGAGCCGAAGGCGCGGGTGGCAAACATGTGGTCTGGGGTGGTCTTCTTTATCCTCGTGTTGTGTATATTATTTTTCACCATATTCGGACCGAAAATACCACGTTCCCATTGCGGAGTTGGGAGCAAAAGTGGTACTTTCGGCCAGTGCATGGTGAATATTATATTACACAACAACAACAAGGGAAGTAAAGAGTTGGCTAGTTTAAATTATTAATTTCTGTAATATGTTTATATATATATATATATATATATATATATATATATATATATATATATATATATATATATATATATATATATATGTATATTGTTGTTATTTTTTTCTTTTTTTTTTAATTTTATCAGTAATTTTATTTCAGGTGGGGGGGCTTCGCCCCCTTCTCTCGAGAAGCGGTCGTGCCTAAAAAACAAGAATCGAATAAAATTTGAAGATGCGGCACCCTGATGAATGAAATTAAAAATGTATTAGAATATATCATTTTTGAAAGTCGGAAAACTTCAAAAAATTTTATCAGATTTCTTATTTGGGAGCTTCAACTATTGGTCGTATGCCCTCCTACATAGTTTTTAAATAAAAAAGAAAAAAAAAACTCATATAGCAAATTATTGATATTTTAAATTAAAACTAACTTCTGACACCGATTGCAAATACATCCTTAAGCCAACACATCCTTAAGGCTTAATTGTTTAATAAAGTTTGAATAATGTAATGCTTGTATTAATAAATAATTAATTTAATAGTTAGTACCAAGCGAAATTAAAGCCTTCGTTTGCCACAACGAAGATATATACGACAGGGCTCCCTTTTGGTAACTGGGAGTTGGGCTTATTATAATTATTTCCAACTAATAAATTATAGTAAAATAAGAATTTCACCGGCTCTAGTTATAGATGTAAAAATTGTTTTAATTTCTAAATTTGTCATGGGAAAATGTACATTTAATATGGAATGAAAATATCTGCATCAATTATGTTTAAATTGTTAAAATTCACTCAAAAACAATAGTAATAAATCTGTTACATCAATTATTTGTCTCAAATTTCTTCATAGTAAACCTGCCATACCTAAAGAGCTAATAACTCCAGGGTAGGGGCTCATTAGCGCAATAAAAAAACGATAAAACTATATTAAGATTTTTAAAACTACTTGTTTAAACTTTAGTTAGTAATTGTAGAACATGGTATAGGTTAACTGTTTTATACAAAAATATTAGGTTTTTCAAAAAAACGTACTTACCTTTGTCTATAGTAAAAGGTGAACAGTAACATATTTTTTTTTATTTTAACGAAATATAAACTTAACAAATTTTGAGGTATTTAAGGTACGAAGATTCAGTAAATATACAGTTCTGTTTAAATTAATACATCACGTACATTACAGAGAAATAAAAAATGTATTGTTTACATGATCTAATTTATGGACTGACAACTTCTAAGTACGTGCGTGTGTGGATGTATGCTTTATGTTTGGATTTTATAGGGGACTCAATCCTATGAAATAGTTATAATATGATGTTCAATTAAAAAGAGCAATTTCTATGCCTATCATTTTGGCGTCGTCTTTGTGTGTAGAGGTGAAAAGCCCCATAAATTAATGGATTTAACAAACTGTTGGTCATTCCAAAAAAAAAAATATTCTTTAGTAACTCTGCACCCAACTGTAAGCATAGAAAAAACAATATAATATTATGCAATTAGTGTGTAAAGTTCAATTTTATTAAAACTATACATAAAGTTCTTAAGTATGGATATAGTAATAAAAATATAAGTAAAATATATTTTGTTCCCTCACAGAGAAAGCTTTGTAACGGTGAAAATATTTGATCCGACAAAAATTTTTAAAAAAAGTCTCCACTCAATTGGGATAAAAATTCGTCATTTCTGAGTAACAAAATTTTCTCACGGTTTGTGTACATTTGTGTGTGTGCGTGCGTGCGTGCGTGGTATTTGTGTTTCTACACGTTAAGGGCGCCAGTTGTAACGGGGCAGGTGTTGCGCGGTTATTCGCTTCCTCTAAGCGGAATTGCCGATGAACGGCGCAGCAAAGAAGTGGGGCGCGAGCACTTGCTCGTGTCAACCCTCGACGAACTCTCTCGGTAAGTATAACAGCTATAACGTCTGTCTTGACGTTCTGCCGTTCGGCGACTATTTTCGTTGTCTGACCACACCTGTGTGAGTGTATACTGTTCGCAGAGCAACCGGTCTCCCGCAGGCTCCATGTGCACGGAGCAGTACTGCATGGCTCCATTTTTTTGAGTCAGGGAGTCCGTTTTTTACCATCACGATTACTTCGGAGAGGTTAGCCCTACTGAAAAATCTCAGGTGATTTCTCAGGTGAGATCTCATGTAAAATCTCACGCCAAAATCTCACCTGAGATTCTGCTCCAGATGCTGCAGAGAACTTACTTTAATTAAAAATCAGTTTCTTCAGTATTGGGAATCGCCTCTCAGGATGTTTTACCCCCCAGATGAGCTCAAAAATACATGTTTAAAAGCATTTTACACAATTTTTCAAGTTTTAAAAATTGATACATGATATCTCACCTGAGATCTCACATGATAAATCACCTGAGAAATCATCTGAGATCTCATGTATCAAATTTTAAAACTTGAAAAATTGTGTAAAATGCTTTTAAACATGTATTTTTGAGCTCATCTGGAGGGTAAAATATCCTAAAAGGCGATTCCCAATACTGAAGAAGCTGATTTTTAATTAAGGTAAGTTTTCTGCAGCATCTGGAGCAGAATCTCAGGTGAGATTTTGGCGTGAGATTTTACATGAGATATCACCTGAGATTTCACCTGAGATTTTTCAATAGGAAGGATCGTAGAGGCAGTTTTCGGCGGGACCTCGGCGTCAATCAACAGCCTTGAGGTTGGTACCACCTGTGCTCCTTGTTGCGATTGGCTTGCTCTTCTTACCGAGGGCATGGATTGTAAGTGTGCTGTATGTGGCGCGCTATCTACATCGCCACATAGCCAATGCCTAACGTGTCATCGCCCGTGCCACTCGAAGTGCTCGGGAAAAAAAGGGAGGCATCTGTAATAACTGTCGCAATGCAAAGCAGTCCAAGGTCATGCCGCAGCAGACGCCATCAACCACGAGCCACACCTCGCCTTCTAGACATCAGGTGAGCACGCGAGTAAAGCAGACGACCTCGCAGCGCGGCACACCAAAAACCGTGCCCCCCTCCACCATCAATCGCTGCTCGGCGCATTGACGCCAGCTGTGACGTCACCGCGAGCAAGGCGCTCCAACAACTCGGCGTCTGCTTCGACACTCAGCGTGTGCGAGAAGGCTACACAGCGGTTTGCAGCCCAGAAGGCGCACGCTAAGGCTGACCAGCGGGTTATCGGCGGGCAGGCGCCGAAGCGTTCCTCGTTAATTGAGGACGACCTGCCACCACCATCTACTGCTATTACTGGCTCCGGTGTCGCCTCCAAGTTCTGGGGTGATGTTGCTGGCACTGATGCTGATGTTGCTGATGTTGATACAGCAATCGTTGATACAGAGGAAGAGCCACTAGATGGCACTGGTCAAAGCAATGCAGAGGCTGTTGAATCTACAACCAGCGACAATAGAAGTCACCTCGCCTCTCCATCCGCAAGAAATAGCGACGATCTGCTGAAGCTGTTTCCGCAAGAGGCGCCACTAGGTGAGACCACTCTTCTTGGAGTCTCACAAGTTTTAATTCCGGTAAGCACCTTGGAGCTCTTTTTCCAGCGCTTCGATATGATCGAGAAGCAACTGGACGAGCACAAATCTCTCATGAGGAGGGGCCCTGATCTTCACAGTGTAACTTTTACGTTCTCCTGTAAGGGGGCTGCTGTCGATGAGGCAAATTTAACAACCAGAGTCTCTGCTCTTAAGGGAGAAATAGCTAACCACACTGGTATGTTAAGCGAAACAAATGCTAACATGAGGTTGCTGCTCGAGACTACCGGAGGTTTTAAAGACGACTTACGAAAAGTCCACGCTGGAATTGAGAGTCTCCGAGGTGCTTGTCCGTTTCGAGAGTCTTTAGATTCTCCCTTGATAAGGGCTGCTTCCCCAGCCTCTTTTGACTCAGCCATCGGCTGTGATTCTTACGGCTCACGTTCCCCCTTTCCTCGGTTGGGTCTCGGAAGCTCTGATACGAGATCTAGCAAGGACGGAGCTGAGTGTTGCGAGATAATGATTAATGGTATATTGAAAAGTAATGTTAGACCCAGATGCAATGAAGCTGGACAATATTGCCTTCGCGGTACTCAGCACCGCTCTTCCCTCTCTTCAGAGAGACGATATTGCTGGCACTCGTGTTTTACGCTCCCGGGAGCCAACCCGGGAACCAGGAGAGAGCTCGGTGGAGAGCTTGGGATCGCGCTCGGGCGCATTGCCCTCTATAATCGTTTGACTAGCAAAGCCCAGATTAGTCAGAGAAGTGATGCGAGCCAAGCATGCGCTTGCCAACAACTACCTCACGACTAGCGATATTAAACTCGACCTGTTGGATTCAGAGGCTGCTTCCTGCATGCCAGCGCGAAAATTTTTTATTAACGAGATGTTGTCCCAAGAAAATTTCTTTCTTTTTAAAAACTTGAGGCCAATAGCTCAGGGACTTGACTTCAAGTACGTCTGGCATGCGGGAGGCAGGTTCCTTGCTAGGAGAAGAGGTGGTGAGCGTGCGCATGTCTTCGCATCAGCTGCGGACCTTCAAGCTATTTATACAGCGTGCCAGTCAGTTTCCGCCAAATCAACAGCTGTCAGGAACATAGCACCGACTGAGGTAGCTAATGCAGACATAGACTCGGCTCTGGCAAATGGTCCGGCGGCAACTCTTTGACGCTACTGGGCCAGTGACGAAGGGGGGACGGTGGAATGGTAGTTTCTTTAAGGCGGGGTTCCTCAATATTAACTCGCTAAGAGCGCGTATTGAGAG
Source organism: Torymus aiolomorphi (assembly GCA_036365515.1). NCBI lineage: Eukaryota > Metazoa > Arthropoda > Insecta > Hymenoptera > Torymidae > Torymus > Torymus aiolomorphi. The sequence continues at coordinate 83,582,838 of CM070875.1, forward strand.
ACTTCGCTTGTTCCTTGCGGAGAATCCCTCCTACCATATTTTTGGAATTGCGGAGTCATGGCTGGGCTCGGTTGTCGATGACGGCCTTATTCGGGTTCAGGGATATACTTTGATCAGACAGGATCGAAACGTGAATGGGGGGGGGGGGAGGAGTTGTGCTGTATGTGCGCAGTGATTATACCGTTCGTGTGCTTGACACTTCTAATACTCACGGATCGGGCATGCCAAATAAGCCTGAATACTTGTTTTGTAGCGTGCAGCAGGGTAACTCTCCCCCTGTCCTCGTAGGGATGATATATCCGCGGCCACCTAAAATTCAAATGCAAAAGCAATCTGATCTCTTCTCCATCTTGAGAGTCTTAACAGCTGACTATAGCCACAACATCATCATGGGGGACCTGAATGCGGATCTGTTGTCGGCATCCGATGATGCAAACACCATCCGGCGTCTTACGGAAGAGCTTTCTCTTCAAATTGTTCAGCATGGCCCTACGCATCAAAACTCTACCGCTCACACATGGATTGACTTAATCTTGACGGACAATAACACAGTACTGGAGTACAAGAACGAATGTCTCCCCAGTTTTGGAAATCATAGCATTTTGGATGCTACTATAGACATCTACTCTTTGAATCCCGTTCGAGAATCTTTCTCTTATAGGGACTACAAGAGCATAAGTCCGGAAGCACTAAATGATATGCTCATTCAATGTGACTGGATGGCCATGAGCTCAATCGAAATCGACTTGGAGGGTGCTCTGCTCTCATTGAATCATAATCTTAATGTAGTAATTAACAATTTGGCGCCTCTTAAACAGGTTTGTCCCAATAAAAAATATGCTCCTTGGCTTGGGCCTGAGTTGAGGCTACTCATTGATAAGCGCAATGCTACTCACAGGCGTTATAAGCGCACTGGGAGAGCTGAGCTGCTCGATGAGTTTCTCCGACTCAGTGAGGAGGTCGACGTTCGCCTAATCGAAGAGCGGAATTCCTTCATGCAAAAACATCTCACTGATGCTATCAATAATAATAAGAATATCTGGAAGGAAATGCGTAACCTTGGCCTCCTTTCGAAACGTAAAGACGAGGATTTTCACGGGTTCACGCCGGGAGAGTTAAATGCTCACTTCGCTGGGGTCTCTTCCTCTCCTTTGGGAGAATAGACGAAGCATTGGACCTGATAAATACTGCAAATGAGGAGGGTTTTCATTTTAAACCGGTAAATTATAATGATGTTGTCCTTGCCATTTCTCACTTCTCCTTGCAGGCAAAGGGGGCGGATGGGATTCCCCAGCAGGTTGTTGCGGGGGCTCTTCCGGTTGTTGGTGACTTTCTGGTCAACATTTCAACTCGTCTTTCGCTCAGGGGATCTTTCCGGGGGCCTGGAAAAGGTCGCAGCTCGTTGCACTTAAAAAGAAAGTGGCACCAACATCAGCCTCGGACTTTCGGCCCATTGCAATGCTCTGTTTCCTCTCCAAGGTTCTTGAAAAACTCGCCCTCACCCAAATTACGGAGTATCTTAATGAAAATAAACTTCTTGATCCCCTCCAAACCGGTTTTCGTAAACACCGCAGTACTCGAAACAGCTCTGATTAAACTGACGGACGATGTGCGTATGGCCATTGATAAAAAGAAGGTAACTCTTGTATTATTATTTGATTTTAGTAAGGCATTTGATACGATTTCGCCATCAAAGCTTCTGCGAAAGCTTCGGCAGCTAGGGTTTTCCAGGGCAGCTCTCCTGTGGATCAAATCATACTTACAAGGTCGGTCCCAGATGGTAATCTCTCAAAAGAATGGTAACTCGGATTACCTAGAAACCAATATGGGAGTTCCACAGGGTTCTCTCCTGGATCCCCTATTTTTCTGCCTTTACGTCAACGACCTGCACGACATACTTGACGGACTAGCGATAAATCATATCTTTTATGCAGATGACCTTCAGATTTATCTAAACACCACCAAAAAGGAAGTTCTGGGGGCCATAGCTCGACTTTCTAATGCGGCACAAATGATGGCTGAGTGGGCTGAGCGCTCTGGCTTGAGTCTCAACGCTGGCAAGACCAAAGCTATATTCTTCAGCTCAAAGAAAAATGTTAATGATCTCAATTCGAAAGGCTCGCCAGGTGTTGGGTTGGGGGAGGGGATTCTCATCCCATTCAGTAGCGAAGTTGTGAATCTTGGTGTCACGCTGGACAGTAAATTAACGTGGAAACCTCAGATTGACGCGATTACTAACACAGTAAATAAAGTCCTATACAGTCTGAGGTTCATCAGGGCATGCACCAATGAGACGCTTCGCAAAAGACTAGTCGAGACTTTAGTCCAACCGCATCTTGATTACTGCATAGTAGTGTGTCTGAACGCGACGAACGAACAAAGGTCCCGACTACAGAGATTGAGTAATACATTTGTGAGGTATATTTTGGGGGTTAAGAGGGATGAACATATTACCCCCTATTGGAAACGGCTGGGCTGGCTTCGAACGGACTCACGCAGGCTGTATTTTACAGCCCTCTTACTCTATAAAATTACTCGAATGCGTGAGCCTGGTTACTTAGCGGATTTTTTGAAAAGCATACGCCCAGGCCCTCTGCTAGGGGAGAGCTGCGGGAACTTAACATCCCCAAGCTGAGCACGGAGACTGGTGCCGGAACTTTCCAAGTTCAGGGTGCTCGTCTCTGGAACTCTATTCCCTCCTCCATTCGTCACCTGCCATCTTTTGCTGCGTTTAAGAGGGCGGTGCGTCAGCACCTATTCGACATCGATCTCTAGCCTCCATTCGTATTTGGTATTTATAAATAAACGTGACCGCCGGCCGTATATTAAGTTGACTGTAATATTGTATATACACTAAGTTATTTGTCCTTTTGGACTTTGATTAGTTATTTATGACTGTATTGTCTCATTACGCAATTTAATATGACTGTGATAGACCCTTCACCAAAATACGTTTATTTGTTATCTTATTTTTATTTAAGAATATTTGTTAAAGAATATTTAAGACTATTTATTGTTAATTTATATTGTATTTTAATATTAATCTATTTTGTATTTTAAAATTTTGCCATTCTGATAAATAAAGGCTATCTATCTATCTAACTCTCCTCGTCCTCGCCTGCGCGCCGTCGCTCGCCGTCGGCTGCCTTCGTCGGCAGCCGTACCTGCCGGCGTTACAACGCGCGACTTCACTGTCGCGCTTTCTCTCTCGTGCGTGCTTCCTCGGCTGCTCAGAAACGCGCGAGTACTCGCGCCCGCGGAGGCCGGTGATATTCAATACCGCCGCGCCACCGACTTGGAAAAGGAAAGGGAAGGGCGCGTCAATCACGCGCGTACTCGAATCTAAAAAGAAGACTGTAAGTTTATTGCCCTTCGGGCGTAATAACTTCAATACACGCGGCGCGTATTCTCTACGCCGATATGGGAGGTGCGCCCGCGCTCGCTATGTGCGTGTGTGCTCGGTCGCACACACGTACGCGCCGACCGACTCGAGCCGAAGTAGGCCGTTCGCCGCGCGCGATCGGCTCTCGCGCGGGTCCCGCTTCCCGGACTCTCGTTGTCCGCGGGGGAAGCGCGCTATCGCCTGGCCAGAACTTACCTCGCGGCGACTATGCTGATGCAGAGAGTCAGGCCGGGCGGTGTTGAACGCCTAGCGCGTCGTAACTCTCTCTCTCTCTTTCTCTCTCTCTCTCTGTCTCTCTTTCTCTTTCTCTCTCTCTTTCTCTCTTTGTCTCTCTGTCTCTCTCTCTCTCTCTCTCTCTCTCTCTGTCTCTCTTTCTTTCCTTCGTGGGCAGTCCGGCCGTAGCCGGGGATCGGCCGCGCTGCTGGCATCTCTCTCTCCTTCTGCTGCACTGCTGCACTGCTGCGCCGCTCGCTCTCTCGCACTCGCGCACGGCACTGCGTCACGCTTGCTGCGCGCCCGTGCACCTCTCTCTCTCTCTCGGCACAACTCCTGGAGGAACCAGCACGGGCACGGGCTGTAGTCTAAGCGATAGCCAAAGCAATACTAATCGCCTGTCTCCTCGTCGGCACGCGCAAGCATCTCTCGGCCTTGCCCTTTGCGCAAGTTTGAGAGATGTTTACCTCTTCGGTATTAGCGCGTGCCGTCGTGGTGTGCCGAGACTCGCCTCATGTCTCCTTAGTGCACACCGATACAGACATACGTGCGCACGCACGCGTGCCGGCCGTTACATAATATATAGAATAAAAAATTAAATTTGACCTGTTTCGGCATTTTTATAAATTTCACCCTTCATGGGGGTAAACCACCCCTGAAACCAAATAACTATTAACATGTACTTCAAACCATAAACTTTCATATTAGATTTTGTATAGGGATTTTCAAGGTCGCTGATTACAAATCCGTCGTCAGATTAAAAAAAATTCAAAATCGCGGATCCAATATGGCGGACGAAATTGTCAAAAAAATCTCTAATTTTCATAAAACCGTACATCTAGTGGGAGGTCGCTGATTAAAAATCTGCTGTCAGTTTTTCAAAATAAAAAATAGCGGATTATGCATGGCACGATACAATGTACCAGAAATGCTTAGACCGTTAAATCCTATTCGGTAAGCATTAATCCCACGTTTTTGCTTGAAAAATATTTAGAATATAAGTCTTTCAAATTTTCCATTACTACTGAAACTGTTGAAATCAAGGGTTTGTTCAAATAAACCACTCAAAAAACAGAAACAGCAAAGAACTTTATTAAGTTAATCTTCGACGAGCTCACACTCGTTACAACCGCACATGACGGAGGACGACAATCGAGTACTGCTCCCGCTCGCTCTCGCTATACGTTTACTGTACTTCACTCGTGGGATGGCGCTGCGCATACTCTTCCTAACTCTCTTATATAAATGTACCTTATATTCTAACACGCCTCCTTACATTTATATTTCTCGCAGATACAAAATTCTCAAATCAAATTCAATAGTTCTCGCAATTTGTTAAATCTTAATTTCCCAAGAGCCTTTGTCATTATATCTGCTATATTTTTCTCTGAATTAACTTTTACAATATTGATCAAACCTTTTACATAATTTTCATTCACAAAATGATAACGAACTTCGATGTACTTAGATCTCTTGGTAAAATTTCCATATTTTGCTATACTCACAGCGCCAGAATTATCTTCATATATACTCACTGGTTTCTTAATTTCTAAGTCAAAGCTACCTAACAAATCTTTAACAAATAGTATCTCGCTCACGGCTTCTGACAGTGCAACGTACTCCGCAGCTGTCGAAGACTTAGTAACACTTCCCTGTTTCCTAGATTTCCAGTGTATTACATTTCCATACAACTTTACAGTATACCCAGTTGTCGATTTTTTATCTACGTAATCTCCTGCCCAGTCTGCATCTACATAACATTCAAGAATATCTATTTTATCATTTTTCTTATATCTCAATTTTAAATCTTTAGTTAAGTATAAATATTTTAAAATTCTTAAAGCATACTTATAGTGCGTCTCATTGTAACAATTTTTAAATCTGCTCAAATAATTAACGCTGTAACTCACATCTAATCTAGTCCCTGAACTAATATACAAGTGTGCTCCAATCAAATTTCTATATTTTAAATTTTTATCTATGCCTTGAGCAGATTATAATTTCAAATTCTGTTCCATAGGAGTCTCATACAATTTCGCTTGTTCAATCTGATATTTCCTAGCTAAGGATTCTATATATTTTTCCTGATCTAATGTCATTTCATTTTTCTTTTCGTCATATTCAATATTAATACCTAAATATGTACTTACTTTTCTTATATCTTTCATTTGGAATCTTTCTTTTAACAAATCTTTTATAAAATTCAAGTTTTGTCTACTTTTACAACAAATCAAAATATCGTCTACAAATATAATCAAATATATTGTCTCATCCTTTTCTTTTAATGTATACAAACAATAATCATGTTCGCTTCTTACAAAACCTAATGATCTCAAATAATCATCCAGACACTCATACCAGGCTCTGGGGCTCTCAAGTAAACCGTACAATGCTTTATTCAACATACATACTCTACCAGTACCATCTTCATACCCTTCAGGCTGTTTTACAAACACTTTTGACTTAACTTTTCCATTTAAAAACGCTGTTTCTACGTCCATTTGCTCAATTAACAGTCCATTTTGACAACAATATGATAACAATATTTTCAAAGTTTGGATTTCCGCAACAGGTGAGTAAATATCATCCAATATATCTTTTTGTTGATATCCCCTTACAACAATTCTCGCTTTATATACATTTTTACTTTTCTTAGTGTAAATCCATTTTAAATCTAATACCCTTTCATTCTTTGGTTTTTCAACTAATACCCACATTTTATTTTTCTTTAAACTATTCATCTCTTTATTCATAGCATCTACCCAAAAACTAGACTCATCACTTTCAATAGCCTCTTTAAAATTTACTGGACTATCAGCACTACAATAATTTACATATATACATCCACTATATACAAAGTTATCATCAAATCTACCAGGCTTTTTAATATTTCTTTGAGACCTTCTTAATTCAGCTACTTCTTCTACTTCGTTTTTATCATTTCCATTTAAACTTCCTAAATTTTCATTTTCTTTATTGTTTAAATTTTCATCCTATTCAAAGCTTTCATTTAAATTCTCCTTTTCTAAAACTCTACCATTTAAACCTATGCATTCTACGTCTTCCTCAACAACATTCACATGCCTTGCAACAATAACTCTGTTGCCTATCAAGACTCTATAACCTACTACATCATAACCTATAAAAATTCCTAAATCAGCTTTTCTATCCCATTTTGAATTTCTTTTATTTTCTAGTTCTCTAACAAATACTTTACTTTTGTATAATTTTAAATATTTCGTGTCTGGCTTTTGATTAAAAAATATCTCATAAGGAGATTTATTTCTCACTAACGTGTTTGCAATCGTTCTATTCTTCAAATATGCTGCGGCGCAGACTACTTCTGGCCAGTACTGTTTTTCTACCTTTGACTCAGCTAACAAGCACCTAGCACTGTCCATAATTGTCCTATTGTACATTTCGGCTGTACCGTTAAGCTCATGCACATAAGGTGGGCATGGCTCTAACTCAATTCCCTTTTCTCTAAATAATCTATACATATCTTTATTCAAATATTCAGTGCCATTATCACATCTCAGTTTCTTAATTTTCTTCCTAGTTTTATTTTCAACTAAATTAATATATTCAATAAATTTATCATATACCTCATTCTTTGTCTTAATCGGATAAACTTTAGCTACTTTACTAAATTCGTCAATAAAAGTAAGAAAATATTTTTCCCCTTTATAACCTTCTGAATGTAGCCCATTTAAATCTGTGTGTACTATCTCTAAAATGTCTTTTGTCCTTTTCCTATTATTATCAAAAGGAATATTGTGCATTTTGTTTTCAATGCACGTAGCACATTTAAAATAGTCTGTCTCTATCTCACTAGCTAAACCCTCTAAAACATGATTTTTACACATTATTTAAGTAATTAAAATTAACGTGCCCCAATGTTCTATGCCAGTTTTCTTTTAAAGTCATTTTTTCATTTTTAACTGTCAAATTAAATTCTTTAATTCTTTCAATAAAACTAGTCATTTTGTAAATTCTACCAATTATCCAAGCTATGGCAATCAATTTATTATTTTTATTATAGATTTTAGAACTATCTCCGATAGATACTACTTTATAATTACACAGGACCACAAACCCCAAAATAAAATTGACCATGATAAACTCAACTGTCCTATAGGTATTTTGGGTCGCTGAATCCAAATCCATTGACCATTTGTCTCTAACACGTCTGGATTTTCGGTCAATCGCGAAAAACGACAGAAAAACCAATATTTTGGTTATACAAACTTAATTTATCCTTAATCCACAAACAATATATCTAGTAACTCTCAGTCTATGTGAAATCACAAACTTCATAAATAAACAGACCTTAAACGTAAACCTGCAACCTCTTAATCTTTAAACACTAAAGCCAGTACCACTTAACATACAAATCCTAAACGCACAAACTATAAACTCACAAACCCTAAATATACAAACACATAAATCTTTAAACAACAACTTCTCTTAATTCAATTCTCAATCCAAACCATACACACATAATTCCTGAACCTACAAACACTCAACCTACAAACGTTTACCACTAAACCCACCCACAAACTCATAAACCCACAAACCCCGAACCTATAAACTCTAAACTCATAAACCATAAACTTACAAACCCCAAATCCACAAACCATAAACCTACAAACGCATAAACCCTCAAACAACCTATTAAACCAAAATTCAAATCTCAAATTCTACAAACCACAAACCCTATACCTCTAAACAAACAAATCGTAAATCATACACCCATAAACCCTGAACCCACAAACACTCAACCTGAAAGAACACTTAACCAACAACAACATCTAAACCCAAAATTCAAATCTCAAATCTGTGAACCTACAAACACTCAACCTGGAAACGTATAAACCCAAACCTCACAACCCCCAGACTTTCAACCCATCACCCCTAAACCCACAAATCCCTAACTTACGAACTCTAAATTCACAAACCTTAAACTCTCAACGCCTAAACCGTAAAGCCTTTATCCCTTAACCCACAAACACTGAACCCACAAACTATACACCTATAAAATCTTCATTCTGATCCCACAAACCCCGAGCCAACAAATGCATAGACCTACAAACTCCAACCTTAAAATTCACGGACGTTAAACGCCGAACCTACGAATTCTAATGTCACAAACCTTAAACTATCGACCTTCAAACTCTAAATCCACTACCCCTCAACCCTTAAACACTAAACTAATAAACTCTAAACCCACGAACCCTCAACCAACAAATGCATAGACTCATAAACTCACAAACCCCAACGTCAAAACCCACAGACTATAAACTCACCACTACTAACCCTAGATCCACAAACCTTATATCTACGAACCCCAAACACACAAATCCTATACCTACGAACCCACTAACCCTAATTCCAGTAACTGGCGATTCGCAAACCGATATATCATAAACAGCACTAAACAGCGACACAGCACATGTTGTACCACAATAAACAATCCAAAAACTCACAAACGCAAAGCTCAGAAATCTCCCACTCGCAAAACCTAGGCCCCTAATTCGAAGCCCAAAACTCACTACCCCAAAACTGTAGCATACAAACTTTAAATTTTCAAACCTCAAGCTCTATATCCACTAGTCCTAAATTTACAAATGGGAAATCCACAAATCTAAAAATCATAAACCAGACCACCGCAAACCTTGATTTTACAATCCCATAAACTGTAAACCCGCGAATCACAAGGTTTTGACTCACAAATCACAAACCGTAAGCTGAAAAATCTAAAATTCATAATTTCCTAATCTTAGAAATTTCCAGCTTCTCACTCTAAAATCAGAAATCTATAAATTTTATTTATACTAGAGTTAACCATATGCGCTTCGCGCGCCTTATTTTTTAGGTTAGTTTATTTTACTCATAATACATTACATAATATTCAATTTTAATGACTTTAATCTCCTTTTTACAATTAATTTTGCAATAACATTAATTTAGATCTTGAATGAATTTAGAAATTTTATTAAGAAAATCTAACGATTTAAATTAAGCGTTAAGCGCATGCGCAACATATGAACCAACCACAAGACGCCGTATTTTGGCTTCACAACATCCGGTCATGACTTTTTTTATATAGGGATTGTATTTTACAAATCTAATATATTACAATATATATTCTGTCGGATCTTGTACTGTAAATATATAAGCTCTATTTGTAGACGCAAACATAAATTATAGATCAACTATATTACTTAAAGTTTATAAATTCACCAAACTTTATGCAATACAAGTTTTTCAAATTTCTTAATTTTTCAATCGTATTTTATAATTCCATAGGTAATTCGTTTTTCGTACATTGCTTTTATACTTATTTTCTGAATTTATTTTTAGTCTTAAAAGAATCTTTTTAGATACACAAATTCTGACATCAATTTATTTCTTATAAAGCCTGTTAAAATTCAATTTTCATTGACTTCAATTTTTCTTTAGTATTCTATTCACTTTAACATTCAAGAAAATGCCAGTCTGTAAAACTAGAGATTCGTTTTGTGTTTTGTGTGGGTGTTTCACTCTACAGAAAAATAGAAAGAACTGCAGTGCTACAACAAAAGAAAACTATGAAAAGTGTTTTAATATTTCAAAACAGAGTTTGGAAAACGATTGGACTCCGAATGTAATATGCACTTGTTGTCATACACATCTAACAAATTATGCGAAGGGACAGACAAAGGCTAAGCCTTTTTCTGTGCCTATGCTTTGGAAGAATCCTCAAACTCATACTACAGATTGTTATTTCTGTTCTTGCAACACTGTAGGTTATAATTCTAAAAATTTACACACTATTTCTTATCCAAAAGTACCATCTGTGACACTTCCTGTACCAAACTCTCAACATGAAATTAGTTCAAGCGATACATTTCAAAGTAACAGTTCCCAGCTTGTGTTATTTGATCAAGATGAAATACATGAAGCTACAAATAACTCTCAAGAATCTGATATAATAGAATCTGAGATATTGGATCAAGAAAAATGTAAATAAGTCAATTCAATCAAAATGAATTGAGCGACTTAATCAGAGATTTAGGATTGTCAAAAGAAAATGCTGAGCTGTTAGCCTCTCGATTGAAAGAAAAAAACTGTCTGACCCCAGAAACAAAAATCTCGTTTTATCGTCTGTCATTTAGAAAATATTTTTCTAGAGAAAACAACTTGGTGTATTGTAACGACGTAAAAAATTTAATTAAGGAATTTGAGTGTATAGATTACAACCCAGAGGACTGGCGACTTTTTCTTGATTCGTCAACAAGAAGTTTTAAAGCCGTTTTACTACACAATGGCAATATGTACGCTCCTATCCCAGTAGCGCATTCAACAGTATTAAATGGAGAATATGAAAATCTGAAAAGGGTTTTAACTAAATTACAATACGACGAACATAAATGGTTATTGTGTGGCGACTTGAAAATTTTAACAATTGTACTAGGACAGCAGAGTGGTTTTACAAAATATTCATGTTTTTTATATGAGTGGGATAGTCGTGCACGTCAAGATGATTACGTTATAAAAGTTTGGAAATCTAGAAATAACTTAGAGGTAGGGTAAAAAATATTATAAAACAAAATTTGTTACCAGTACAGAAAATATTGCTCCCACCACTTCATATTAAGTTGGGATTATTCAAACAACTAGTAAAAGCTATGAAAACTCAAAATAGCCAAGCTTTCAGATACCTTTTTCAAAAATTCCCAAAACTGTCAGTGGCAAAAATTAGTGAAGGTATTTTCGATGGCCCACAGATCAGGGCACTTTTCAAGGATCAACATTTTGAAGAATTTATGACCGATAAAGAAACAGCTTTTTGGCAAAGTTTCAAGGAGGTGTGCACGTCTTTTTTTGGAAATACGAAAATCCTGAATATAAAAAGATTGTTCAGAAAATGGTAACTGCTTTTCAAAGCATGAATTGCTTAATGAATTTGAAGTTACATTTCATGGATTCACATATTGATTTCTTTCCCGAAAATCTAGGTGATTTTAGTGAAGAACAGGGTGAGAGGTTTCATCAAGACCTTAAAGACGTTGAAAAGAGGTACCAAGGACTTTGGGATGAAAACATGCTAGCAGACTATTGCTGGGGTTTAAAACGTGATACCAAAATACCTCACAAAAGAAAGTCCATTCGTAGATCTTTTGAATCGAAGAGAACGCGTTATTTTAATAAAAAAACTGATTCTATTTAATATAAGAAAATTTTAAAAAGTAAATAAAAATAAAATAAAAAAATTAAAAAAAAAACAAAATACAAAATGTTTAAAAAAAATATAAAATAAAATAAAAATAAAATAAAAATATTTAAAAAAAATAAAAATAAAATAAACATATTAAAAAAAAATAAAAATAAAATAAATATATAAAAAAAAAATAAAAAAATAAAAAAGGGGATATTATATCGCCACCTCCACGTTGGTTATTTCTGGGTTCGGCAAAGAGCGAGTTTATTACTTTTAATTTTTACAGTTCATAGATGTATTAATATGAATTTTTCCAAGACTTATTTTAATTTTGTATCTGCAAACATATATTTCTGCTTTCATTACCTTCACGTAGTGTTAAGGATGTTGGTGAAGCATAATATGATACAAAAGTTTCCGACCGAAAGTATACGCTGCAGCGCGTGTATAGCAGTGCGCGCGAGCGAGGCATTTTGGCATATACTATACACAATGATACATGCACACACGCTAAGCGTGCTCTGTCTCTTTCCCTCTACAACTCTGTGCACAGCGTAAACCAAAAAACTCCTAACTTCGCATTAAAATTTCTTAAGAACGGTGAAGCTAGGCTTTCTCAACTTTTGACATAATGTTTGTTATACAGAGTTACAGCGATGCTTTTTTTTCTTTTTTCAGATTTATCATTTATAATGATGATAGGGGCACGGAGGGTAAGAAAAAAGGAAAGAGAACAAGAAAAAAGAGAGTATGGCAAACAAGATTTGTGTAGATCTAAAGCTTCTAGATCTGCGGTTTATAAAAATCAAAATGATAGGTATCAAAAGAGTTAGAAATGAAAGTCACAAAAAAGTGTAAAGAAGAAAATGATAAATCTGAGCTTAAAAACTAAGTCTTGGGTTTGTCGGTGTAGGTTTTGTGGTTTGTGGGCTTTGACGTCGAAGTTTGTGGGTTTGAGCTTTGTGGTACGTGATTTTTGAGGTTGTCGAATGGTGGTTTAGCATTTGTGAGTATAGAGAATGTGGGTTTAGGGATTTAGAGATTGTGGTTAGTGGATTTTAAGTTTTGAATTTGTGGGTAAGAGGTTATGGTTTGTGGGTATAGATTTTCTGGGATGGTAGAATAGGTTTCATAGGTTTTGAGGTTGTACTTTGTTAAGGGTTTGTTGGTTCAGGGTCCAGGTTTATAGGGTTCAGGGTCAGTGGGTTTGTGAGTTTAAGGGTGATGAGTTTAAAGTCCGTGAGTTTTGAGGTTGGGGTTTGCAGGTTAAGTGTTTGTGGGTCTATGGGTGTAGGATTTAGGACTTGTGGGTTTAAAGGTGTAGGGTTTGTGGTTTGTATATTTTGAGATTTAGATTTTGGGTTAAGTGGTTGTTGTTTGAGGGTTTACACATTTGTAGGTTTACGGTTTGTGGGTTTGGGTTTTGTGAGTTTATGGTTTGTGAGTTTAGGGTTTGTGGAGGTTGGGGGTTTAGAAGTGATAGGTTGAAAGTCTGTGGGTTGCGCGTTTGTAGGTTCAGAGTCTATGGGTGTAGGGTTTAGGAATCGTGGGTTTAGAGGTATAGGGTTTGTGGTCTGTAGAATGAGATTTGAATTTTGGATTAAGAGGTTGTAGTTTGAGGGTTTATGCGTTTGTAGGTTTACGCTTTGAGAGTTTGGGGTTTGTGAGTTTATAGTTTGTGAGTTTAAGGTATATGATTTGACATGAATTGAGAGTTTCTGGATATATTGTTTGTGGATTAAGGATAAATTTAGTTTGTATACCCAAAATACTGGTTTTTTGTTGTTTTTCGCGATTGACCAAAAATCCAGACGTGCTAGAGACAAATGGTCAACGGATTTGGATTCAGCGACCCAAAATACCTATAGGACAGTTGAGTTTATCATGGTCAATTTTATTTTGGGATTTGTGGTCCTGTGTAATTATTTTTACCGATTGCCGCAATCATCAGCTTATGCTGGTGCTTACAATCTCTTGAACAAAATCAATAAAAATCGTAAACGTAAAAGAATTATCGAATGGCTTGAAACACAAGATGCCTACACTCTACACAAACCTGTACGACGTCATTTTCCACATAGAACGTATGATATATATAATCCTTTCGATTTGTGGGAAGCAGATCTTGTAGACTTGCGATCGTTAAAAACTTATAACGACAATTATACATATCTACTTGTTGTTATAGATGTACTATCAAAATTTGCATGGGTTCAACGTCTTCACGACAAATCATCGGAAAGTGTTGCTAGAGCATTTGAGCATATTTTAACTCTGTGTAAAGGCCAACATCCTGTATATCTTCAAACCGATAAAGGTAAAGAATTTATCGGTAAGGAAATGCAAAAAGTTTTGCAAAAAAATAACATAGCATATCGTGTAGTCCGCAATCCTGACATTTAAACTGCTGTAGTTGAAAGGTTTAATAGAACGTTAAAAAGTCGTCTGTGGAGGTATTTTACTCATAAAAATACGTACAGGTATATTGATGTTTTACAAAAAATTGTACATGCTTACAATGATTCGTGGCATTCGGGCACGAAAATGGTTCCTGCTAGTGTAAATTTGTATAATGCTGCCAAAGCACGTCAAAACCTAGCCCAACGTTGCAAAGTGACACGAACTCGTCTCTCTAAATATAAGGTGAGCGACTTGGTTCGAGCCAGTCGTGCAAACGTGCCGTTCAAGAAAGCATATGAAGGTGGCTGGAACTTGGAATTATTCCGAATCAAACGTGTATCTACAGATAGACAACATCCTGTATATAGTGTGGAAGATCTTCAAGGTGAGGCCATTGATGGTTTCTTCTACGAGGAAGAGCTTTCTAGAGTTCGGAAAGATTTAAATGAAGAATTATTTGCAATAGATAAGATACTGAAAACGAAAGGTGCTGGTAAAAATAAAAAATATTTTGTAAGCTGGAAAGGTTATCCTGACAAATTTAATTCGTGGGTTCCTGCGAGCAATATAAAAAACATAAAATGAGGGATCAGTTTTACATGGTATTATCTAGTAATAATAGTACACATGTGTTTCCCGAAAACACAGCAGCACATTTTACTAATCAACCACCTCAAAACATCTGTTTACACGGTGAATGGTCCGTAGCTCTCTGCGAAATTCAGATTCCCCACACATTTCAACATATTTCATTCAATAGTGATGATGGAATGGTTTCTATGAAGACTATTAAACCTAGAACGAATGAATTACGTAATAATATAGAAGAAGAAGAATATCTTTTGTGTTATATATCTCCAGGGATATACGAGGATATGGAAAGTCTTTTACAAGAAATAAACAGTCTATTTAATATAAAAAATCATCTACAATTCAAGATTCAGCGCGGAGGATTTATAGAGATTGAACGAACTTGTGCTAGCGAATGTGACGAATACTTTCATAGTTTAGTTTTATCTCTCAAATTAAAAATTCTTGGGATTGATGAGAATAACCTTCAACAAATTAGGGGCAAAGTTATCGGCGAAAAGCAAGCGGCATTGATCAATGCTTTACCACCTATAATAAGGGTGTACAGCGAAATTTGTGAGCCATACATTACCGGTGACGTACACACGCCTCTTTTACGTATTGTGCTTCTAAATTTGCACGAGTACAAATATAGCGGTATTGAAATAAAAAATTATAGCACACCCATGTATATACCCCTCTTATCTACGTTATTTCAGTCAATCACGATAGATATAAAGGGTCAAGACGACGAACCTTTAGCATTCGATTACGGCACGTTGACAGTGACACTTGATTTTAAAAGAACTGCTTAAGATGGATTATTTTGAATTACTTTATGATAGCCAAAGTGGCTGTGGGTATGATAGTACCCCGTTAAGTAATTATATTACAGTAGATACATCAATGCAAAAAGGAACAGGTGTTGGTGGTTTCTTAAAGGGTATATACCGCAGCGCATTACCTATTTTAAAAAAGGGCGGTAGAGCTATAGGAAAAGCTGCCGAAAAAGAAGCTATACGTGCAGGGATAAACATCTTAGATGATGTCACGAATAATAAAAAATCTTTCAAAGAATCGATTCGTAATAATGCTCGAGAATCTGGAAATAATCTTAAAAGAAAAGCTGAAGAAAAACTAGATAGGGTGATAAATGGGCCAGGATATAAAGCTAAGCGTCGGCTGAAGAAGCATCAGTCGTCTCTTGCCTCTGCCATAGTAAACATCAAAAAACATTCGAAAGTTAAACGAAAGAAAAAAGGTAATATTAAGAAGAAGAATAAAACAGGGAAAAAAAGAAAAAGTAAAAAGAAAAAGATAAGAACGGTAAGAGATATTTTTGAAGAATAATGGCTTTTCTTCATAGTGGGTCGTGTGCGTGTCTAAAATCCGAATTAAGTCTATTCAGCATCCCACCGACACAGACAACAATCGAAAATTCGAATTATGTTCAATATAAGCCGATATCTTCACTGGCTGATGGATCGTCAATAGAATTTTCTATACCTGGTACTAACGACTTTGCTCATACTCTGTTGAGTCTTAGCGTAACTATTAAACTAAATGTAAAACCACCCGAGGGCACAGAGGCAGAAACTCTAAAAAATGTTGGCCGGATAAATAATTTTATGTATTCGATATTTAACCAAGTTGATGTATTTTTTAATCAAAAACCCGTTTCCCCACCCAACAACGCTTATGCTTATCGATCATACATTGAAACTTTATTAAGCTACGGCTCTGTAGCTAAAAAATCTCATCTCACTAGTGTACTATGGTATTATGATACCGCTGGAGGAATGGATGATACAGGTGTCGAAAACAAAAGTCTCGTAAACCGTCGGAACGTTATGGGCAATGAAAAAACTATAGATATGGTTGGTAATCTACATTGTGATGTTTTCAATCAAAATAGATTATTATTAAACGGGGTTGAGGTGCGCGTAAGACTCTTGCGCTCGAAAGATGCGTTTTGCCTAATGGATCCTACGGGTCTCTACACCGTAAAAATTAATAAGACTGCTCTATACGTTCGACGAGTGAAGCTTAGCCCTAGTATTATATTGGCGCATGAAAAAACACTTTCGCAAACAACGGCCAAATATCCTCTAACTTGTGTAGAAGTGAAAACTATTTCGATGCATAGTGGCGTTCATAGTGAATCTCTGGACAATGTCATTCTAGGACAATTACCAAAAAGAATTATCATTGGTTTTGTAGAAAATAATGCGTTTAATGGTGATAAAAGTTTAAATCCGTTCAGTTTTAAAAATTTCAAAATAAATTATCTATGTCTCTATATCGATGGTGTACAAGTTCCCTCCAAGCCTCTACAGCCTGATTTTACAAAAAAGAATTTGTATGTAGATGCATATCATACATTATTTTCTGGTACAGGAGTACATTATTCGAATGATGGTAATTCAATACCACGAGAAAATTATGCTGACGGGTATTGTCTTTTTGCCTTTGACTTAACACCTGATTTATCAGCACATTTAGATACGCATTGGAATTTAGTAAAACACGGTAGTGTGAGAATAGATGTCCGATTTGACGATGCACTAAGCAGCACCGTAAATTGCACAATTTATGCTGAATATGAAAATATACTTGAAATTGATTCGTCTCGTCAAATTCTTGTAGACTATAACAGATAGCTTTAAAGAAGTGAGGGTAAATATGACTTGAGTATAAAAAGAGGTGGTGTAGACTTTATCTGGTTAGTCGTTTACCGGTTGTACACCAGGAAAGCTCTAAGAATACTATAATGGATGTTGTAATAGATATACAGTTTTGTAAGGATCATAAAAATCGTGCGGTAGCAAAAGAGGTGGCTGTTGTTGCATTGAATCAAGATTTTATCGGTCATTGGATTGTTTCCTCGAATAATAGAATAACACATTTGTGCGATGATGCTAGAAAACAAAATGACTGGCTAACACAACATCATCATGGGTTAGATTGGACTGACACAGATGTATCGGAAAAAGTATTGTACAAAAATCTAGAAGAAATTTGTAAAAGAACTGATAAAATATACGTCCGCGGTAATGTGAAAACGACTGTTTTGCGAAAAATTACCACAAGAAATATTAAGAATTTGGAAACTGATCCGGATTGTCCTCCATTTCATAAACTGTTATCTACAAGTAAATACTGTGTACAGCATTTTATAAAATTGAATCATTTTAAATATACTTGTGCTCTAAACAACGCTTTCAAGTTGAAAACTTGGATAAATTCACGAAAGAAATCATCTACCGAGCAGTTTATCTTTGAACCGCCTATCAGTCTTTGCGATGAACAATATCCAGATCCAGAAAATTCTAATGCGGATTTCGTCGGATACCGTGGGGGTTTTTCCAGCCAATCAGATACCTCTGACGTGGTCGACACCGATTGCTTATGTGCTTAATACACAAAAACATAATAGACCTAGTCTACACTGGGTGGCAATTTATGTTGATAAGATCGGGAATGGTTGGTACTTTGACAGTTTTGGTAAACCACCCTATATTCTAGACCACATAAATCGTATACGCAGAAATGTTAGAAAATTTCGATGGAATCCATACCAGTTACAAAGCAAAATGCCGATACCTGTGGATATTACTGCATAATGTTTTTACATTACATGTCTGTTGGTATTGGGTTCAGACGTTTTTCCAATGTTTTTCTACAGACTTGGAAAAAAATGATCAAATTGTAAGAAACTATGTTTCCAAGCTTCAGAGAAGTATTTTCCCCTACCACTAGCTTTCCCCTTTCATGCATATCTTCCACCACTAAAGCACCCCCACTACAATTATCCCCAACCATTTATCACCCCCTCTACTAATATGAATAGTATATAAGAGGTGTACTCAGCCCATTTCATCAGTTCAGCCGACTTGTTCACTACTTACAAAATAAAAAAAGAAGGATGGCTGCTACAAAATTCCATTGCCACCAAGTTCTGCCTACTGTATATGGTCTAAACAAATCGTACACAAAGAAAATCGCCGTGGGTCTTGAAAACTCTGGTGTAGGCCACACCGACTTTCAACCTATCATCCGAATTTTTACGGACGACTTTGTGGGAATAAGCTTTACAGTGGAAGAGTGGCTGTGTTTCCGGGAGCAATTTCCGGACATTGAAAAATACCTCGATACAGATAGTGTTGAAAAGCAAGATGAGCAACAGCTTCATAGCAGTTTCAATATCAGGTTCATCAGAAGTTACAATGACAAAGCCATCGAACTTGTACCCCGAGATGTAAGGGAAGAAGAAGGAGGCGAGCCACCAAAAAAGAAACCGTACCGACCAAGCTTAGTATTTAAGAAAGTGACGTTTGATCATCTTAAAACTGTAACTAGATGTATAGATGTAAGAGTAAAATATTTGACAAATGTACAAAAAAATATTAAAATTATAATAAGTTGCATCTCTAAATTTTTGAAAGGTCAATTAGAAAAAGATCAGGAATCGCAATATGTAAATTTCACCAAGTCTGATGTATTACCTCTCACGACAAAGTTTGATGGAATGCGTTTGGTGCAGAAATATTTGATAGCGCAGAGAAAAAATTAGAAAAAAAAATGTATCCTCAAATATATCTTCATGCGATAATTTATGGTTAATTTACGATTTAATGGCATGGCATATAGATGAAATTGTACACTATATGAATAAAAAGAAATAAAGAAAAAAATTTATAAAAAAACTTGTTTTTTATTTACTGTACTCCTTTTAGAAATCCTTTAAATAATAATAATATGGGAGGGGGAGTAGTTATAGAAATATGTGGTACTACAGGACAGGCGTTTCTTTCCTACATTACCGGTTACTCATTGGTGGAGAATTCCCCCTCTTCTCCTAGGGTAATCGGTGGTGGGGGAAACCCCCACACTCATCATGGGTGAGTAGTGGGGGGTTTGTTTGTCTGCCCTATAGTGCCACTATAACTACTTACATGCATTTAAACTATCGTAAGTCTTCCTCAATTCTGCTGCGCAGCCCTTGCCGTAAATTACTTTTAAGAGCTACTTCAATTCTGCTGCATGAAACTTAACACACGACCCTTAGTCCAGAAATATAGGGGACGTATAAAACAGACTACACATAGCATGCTGCAATTTTAATGAATTACAAAAAAAGTGCAGCAGAATTACAGCAGAAGAGCAATGGATTTGCTACCACGGTACTTTTGATTTTGTTAAAATAGTTGAAAGAGTTTGTTCAAATAAATCACTAGTTAAACAACAAAGGATAACAATCTTTATTAAACCTCTTGTGAACAGCTCTCTCTTTGTTACAACCGTCTTGTAAGGAGGACGACAGCCAACTAACGCTCCCGCTCACTCTCGCTATACGCTTACTACTTTACTCGCGCGATGGCGCTGCGCATACACTTTCTATCTCTCTGATATAAATGTACCTCATATCTTAAGGGGACCCCGGAGTCAATGTATTTTAAATGGAGGGTGGCGCTGTAATCAGTAAAACGCGTTTTTATTATATAAATTAAAAAATTCTTATCTCTTTGTATTTTGGAGACTTGAGCGTGCTTTGGATATTAATGTTTATTTCCAAATATAATAGTTATTTCTCAAAATCGCAGCTCAAACAATCAATTAATTGCCGAGAAAACCTTGAAAAACTTGCGCGGGTAACATAACCTATAAATTACGAAATTGAAAGATAATAATTTTTTTTGAATTGTAAGACTTGAGCGCGCTTTTTACATAGATTTTAAGTATTCTCCCAAAATTTCAGTGCAATCGGTTAATTATTCGATGAGAAAACTTTGAAAAACTAACTGACGGGCCTTCTGCCTCCCCTTAAAAGATTTAACTATTGACGATGTCATGGACAATAAGAAATTTACATTTCTTTGCCAACAGCACGGAGCTGATATTTTATCATACTTTTATTATTATGTGCGTCTTAGAATGCGATAGTTTACTTATCAGAAAAATCAAACGATAAAAAAGAATCTGTCGAACATTATCAGAATTAACTAACGTATATGTTGGAATGTGGATCAGTATGTAGTGATAAAGACAGAGAATTAACAATAATATAAAGACTGGTTTATTCAACTATTATACAGTGCTTCATCGCGCCACGCGCGTGGTGCTTATCGTTCGGCGTATAGCGGTACAGAGAGAGCAGCGCGTCGCTCGCTGCTGCTCGACTTAACTATACTCACCACACACTGGGGAGGGGAGACATACATGCGTGCGTCTACTCTCGGCAGACAATAGGTTCAGGCACACAAATCGGGACACTTATCCTATACCACACATAAATCGAAAGAAAATGACTTGAACTTACGAGTTTTGAGCTTAGTTTTGTCCATTTATGAAATTTTCTATAAAACATAAAAAAAGCATTAATGATGTTTCTAATATGCATAAAAAATTATATAACATAATACCAATTTCTGTGCAAAATTTTAACCTTTTAGCATGAAGTATTCTCAAGTTTTATAGTTGAGTGTACGTTCGTGGTGTATGTATTTTATTAAGATAGCGGACATCAGACGAACCAATAGTTGTAAAAAATTATTATTGCTTTATTTCCACCGTTTCGGGAGCGTTTGTATACTCTCCTCTTCAGGGCATAGTAAACAATATCAATTAAACATGTTGGTCGATTCTATTGTAAATAACCAATGTATTGTTATTTGCAATAGGATCGACCAATATGTTTAATTGATATTGTTTACTATGCCCTGAAGAGGGGAGCATACAAACGCTTCCGAAACGTTGACAATAAAGCAATAATAATTTTTTACAACTATTGGTTCGTTTGATGTCCGCTACCTTAATAAAATATTCTCAAGTTTGTTACTCGTACGTAAGTCCGACTCTTTGGTATAGCAACATAGTAGCAAATTTTTGTCAGCGGGTAGCGCTTTTTCCCAACAATTTTATGTTAGTTGGTTATTTTCAATACAATATTCACGTGTAAAATATTTCCTTTTATTATGCGATATAGAGTTTAAAAAAGAAGTATTGTTTGACCCTTCACAAAGTTCTGAGTTACAGCTAGGAAATTACATATACGTAGGAAATTAAAGAAACACGATGAATAGGAAGGTATACACGTCGTTCTGTTCTTTTTTGTTCCTCTATATCTGCAATATTTCAATAGTAACTCAGAGCTATGTGAGGGGTCTATGAAACGCCTTGACCTGACCGTAGTAATATATAGGACGAAAATTTTATTTGAATGAAATTGCGAGCTTATAATCTTGTGGCATATTCATTATTTTAATTGAAAATCTTGTGACATTATTAAGTGACAAATGTATTCAATTATTGAAACTGAGGACAAATATTTTGCTATAAATACATAATGGATATCCTCTAGAAGAACCAAATTCTATTATTCATGAGGATAAGATGCAGAAAGTCTCAGGCTTTAATCAATCGCAGCGAAGCAAAGGACAATTGGCATGTATATGACATTGTATACTCATACACGACTATTGCGGTAACTATTATTATAATTTTAAAAATTGATTTGCACGAACTTGGATATAGTATAGTTCTGATTATTTGTTGTCTTTTCTAAGCCGATGCTATTCGTACAACAAATGTTAAGTTCATTTATTCAGAATATATAATTTCTAAAACACCTTGTTGTGATGTTCGTTTTGTTTTTATATATGGTTAGGGAAATTATATCCCCTTATATACGTATACACTTTGTATATATAAATCTGTCATACGAATAGCAGAGGAGAATTAATAAATAACATTTACATACTAACATAAAAATATCTCGCGATATACGTATTTTTCTTTCCTACGGTATTCTTATTCGAAAATCATTTGGCGTGGTAGAGTATCCGACCAGTATACATTCTACGCCTCGATCTTTTATTTTACCTTTTGTGGGATTTTTATCTAAGGAAATCACCTTACTTCCAAAATGTCTTAAGTAACGTGTGTTGGGACGCCTTCCTGCTATGTCAATGACTTGTGCCGGGTCATCGTGCCGAATATTTTTGTGATATATCTGTTTCGAATATAATTAGGGGTGCGTATCGCCTCTACCCAAACTCACTATTTCAATTCCAGTGGGGGGGGGGGGGGTACTTATATAAAACTTGATAAATTTCCAAACCTGCAAAATTATATCAAATCGTTTCTAGATTTGTCCATGAATTTTATAAAAATTTAATATAACTTGTAGGTATTGAAAATATTCCAATTTTAATATCGTTATCTCCCCCTTTCAACCAACCCGAAAATTGAAATAGGAATAAAATGAGACCTTCCAAATTAAAATTTAATGAAAAAACAAAAAAGATTATTTTATCTCATTGAATTTATTTTTGTGGAAAAAATTTACTTTTGAAATATTGTTAATTGGCTAACAAAAATTTTGTACGTTTTGTTATGAATTCTTTTCCTTGTTATAACAGTTTTCAGAATAAAACGTGTAAAAAAATCATTGTAAAAGTTTTCATAGTTTAAGATCTACTAGACCGCTGAAGCCAACTGAAGGGTAGAGTACAGTTAAAAAGAAAAACAAATTTTTCCCTATAAATAAAATATAAATTGTAATACACTAACATATTTTACACAAAAAATATAATTTTCAGCCAATTTTGAAGGACTTTTATCGATTACATTTGGATTTATCCCTAAAACTGCTGTTAAAATAGTATTTAATTCAAAGCACTCCGAGCGACTGAATTTATTTTGAATCCTCTTGGGATTACAAGATCATATTTTTAGCATCGAATACTCAAAATCTACCAAGAGATAATTAATTTTAAATTAATTTCTTTTTTATACGGTTAGATTGAGTGTTTTAAAAAAAAAAAAAAAAAAAAAAAAAAAATTTATTAAATTTTAATAACATTTAAACTTTCTACTAAAAAATAAAAACCAAATCAAAAATACCTTTACATAGAAGTGTTCTAAATTAGTTCCAGAATATGTAAAAACGAAATGCAGAAAGGTGCAAAAAAAATTAAGTCGCTTGGAACATTTTTAAAATCATAAAATTAAGTTATTAGAAAAATGCATTTAAAGATAAACATAATATAAAACAGAATTAAAGACAAGTTTGGTTATGTTCCCTGCCTTTTGAATTTATTGAGTTGGTGGTAGCAAGTGGTACATTTTATAGACTATTACTCGTAAAAATATAAAACGATTTAAAAAAATTAGCGATAAAGTGTCTTTGAATTTAAAAATTCAAACATTATGCAAAAAATGGTGTAAAATGAACAAAAAAATTCAGAAATGTAATTTAAAAAAAATATGAAATAAAATATTATATTATCAAATTTATGTATAGACATAGTTTTTTCTTAAAGTTAAAGAGTTATAGATTACATTTCTGCAATAAAAAAAAATCAAATTTTTGATCATTTTCGACTGTAATCTACCCTTAAAATGAAGGCATTTTTGGTAGAAAACAATTTTTATATAATAAATTATGACTATTTGAGGTGTAGCAATTTTAGCTCCAGTGAAAATATAAGGCTGTCCCGAGTAGCTGCCTTGTCTAAAACGGAACAGGGGGTGATTCTTGACCGATAAAAGGTATCTCTTTTCTCTGTCTTACGCACTGATTTTGTATCTTCTATCTTTATTGTTTCGGTTTATCTATCGGTTTAGAATCAGGAAGTTGCTGGTATAAGTATAGAGTAAAGAGAGCAAGTCGCATATCTGTTCCTTTTTACTTAATCGGTAACTTGGTTTGAGGGGGAACGGAGTGAAATATCTGGATAGACCCTTACGTGCAGCTTATATGTAGATAGTTTTACGACCCAAGTCGGGGTCTGAGAGCAGAAAATCACTTCTGCAATGGTCACCACGTTGACCAATAAGAATGTGGGATTTCGTTGTTCAATTAAACGCTGAAGCTCAAGGAGTCGCGGTAACTTTGAAATAAAACTTGAACTCGAGAGAATAAACTTTAACTTGAAGTTTATTAAATTAAGTAAGAACTTGTTAATTTTGATAAACAATGAACTTTTCGACCGTGACTCGATATAGTTGCAAGCGGCGTAGAATTGACACTGACGACTGACAGTGACGTGATCAGGGCGCGTGCACTAGTGCAACTGGCTGAGCTACGAAGCGTCTCATATGCTTGGTAGCGACTGACTCGATGCCGGTGGTGTAGCCCAATTTATATTTTGGATCGTGGGTGGAGCTACAGGTTGGTAGTGGGAGGCAGTGTAGTGTGGACTGTAGAGGCTGTAGGGCGCCAGGTTGCCTCAGAAGCCTTCCCCCACTCTCAAGTAGGGAGAGTCGCGATGGAGGGCCCTCAACCAGAAAATAGGGTCGACAGTAATGAGCAGCGGGTGATGGACCGCCCCACCACCCCTCCAGTGGTGTGGGACGCCGCTAGTCCGTGATTGGTTGTTGACGATGGCTCGGGCCATTAGGCCGTTGCGCCATTGCGCAATAGTTCTGGGAATTGTTGTCTCTCGACCGCGTTCGCTAATGGATTCCTCGGATTGCTGTTGTTTGTGTTCTGTGGCAGTTACTGCTTCTCGGAATTGTTTGTGTTCACGTTGAGTGACCGTTGGCGATAATGGATTCCTGGTATTGTTGACTCCGACTATCTCGCCCTCTTCATCCTTGAATGCCTTGATAGTTGCAGCCACCTGTCACTTGGGAATTTCCTAAAATCTCAGAGTAATAAACAATTCCTAGAAGAGCTTTTCACACTAAGCGCGCTTCAATTATTAATTATCATTATTAGGTTTGGTTTCGCTACCAATTATCAATTGTCGAGCACCTGATTATTGTTTATTTAATTACGTACGGAGCTAGTATTTATCGTCAGAATCATTTATTTTCATTCGGGTTATCGTAAATTCGTTTATTATTTATTTATTATTTATTTACGGAACAATTGAAATAATTTATCTGATTAATTAAACAAATTAATTATTTCATTGTTAAAGTCTTCATCGGTTTTTTAGTTTATGGCAATTCGTTTTCATATGTTTGTTATTTAGTTGGTAGATTTAATCAATATTTATTTTGAAATTAATCTTTTAAATTCTAAATTATCATTGTAGACTGATCCTAAATATTCTGCTATTCGTCCGTACGAATGCCGTTCATAACAATAGTAACGGCCTGTCTAAGGCCCGAATTTATAGACGTCACTTGGCACTCAGCACTTGGAAATTCAATATGGCGACAATATTAATTGTATATCTGTATATATTGAATTCCAAGTGCTGAGTGCCAAGTGACGACTATAAATTCGGAACTTCATAGGCGAATGATGAATTATGAATGATGAATTATGCCCGATGTAAAAAATTTTATTGTCCGATATCTACTAAATTTGTAGTCTGTGGTGTACCTTCGGTGTGTTGTTCTTTGACCACTTATATATAAATATAAACAAGTAATTAAACATGCATTAAGTACATGTAATGTTTATGAAAAACATAAACAAAGCGTCTAATTAATGAGTGTTTTATTGCTTGTTATGATTGTTTGTTTATATAAACAAGCTATTAAACAGTAATTAAACATGTGTTAATTACCTTGTTTATTAGAGCAAAGGTGCCGCGGCCCAGCACGGGACGGTGACTCATGCAAGTCTCCGATAGCTATAGCAGTATAGCGAAACTGTAGCAGTACGCTATAGCGGGCTCCGCCTTGGTCCTGTGCTCGGTATAGCGCGCGTTCTTTTTCGAAGAGCGCTCTATAGTAGGCAGCTGAGTGAACTCGATCCCCTGCAAAATCTTATGAAGAGAGTGTGTGTGTGTGTGTGTTATCCTACTCCACGGTGTCGCGGAGCCTACTCTAAATTTCGGCTCCGGGATTAAATGTAAAGTATGAGTGTGTGTGTGTGCGTGTGCGTGTGTGTGTGTATGTGTGTGCGCGCGCGTGAAGATATCGAATAGTATGTTTTTATGTGATATTACATTGTGGTCCTGAAAAGGACCGTTTTGATAAAAAATTAACAGTAAACGATTATTAAAATCGTTTGTACGCTTGTTTCTCTGGAAACGAGAAGGTGTTCTTGGAGAAGCTATTGTGCGATGACGATTTTGATGATGATGACGATTTTGATGCGGTAGCCCCATACTTCTTGCTTGTTTGGCGTTCAATATGAAAATGGTACCTCTCGTTTCGCTCATCGCATTATAAATGAATATACTATACTTTGCATCATGTGGTGTAGAGACCATGCGTAGGAACTGATGGCGCCAAAATGGAGTATGCAGAGTATATCTATGATATATGAATTTTATAAGAAAGGTTTGGTGGATAGGATAGAAGGTAAAAAATAAAAAGATTGTTGGTTTCTAATTAAATATTGAATATATATTCTTTAATAATCGTACATATCATGAGCCAAGTTGGATAAGCCAAATGCATAAAATTCCATAAGAAAAATTTCGTACAAATCTTTATTCATATTACCGAATTCCATGTGCAACTTTGCTCTATTATTAATTTCATTTTTACGCAATGCACAATATTGTTTGAACGCAGTGTCTTTCAAAATATTTTTCGCTTTTTCAGTGCGTTGAAAAAGTACGTTGAAATGACGTGAGCTTAAACAGTAACGAATGCGAGATAAAGATGATGACGAAATAAATTCTTATATGTAACCTAACCTTACTTTTGGCTTTGTATTACGCGATAAAAATTTCAGTTACAATCGCAGCCGATGTGAACGTATGATATGAAAATAAGCAAAATAGAGATACTGTTATAATATTAACGTGATAATTTCTTGAAAGCATGCAGGGGAATCAGGTAGGTAAGGATGTGAAAAAAGAGTCTAACACTAAATGTAAATTTGTTACAAATACAATTTTTATTTTACGAAGAACTTACAAAAGTATACATATTTTACTCTTATATCTATAATTACAAATAAAATTTATAATTTTGCCTTACGTTTGATTACTCTGCCCACTTCCCAATGAAGTGTCTCTTGGAAGAAAACGATATGTTATCGTTTTTGTATGTATTGTATGAAAAGATGCGACAAAACGCGCGTAAAGAACTACCACTACACATATGGTGCAAAAATATAATGCAATATTCACCGCACACTTTTAAATCAAAACTTTGTAATAGTTACTTGTTCCACTGGAAACGCACGCAGTTTCTTCGTAGGCGATCAAGATGGTGTGGTGAGGTGGGAGCGAGCCCGTAACTGTCGAAATATACTCAGTACCCATTTTTGTCTATGTAAATGGCAACCCAATGCGATCCTGGTTTATTTGCTATATCTAGATTGGTCACAATAGCCACAGGCGGACTTAAAATTTTTGGAATGTGATTAGCAGCATACACACCTATTGTATTCGCCCTTAGCGCACGTATCGGATGCATTATTGTCCTTGTATTCATCTTGTAATTGATTCTCCGTGACTATATTTGTATTTACAGACTTCTCGCTGGGAACGTTCTCAGTGAATACGATGTTGCAGTTGTCGTCGTTGTCGTCGTCGTCGTCATTTACTTTACCGCGTGTGTGGTGCTGTCTTCATCGTCTCCGTCGCTTACATCTACTCCTCCTGGTTCACCAAAGCGAAAAGACTTTCTGTGTTCGTTACGATACTTGCAAAGAGCTGCGTAAAATCGCTGCGTAATTCGCTTTGTATGGTTTCATTTACTTCGCGCCACTCTTCTGGATGTATACTGTACATCCATTTTCTTAGCAAGTTTGCTTTGAAAAGCGCACAAAAGTCTTTCTTTATTTTCTATATGTTTTTCGATATGACTTGCACACACTAAGGAATTCGAAAACAGTCCTTCTAATTTACTAAAAAATGGCGACCTCCACTCTGCGAGATCTATAAAGCAACGTCCAAGCACATTCTCGAGATATCTTCGTTTTTGATCCCCGCGAACGTAGATATTTCCCGCCTTCTTGACAACTTTGTAGAGATGATGGCGCAAGCGTCGCAATGATACGTCACCTTCGAACCACTGTATTCCGTGTACGTGAACTGTGCAATAGCTATTTTCGTCTTTATGTTTGGTGGCAAATGCAAAAAATTACAAGGTGGACCTACTATCCAATGACCAACTATGAGCTCTTGCAATGCGATCACAGCCACTTCCTTTGGCAAAAAATTTCGGTTAACGTCGCGAAAACCTTGGATGTCGACAACGAAATCCATGATTTAAGGAGCGAGCGCGAGAGTGTATCGCTATGAAAAAGAGCGAATGACAACTGATCCTCACGCGTAGGCGTTTCATTTCTGATGTACGCTTGTCCCCACTACTCTTGTTTCTCCTTCTTCTTATATTTACGCGCTAAAATCCGATAGGATTTGCCTGCTCGAATCGACTTCCAGCACGTTATCGTATTCTGCGTAAACGATGCAATTTATGGTACTAGTGAGAGCGCCCTCGAATCGCACTTCCACGCGCACGCTACCCGACCATACGAGGTTCTAGTGCGTAGCTCAATGAGCTGATAAATTTGGTGTCAGATCAAAGGCTGTCAGAAAATTTCCTCGCGCGTAATTGTGACGATTGATGCCGTTGCCTTCGTTGAGAAAATGTATACCTGTACCCGAAAACAGCGTATGATAAGCATCTATATAGAGATCACTGTTGCCGGTAAAGCGAGGTTGTAATGGTTTGCTTGGAATTTGCACTCCGTCGACGTACAAAAAAGATAATCTATCGAAAAGTGTTGAAAATTGAACGGGTTGAATTTACGATTTCCATTAACCTTTAAGCTGCGGGGAAATTTCAGTACAAATTGACCTCTCAGAATATGTAAAATGTATACATAATATCACTGGATATCTCAGATAGAGTCGCTGACCTGACTGCTGGTCCATATATCGACCAGCCCCGCAGGCAACGTAGTGTACAATGTAAAAAAATTTGTCTCTTTTGTTATGAAGATTTGAGAGGGTATTTCTATGTAATTTCACGCGTTGAATATGAAAAAGATAGTAATAAAATTCTCGCAGACACCCTTGACCTTGAAAATTTCAAGGTCAAGAATGTTTTGAGAAATTTTAAAATTATTTGTTATGTATTCAGAACATCAAATTTGAGCTAAAAACTTCAAATATTCTTTGTCTCTAGAGTGGTCCATATATCGACCACCCCCGCAGCTAAAAGGTTAAATGCTTTGTTGTCGACAAAACCTATAATTATTCTTTTAGGCAGCTGCCTGAGGATGACGTTGTCGAGAGTGTTCCCGAGAATTCCAGTGTGAAGCGTGAAAGACTTAACTTCGACGCGTGTAATCGGATACTTGGCTGTAGCTTTAGCTAAGGCATTGGCGTGCCCAAGTAAAATACCGGGACTTATCTTTACTCTGCGTATGATGAGACTGGCTTCTTTGATTTTGACACGGAATTTACCATCATCCGACACATCCATCAAGCAAAATGCATCTTTGCTTCGTACGAGGCGTAGTCTCATCTCCACTCCGTTGATAAGCATTTTATCTTGACTAAATACGTCGCAATGCAAATGACCAATCATATCGACGGTTTTCCCTCCAAGTATGTAATGTTGACGATATAGGGCACCTTTGTTAGCGGTAGCATTTTCTATAGGAATATTCGGAGCAGCTTCAAAGTTGTCAAACGTATCATCGTACCAAAGTGCTGTAGTTAAATACGATTCCTTAGCAGCCGGAGAATAATTCAACAACGATTCAATATAAGCTCTATAGGGGTAGGCGTTGTTGGGAGGTGAAACGAGCTTTTGATTAAAAAAAACGTCGACTTGATTAAATAGCGAATGAAGAAAATTATTAACTGGCGCGACTTTGGCGTTTTGCGCTTCGCCTTCTATTGGTTCAACCGTTGCTTGAATATAAAGCATCGTGTGCGCAAGGTCTATGTAATGTTCACTACCACTCGGCACCACAAACTCTATGGGAGCATCTCCTTCGTCGCTGAGCGATGACACGGGCTTATAGTGTAAGAAACTGCTACTCTCTATGGAAGTTTGAGTCGCAGGTAGAGAAAAAATGTCTAACTCACTGGAAATACATTCTGTCGAGTGTGAATGTAAGAACGCCATTTTTCTATTTCGGGCCGAAGATGTCGTTAATATTTCTAAAAGTGGGCTTCTTCCTCTTCTTGTTGACTCTGCCGCCTTTTCTTGTAGTTGTTCGTCCCTTCTTCTTCTTCTTCTTCTTCTTCTTTTTCTCGGTGATGCGAACTAATGCGCTTGTCTTCCTCAACTGACGTTTTCGTCTGTGAGCAGGCGTCTTATAACCCGAGCCTTTCATCATCTCAGATATTTTTTCGGCTGCTTTTCTCTTCAAGTTTTTTCTAGATTCTTTGGCTCTGACCTTCACTGCTTCTTTGAAATTGACACCGTTATTCGCCACGTCGTCGAAAATATTTAACCCCGCTCGTATGGTTTCTTTTCCTACAGCTTTCGCTCCACTGGAGATGTAAGGCAGTATTTTTCTAAACAGGCCGCCTAATCATGCTCCCACTCCTCGGCCTCTTTGATAAGTAGAGCCAGCGAAAACTCTCCTAACACCACCACCCCCGACTTACTCGTCGTCGTAGCACTGAATGTAGTAACTCATATTGGCTATAATTATTTAGCGGTTGCGTTTGAAATGTAGCGTAACCGTCAACGTACCATACTCGTATGGTATAGAATGGCCGTGCTGATCTCTTATATCTATAACTATATTCTGGAAAGTATGAGAAAGTAACGGTATGTAATGTATCGGAGCAAAACGCTGCACGTAGTTACAACCAAATTTGTAATTTGGATCTGTGACTGAAACTATACGTAGAAGAGATGCTTGAGTGTCGCCGACTGTGTATGGTTCGCAAATGTCCGTGTAAACGTACATTTGATCAGGGATAGCGCGAGACAATGAAGCAGGTCTAACACCCTCAATGACTCTGATGCCCTCGTTGACGGTCGTGAACATTCCTTTGGTCACGAAATTTTCAATATCAAAAATACGACAAATTTTATCATTGAATTCCGTCACGTGAAACTCTTCACAATGGCATGTTTGCTTTATGGCGTAATATCCTAAGCGGCTTTTCATCGGCTCTAGTACTTGATGTTGATATACATCGTTCGATCTATTTATCTCGGCAGCTAGCTGTTCTATTGTTTTATAAATACCGTCGGGAAAGTGGCAAACGTCTTTGCGTACTACCTTACCCCTGTCGTAGGAACAAAACGAATAAGAAACTTCAGTATTTTGTACGTGGTTTATAGTACAAGGCACGTAAATTTCAGCTAGACCTACGAGCCATTCACCGTGCAGCCTAATCTCGCGCTGTAAATGCGTGGTGAAGCAAGTTGTTGTATTATCGCTGAAATACGTCATACTGCTGTTACTTGGTAACGCCATGTAAAATTCATCTTGGTTCTCCATTTTTTTTTCAGATTCTATCGAGATCGCTCGCCTTTATCCAAGAGTTGAATTTGGCAGGGTATCCTAACCACTTGACTATTAGTTGCTTATTTGCTCCTCGTCCACGCGTACGAACTATGCGCTCCACTTTAAATGTTTGATGGTTTGTGATGCGTTCTCGGCCAACCAATATAAGTTCTTCCGTGTAAAAGAATCCGTCGATAATTTCACCGTTTAAGTCTTCCAGAACGTACGTGAAGATATTCTGTTGTCGCGACACCCTTTTTATCTTGAACACTTCCTCGCTGAAATTTTTTTCATAACCGCGCTCGAAGGTATTTTTAGTCCGACTGATTCGAACGAAGTCGCCCACCTTGAATTTAGGTATCGCTTGGAGGGCCCTCTTGCGGCTGTTTCTCTGCACCGCGCTTTGTTGAAGAGCACGCTTTTGCAAATTTTCACGGGCTTTTGCTGCGTTGTACAGATTTACCTTAGATGGATTCATTTTTGTTCCACTATGCAATGTGTGGTTGTAAGCGTATATAATTTTTTGTACTACGTCGACATACCTTTTTGTATTTTTGTGCGAGAAATAGCGCCACATACGCTCTCTTATTGTTCTGTTGAGTCGCTTGACTACAGCCGCTTTGATATCGGGATTTCGCGCTACTCTAAATTGTATGTCATATTTTTTTAGAAGGCTTTGAAAAACTGAGCTGACAAATTCTTTGCCACGATCGGATTGTAAATACACCGGTACTCGCGGGCTCGCTCTGTCTAGAATTTTTTCGAATGCGCCGGCAACGTTGCGCGCTGTTTTGTCACGCAATGGTTCGATCCACGCATACTTGCTGAGCACATCCACAACAACGAGAATATAGTAGAAGCCGTCGTTATAGTCTTTTATCGAGGTTAACTGTAGTAAATCACACTCCCAAAGGTCGTCCACGTTCGTGACGTTGTAGAGCAGTCTCGGAAATTTTCGTTTTATAGGATGATAAAGCGTGTAAGCGTCTTGGTTACTAAGCCATGCGTATATTTTAGCCTTCTCATTGGATTTACCTCTCTTTTTATTTACGCGTACGAGATTTCTTGCACCCGCGTATCCTGCCTCGTGCGAGAGATCGTAATACTGTTTCTCGTACATCGTCTCTTTGTGCGTTGCGTGTGCGTGTGCGTGTGTGTGTGCGTGTGTGCGTGTGTGTGTGTGTGTGTGTGAGTGTGTGTGTGAGTGTGTGTGGTTTTTATATTTGGAATCGTAACCACTTCTTTTTACTTTGTTCAGCCTTTTTTCTCCTCGTAAGCACGGGAGAGGACTCTGCATGCGCGTCTTCCTTATTCAGTCGTCGTTTAACCGTATTCAAAGGCGCTGTGAGTACTCTGCCAATTTTTAAAACTTCGCTGTTGCCTATTAAATTGGTCGGAGTATCGGAAGTTTTAACAAATTTAGAAAACTCCATGCGTCCAACTGGTGCTTCTTCGTCGTTATTTTTTCTCCTTCTAACCACATCGTTCAGTAATTCTATAATATTTGAACGCTCTACCGTGCGGCGATCTATACTCTCTGTTCCGGCATTGCTTCACTTGAGACGTTCGGGTGCTACTGTTTTCCAATGACGCAACAAAAGCCGAACCTTGCGCTGATATGCCTTGGGTACACCATCGATAATGGCTTCTTCGGTGAGTGATGCTAGTGTCTCGTCAATTTCGTCGATTTCTCGCTGAGCATCGCTGCTACTGTTGTGCTCGCTTTCACGGAAAAAAAGATAACGTCGCAAAACTTGTAAGTAATTTTGACATTTTCGTAAACGTCCTTAACCCCTTTCTTCGAGTGAAGAATATCGAACATTTCGGCGTCTAATCTGGTCAAATTATCACCGGGAGTTTGCACGGAATTTACGTCGGAGACTTCATTCGGGGCAATATTTTTCGTTGCTTCGACGGCTTGCACGCGTTCGATTGCGTCTTCGGGCACGATTACCATTTTACGAGTTCGTTCCATACCGCTTTCTCTGATTATTTTTTTTCGCTGCTTTCTTCCTCCTCCTCCTCCAAACAGTTTAGATATGAGTGCGCCTACGATGGGCGCTAGAAGAGCTGGCAAAAAAGATCCTCCGTTCTGCACTATTGCGCGTTTTTTAGTTTCCCAACTTGATGACTTGTGATTGATTAATCTGCGTAATACGAGCTTGTGCTTATTCAGCTGTTTCTTCTCGCAATCTCTCAATTTCACTACACCGTGTAAAACGTTTAATGCACACTCGTATATGCACTTGACGAGCGATTTATCAGCCGTGCGAAGGATGGCCGAACGCTGTTTGCCGTCGCAGTGTGATAGAGCACCCAAAAGTGCCAACTGTTTTCTGGGAAAACGTTTAGTACAAGGCAAACAGCGTCTAGAATTCATCCGTGTTGCTCCTGCCATCGTTATCTCTCAACTGTGTCGAGTGCTCGCGCGTCTGACGTATGTATTTCCTTTTCTTTTGCTTCACCCCCTCTCCTTCACCTTAAAATATAATTAAACTATCGAAATTTTGAATTTTTTTGCACATAAGCGTAGTGCCTTTTGTCATCGGGAAATATGCAAGAGCGAAATCTAAATTCGTCGACACAGTCTTGCGATAAATCGAGAAAAAGATACGTATGTGGGGTTCGCGTGGCATCAAGGTAGGTCTCTTGCAGAAATTTTGGATCTTCCGGATACACTTGACGCGCCAAGTGCTGTATTAGTACGATGCATTTTGTGTTCAGACTTATATCGCGCTGTGACTTTCCTTTATGAAAAATATTTTGCGTTATGAATATAACGCTAATATTTTGTGATGACTGCCCTTCGTGAACAAATCTAATATCACATCGCATGAAGATTCACGCATCAAATCATCGAGTATAAGTTTTTTTTTTTTATCGCTATCGTTAGAGTAATCGCTCGCTTGAAGCAGACCTTCCCGAAATTCGATACGCGGTGCGTCATCACCACCACCGGGTCTCAGCTCCGTCCGATAGGCTTCTTGCCACTCGGCGTAGTAAAAAAGTATACTATCGAAGCGTACGTTACAGATTGCCGGTAAATTTGCGAGAAATTTTTTGACGAACTGCGTTTTGCCACATCCGGTAGGTCCGCACACGCGACACATAAATGGATGTTTCCAGCGCGTATCCATTTTCGAGACTGACAACTAAATCCAATTTGCTCCTGCTTTTATCATTTTTTTTTCTCATGAAAAAAAACCAACTGTCTCACCAGTGACCCCCGGCGCGCGTGGGCCCCGCGGCGGCGCGGCGCGGTGCTTCATCAGCTGATATGCACCGCGAACCGGGCGCGTGTACAAGCTTGTACTTCGTGTGGTATAAGCTGATATTCGCCGCTTTAAAAGCGTATACTTTGCGCGCGCGCGCGTATCAGCTGATGCGGCGCGCGTGGCGGCCCGCGTGTGTACAAGCTTGTACCCCTAGCGCGTATGAGCTGATATTTGCCGTCTTCAAAAAGCCTATACTTTGGGCGTACAAATCAGCTGTTGCAGCAGCATGCACGTGAAATATTTTTGATAAAAAAAATTTATTTTCTAAAATGAACATTGCAAGAGAGAGAGAGGCAGAGAGGGAGAGAGAGAGAGAGAGAGAGAGAGAGAGAGAGAGAGAGAGAGAGAGAGAGAGAGAGAGAGAGAGAGAGAGAGAGAGAGAGAGAGAGAGAGAGAGAGAGAGAGAGAGAGAGAGAGGAAAATAACAACAAACAACAAGAACAACATTTACAAAAGTCTTACTTTTTATTAATAAAAAATGTTTTAACGCTTATAGCCAAAAGGCAATGACAATTCTTTACTAAGATAGCGCCGTTTATTTAAAACGATACAACATGTTTTAACTTCGTCTCATGTGACGACATCGTGATCCGGCATTCGTCTTATCGCTCTAAAGTTTAATTTGATACTACTTGGATCGCCGCTGAAAAAAGATTCGATCAGCCGATTGATTCTGTCAAAATTTATTTTCAAGGTGTTAGTATAATCCAACCTTATTCCTTTAATTTTACAACATTCAAATTTTTCTCCTGTAGACGAATCTGTCGCTCTGTAAGCGTAAAACTTAGGACCGCCGGATAAGAAAGTTTCAATGTATGTATTTTGGCCGAGTTCGTCGGTCATATCGCCTAATAGCGAGCTGACATGAGGTCTGTATTCCTCATTTTTCGCACACTCGTTACAAACGAATACACAGGAGTCGGTGTCATAGTACAATACACGGCGGTCGAGTTTCTCTAGATAACTATATAATTTTAGTAGTGCTTGCGCTGTAGTGTAAGCGGCGATGACTACATTAGTATTAGGGGCCTGTTCCACTGCCTCCGCAATGTGTTGCCAGTGTACATACAACAGTTCGTCGTTGACGGGTAATACACTGAGCACTTCTTTATCGGGAGCCACCATGAGTCTGAGTAAGGCCTCGCGCGTTTTTACAATCGCAGTCTGTTTTAAATTGCTGCGTTGCCCAAATTTCCCCCAAAAAGAATTGAGGCAGAGCTTTGCCACTGCGCGCAACCCAGCGTTTTTCTTGATTTTTTCCCCCTCCAGTCGTATGCCTTCGGCCTTCTCATACTCGTTTACGTAACGCTCTTTATCCCCTTCGCTCGCGCACCATGCCGGCCACCCACTAGCTTCTTGTTTCAGTTTCAAAAACGCATTCACATAGCCGCGAACAACTCGCCTTTACCGCTCTGCTGATCATACTGCGTCATTTTATAGTTCCATATTATATGTATTTTAGTAATTCGATAACCCAATTCTATGGCTTTTCTTAATTCATCGGCTACCCACGTACCCGAGAATTCACGCTCGCGATCGTCTTCGTGATTACAATCATCTTGTCGCATCTCCTCGCAACAAGAGCGACAAAAAAGAGCAAACAGTAATTTTTCGTGGATTTTTATGGGTAGGAGAGGAAGGAACAATTTGCGAGGCGGCAACACTTTGCATTTGATCAATCCTTCTACTCGCGAGAGATTATCATTGTTTCCTCTCGTCAACGTATCGCACTGACTACCGACAAATATATCTGGATGTCCAAGCGGGAAGCGGCCTCTTTTACATATATACGGATATAACGAGCAAATATCCGTATATAATTGTTTCACCCTCGCTAACATTGTAATACGATCTAATATTTTCTGTGCGCCCTCTGAAGAATGCATCTCGCGGGTTTAAAATCATTTTGCTAATAAGCGGATGATTATTTACATAATTCGCGATTTGAGGATTTTCGGTTATGTGGCGGTCGAATTCGCATTCCCAAATTTCACGCACCTCGTACCCGTGCGACTTTATTTTATCTATCTTACGGCACGTATTTTCGTAGGCTTCGTTATGTATGCGATTGAAAGCAGTCAGCGTATCGCGTTTGTTTTCAAAACAGCGCGGGCAGTCGTGTGTATAGCAAGCAGCCTTGCTACTCGAACACAACGCCCTTACCCGATGTAAAAACTGATGATGATGATGACGACGATGCCGTGGTCGAGACACTAGCCTCTGTCGCCGGAGGAGGCAAATATCCGTCAACTAAAAATCCTTCTCGTAAGCGATATTCACGTCCACGCCCGGCGTGAATAATCTCTCGCCCGATTTCACGCTCGCACTGCAATAGCCACTTGACAGCTTTTTGAGAGTGTTTGTCAGCGCGCCTGTAACCATTAGGTGGTAAAATTCCTATGGTGTTAGCCTTGAGAAAATTTTTCCTAAATAAATAAGAATACGCCGACGCGATCGTGGTCGCTGAAACAAAGGGGTCTGTGTTACCGATATCGAGAAAAATTTTTCGAAAGGCTATGCATGCACGACGCAATATTTCCACGTCCATACGGCAATACTCGACAATTTCATTTTTAAAGTTAAAAACATAATCCGGCGCGTTTTCATTATACCACTGGAAAAAAGTCGCTCTCTCGTTGGTGGACATGGAATTTGGTGCGAAAAAAGTTGGATCGGGCATAGGGCCTACGTAATCCTGATTTTCAACGGTATTAAAAAAGTGCGGAAAAAAACCTTATTTGCTGCTTTGCGGCAAACTGAAGGCAGCCGGGAGAGCGCTCAATTTCGCTTGAAAATAATTTAAACTGTCTATGAATTTAGTACGGCCATATCATATAGAGATAATATTCGTCCCGTTTAAAATAACACTTGGCAAAACTTGATTCCCTAGCTCGGCCAACTCCTTTAATATAAATTGGGCATCGAAACCGCGCATTGTGCGCGATACACACGATTTGATTAAATTCTGTTTTCTCCCGAACGCATAGTATAATTAATGTGTATCAATTGTGTAACAGGATTCTCCCGAAAAACATATTCGCAAATACCGCAAGTATGGCAAAATTGAGAAACATAATCTTGATCGATGCAATCCGTGCAGGCTTGTTGCACAACGCACAAATTAGGAACGTGAATTTTAGTGGTTTCGTGATTCAAGTACGCTTCATCTTGACGCATTTCAAAATCATAAAAAATGTATAAAAATTTTTTTTCGTGTATTCGCCGTTTCCTTTTTTTCCTTCATCATCGGACTCGTTTTTTATGGGTAACATATAACAATTTTCGTTTGTATAATGATCGGTTTTGCAATTTTTGCACCAAATTTTCCCGCACTCGTGTGTTCTGCGATAGCGATGTGTTACTTTACAACATCACGTGCAAATTTTGACAATGTCACATAATTTTTTATTTTTTTTTCTTATAACTGCCGTCCTCCAAATGATTTTGATAACACGAAGAGCCGAAAAATTCTCTATTACAGTTCGCGTATTTTATTAAATCGACGCCATCTGATAAGCAGGCAGGAGAAACGAAACATTTCGAACAAGGTTTTCTACATTTGATCAATGAAGTGAAAGCATTTATTACAATAACTGCAAAAAAAATTTGTCCTCGCTAAACCTATCACGTTTAAAATAGTATCGAAATGCTTCGCACGCGGATCGTAGAATACATTAATAACCCCTTTTAATTCTCCCTGAGTTTCTATTTGAGCGCGCCCGTCGAAAAAGGAGGTTCGCCGTTGCCGAATGTTGCTTTCTCATAAACCACTATAGCAATATTACTTTGCAGATAAAAATTCTGAAATCTTTCTATTTCGTAGAAGCCACAATCGGCGCGGGGAATACGCACGTTTGCAGCTTGTATCAACCGTTCCACGAGTTGCTTTTGTAACTTGCGCCGCCCGTCGCGTATTATATTCCATTCTTTGCGAACGCCGGCCGAGTCATTGGCTCGTAATTTTATATGTGCCTCCCCAACTACTAACGCGCGCGGCAGACATAAATTATCGTCGTTGTTGATTGATACCATTGAACGCCGAGTCACACTGTCGATGGATAATTTGTTCCTTTTGATTGCACTCGAGCCCACAGGAACACTTATAAATGTGATTTGTAAAATAAAACTCTCATCCACTTGAAAATTTTGTTTACTTTGAGCTATACTGGAAATTAAATTCCATAAATCATCGTAAAAAAAATTTTCAGGAGGTCGAAAAGACAGACCAGCTGTGCCGAGCATAAATTGTTCGCTACTTATAGCAACACCGACTAATACAGTATAGTCATCCGGCACCATCGAAATAACAAACGCGTGAATATCCCGCATAGCCAATTCGATCCAAAACAATGGGTTATCGCATTCGTCGGGTGGATTATTGACGCGCCGTACAGGCCGGCAATTTGAAATCTACGTACGAAATTCTCTCTTTCTTGTGGAACAGTAAATCTTACACCCGGTGGGCTTATCTCGAGAGTCTCATTCTCTAAGTTACCACCGCGGCCGCCTTCTTCGGCACTACGCCCATACAAGCTATTGCCTTCGCTCAATTGCAGTGGTTCTCTACGTTCGTCCGCTGTTGAATTTACGGCGAGCTCTGATGCGGGAGATGGTGGGAGCGATGGCCATATCGAGCTTGTATATGATGATGTAGGTGACGAAGGCATGTCCGATGAAGGAGAGGGGAGTGAATAAAATAAAAAGTCACCTTCTCGTGCTAGAATTTGTATATTAAAAAATCGAATTAAAAAAAATACATTATATTTTTTTAAATTAGTCTTCCGGTTTTCCATTAAAACTATCGCGCACGCGATCTAATAAATCTTCTAAATCAGCGGTCGTATACAACGCGGAGTTTTCATCTACAGCCTGATTATGAAACCAGCGCAGTTCTTGAGCGCGACGAACGTGAATAATTCTTCTCGCGTAAACAAATAAATGTGGGATATCGTACCCAGGTGTCGCCAATCCGTCAAAACTATTTAGTCTTCTTCGTATAATTAAAAAACCGATTATAAAAAAAAAATTTTAACGTGGGCGAAAATATATTGATGAATAAAAGAAACTTACATTCATTGACACGGCGATCCAGGGGATTAGTCTCGTCGTAACTATTCCATACCAAGCGATTTCCATCCTCTAAATTATGGAATGAATTTTCCGAACGTCGCGCCCTGGAGGTGTAAAAATTGTGCAGTGTCCCCGCCCGCGGCCGCTCGGCATTTCCACTCGGCTGGGGGTCCTCGCTCATAATGGCCCTATCCACAGCATTGCGAGGTTCTGTATACTGACCCAGCGTTGCGAGTAACCGCTGTGGTATCATTGTATTTTCGTCTTCTTCGTCCGAGGAAGACATTACTCGAATCATGCTTTCGGTCTCTTCCCCTTCAGACAGCGCACCCGCCTCTAGTACTTCTTCGTTTTGTTGTTGTTGTTGTTGTTGTTGTTGTTGTTGTTGTTGTTGTTGTTGTTGTTGTTGTTGTTCTTGCTGTTGCTGTTGAATCGGAACGTATATTAAGCGTGGTTGTTCGTCATCGCTACCTCAGATATCCTCTTCGCTGGGGCTTGTACCGTCTGCAACACTTTCCTGCTCGCGTGCCTCGTCTTCTTCTTCTTCTTCTTCTTCTTCTTCTTCTTCTTCTTCTTCTTCTTCTTCTTTTTCTTCTTCTTCTTCTTCTTCTTCTTCTTCCTCTCTGCTGCTGCTGCTGCTGCTGCTGCTGCTCGACGATTCGGCTTCGCTTTGAAAGCTTAAAGCGCGTGCTACAGGATTTTGACGTCCGCTATAGTCCATAAATATTGTAGAGGCATCGCTATCATCGGCAAGCAAATCATTCAATGCTGTAATTTATTTTTAATAAGCAAAAAATATTTTTTTTTCT